>SCLG01000023.1:773377-818655 GCA_004367875.1 Oikopleura albicans
TAACCTTATGGGGCAGTAATCTATTAACTGTGTTACTTTTGCCACCTGATAATACATGTACTACATGTAATATGTATATGTATTACATACTGGGTATTAAGCTTGCAAGTTGCAAAAACGTATCAGTTGAGGATGGACAAGAGTTAAAATTTTAATTTCGCGTAACGTATTTTTTTGTTCACTGTATCAAGTTCTATCAGATAGGCAACTTTTTTTCGATTTGAAGACCTTCAAAAATGACCTGACTCGCCCTACCGTATATATATACTGTATATATAATATACAGTATGTGTGCACACAACGCGACGGTTTTTGGGAAGTGGAAATGTCGCGTTGTGTGCACATCAACTGTTTTCACTCAATAAGAGGTCGGCACATTCGATATTATTCGCTACCCGAACCGGACCCCGTGGGTAAAACTCGGGTTTTCAACTTTAAACTTGGAAGATTATTTTTATTTGAAAGTTTCAATAACTTTTTGGTGCCGATTTCTGACACGGGTCAGTTTGTAAGCGACAGGTATGACCGGTCTTTGGTATCATAAATGGTCTAGGAGTAGGCTACATAATAGAATGCAACACCTAAAATATTCGTCAGAAATTGCTGATTTATTATAAAATACAAAAGCCAAGTCAAATCCGGGTCAGACCCGGCTATCCCGCGGGCGCAACCGGATAAGGTCGAAACCTGAAAAGGTCGAAGCACGGAAAAGGTCGAAAAAGACAAGGTCGAAATACATAAAAGGCAGAAAAGTGCGCAAAAGGTCGAAACCTGAAAAGGTCGAAACTTAGAAAAGGTCCAAACCTGAAAAGGTCGAATTCGACCTTTTCTGCATTTCGACCTTTTCAGTACTTCGACCTTTTCCAGTTGCGCCATCCCGCGGGTACAACAGGTAGCCACTTATTTCGGCGCACGGGTCTGACCCGGCTTTTAATTAGAAACTTTTTAGGGAAGTTCACATCATATAAATTATATATTATAATGTATATCAGCTAATTTATATGATTTATATGTCATCCCTTTATATGACATTCTACACAATAAATTGTTGCAAAATTTCAAGTTTCGATTTAATAGACAAAAAAAAAAAGATCTTCAATCTATCCGGCTAAAACATAATGGATTCTAATTGAAAAACCACGTTATATCATACATTAAAGTTTTTTTTCAATCTTCAGACATCTTTACTTCATTATTATTTTAGTATTTCAATTTTCAAACAAAAGCAAAAATATAAAGTCGAAGCGAACTACATTTTGATGAGCGACTCGAATCGCTTTTCCTATTTTGTTGTTTAAAAATTACCCGTATGAGAATGAATGCAAATCGACAAAACACTTTACCAGACAAAAGTTGTTAGTAAGTTCAAGATGAAAACCGTATTATACTAAGTACATATTTATGTTAAAGGATTTATCTACAATAAGTACTGTAAACGTAACACGCTAATTGTCTCGTGCCGTCAATTTTGATCGGCCGCGTTACCATAACAACGCAAGAAAACAAATAAGAATTTCTTCATTTTATTATTACGCTTACAATTACAATTTATTTGCGGCACTTCCAACCTAATACTTTATTATTTAGTCCGATCTTCAATTGCACAGAAGAAAAGGGGAACAACTTTCTGAAAGGATATTCACAAAATGTGCCGATGGGTAAAATTAGACAAGTTTGTCAAAATAAAAAACATGGTACCAAAAGAACATCGAATTTTACAGGGTTCCAAATTTATACATTTTAGTCTGAGCTACCGCTAGATTTACCGGAAGAAGTGCTAATTGGACTTAAATTTCTATGATGATGATGATTTCAAATCATTGATGACAGATAGTTTCAATTAGGCCTCTGTAAAAATCAGACCCTTATTATGAGAGGAGTGTAATAATTCAAATATGACCGACACATTCTAGATGTGATTTTGAACCCTACGAAGAATCTTCGTAATTCTGTGTTGTTGGTTGCCGGTTACGTTTCGTACCTTACCGCTGGAGCTTATGTTTTTTTGCTTTTAGAACAACCGAATGAGGTAATTTAATGGAAACGCATTACGTAATTATTATGAAAAAATATATAGCGAATATACGCTTCAAAAAACATTTTGGAAAATCTGCCTATGGCCTCTACAGGACTTTGGAGAGAAAAAATCCAATACTACGGAGTGTCCAGCCTCAACTGATATGTGCCCGACAAAGCAACGCATTTCTCATTCTTAAGAAAATTTAGATAACACAATGTTCAAAAGCCAAACTGGATTTATCATACGCAATCGAAAATTTCGGAAACCAGTATTTTTACGGACTCAAATTGAATGAACGAATCTGTGGTGGGATAAAAGCGACTTTACATGACGAAATTTACGTGGCATTATTAAAAATAAGGTAAAATTCTGACAAATTATTATAAAACAAAAATACGAATAGCTAATATAGAGAATCGGTCGTTGGATTATTCCGTTTTTGGGAGAGTCAGAACTGCTCACGTGCAGGTTTTGAGGAGGTTGGACGGTTACTATTTGCGAGTGCCGAAAACGTATCGGATGAGGAACGACAAGAAATTGGAGCCGAGTTTGAGAAACTTTACATGACTGTTGTACAAACTTCAAATCTAAGGGACGATTTACAAATAACAGCCCTCCCTCCCTTAAGGGCCGCACTCAAGCCGCCAAAAACGCGGTACTTAAGGGGTGGTATGCCTCCAAAGACCATTTTTTAATTAAAAAAACAATATATTTTGTTCTTGTTTATTTGTTTTTTAGCTTGAAAACCGGGAGTGTTGGTAAAAAAAGTCCCAAATTTTGCTTTTGCGAAAACACGAAGTTGTAAACTTTGCTGAAACACAAATGAATACAGGGTGAGCGCCAAGTAAGGGTTCGCCAATTAAAGGGTACGCCAATTAAAGGGTACGCCAATTAAAGGGTACGCCAATTAAAGGGAGATAAGGGTCTCTAAATCAAACGTTTTTGTCCTATATGATTATTTGCGTAATTTTAATAAATTTTTAATAAAATTATAGAATTAACGTGTCAGCGTTATATCAAAATAAGACAAAATTGATATTAGTGACAACGTCAAGTAAGGGTAGGTTCCGAAAAACATGAAACCTACCTTTACTTGGCGCTTCCCCTGTATATTTATTAGTCAATAATAATTTCGGATTTATAACAGTGAAGAAACGGTACAAAAGTGGTTTGCAAAATCGTACTTCAGCGTTAGTTTTGATGAAGAAATGTTGAGTATAAAAGGTGGCACCTTTCGTGGCTTGATGGAACATGGCGCCATGCTTGTCATTCAAAACATTCAAACTATAAAAGACTCTTGTGAATTGAATTGGAATTTTCATACAGCGTTCTTTTTTGCTGGCACAGGAACTGGTTCAAACCTCACTACGCTTATTTTTATTCGCAAAATACTATTTTTACATAGCCAAAATCACAGTCTGATTGTGAGTGTGATTTGGTGATGCATATATTGAGATTGACCGTTGAAAAGTGGCAACTACGATTGGATATGGACAAACGGTCCCCAAAACCGCACTAGGAAGAATGTTTTCAATATGTTTTATGTCGATTGGGATTCCGTATTTTGCTTATATGGCCGCCTTTCTGTCGCAACAAATAAACGAACTGTTAGATCAAATGAAAGACTTTTTGAAATGTTCGGAAAATGGCGTCAAAATTTTATATGTCACTATTGGTTTTATATTGATTGTTTTACTTCCGGCAAACATATTTATGAGAATAGAAGGTAACATATTAACTACATTAATGGCAGCCAATCCTTGAGGTGTATTTTCCATGTACAGGGAGACCTCAATATACGAGATGGTTCATATAGTATGGTCCATACTGTATGGATCTTAAGGATTGTAGGTCGCCTGTCCACGGTCAAAAACGAAAGTTGTCGCCAAGACCCCAAAATTTCATAGAAGATGCATTTTTGGTCAACCAACAAAAAAACGAAAATAAATTTGTGAACCGATAATTTTAGTAGTAATGTAAAATGTGCTGAAAGGGGGGGGGTGGAAGGTAAACAAAGAAAGGTAAACAAAATGAGCGTGGATACTTGTATATGAAAAAAACACAGTATTATTTAAATTTTTTTAAACTTTATTTCCCAAATTGTTTTGTTAATTGCGCGCGTAATGATGTGCGGCTGTGCATGCCGCCAATTTTAATTATGTCAAAGGAAAAGGGCTGTAACAAGTTTCTTTGATTAACTAAAATTGGCGGCATGCACAGCCGCGCATTATTACGCACGCAATTAACAAATAAGACCAAAAGTAATCAATCCCTGCTGTCCTATTTTTTAATGTTGAAATTCACAATGATTACTTTGATCGGCTGTTTTCTCAGAAATACGTCAATTTTCCTGTTATAATGATCTGTTTCCGGAATGTTTTTTATAAAATTAAAATGTCATTCTCGGTTACACATTTTTATAACGTTCACAAAAGTCATGAAAGAGACGTTTTTGTCGACGTCGATCAAGAATTGGTCGACAAAAGTGGGAGTTTCATGGCCTTTGACCATGAAACATGCGGAAATGCAAAAATTCGAATTGGAAAGCGGAAGAACGAGATAGCTATAAAATGTTGGACATGCAACAAAAATGTGCCAATGACAATAAACCTGGACACTGATGTGGCGGAAAGACTTTGCGACGAATTTGGCATAGTTGATTTGGAAACTCGCCAATACAATTTGCGTCAATATCAATTTCTCAATTTGGTACAGCAACAACTGGGAAGACCCGTCAATATCATAAACGATTACAGTCCTTACTCCCATTACGGCCGTTTTCGGTTCTCGAAAGAAGCGGCCGTAATGAGATAAATGGCCGTAATGGCAGCGCCCGTAATGGGAGTAAGGGCTGTACTTGAAAAAAATACTAATGACAGTCGTGGAATTTCGCAAGATGAGCATTGAGCACTGCCAAAAAACAGATTGCTGGCCTCCTACCCAGTCAAAAGGAAACTGTGGTGATGAGGTCAAAGCAATGGCGTATTCGAAAGACGCCATAAATTACACAATAAGCAATGGCAAAGCGCTTATAACGCCATTAAAATTTGAAAACCGCTGCGAAGATGAAATAACTGACGAAGAATGGTTCGTAAATTGCAACCACGAAATGGAATGTGCAACTGGCGGCACTGGAAATGTAAATGGATTCGTCTCATGGTTCGCAAACTCGAACACTGGTGGAAATTTCGTATCGACCGACGTCTTAGATGAGGACAACGGGAATGCAATGGCTTTGCACAATGCTCCATGGCATAATGTTTTTTTACTTGTACAACATAAAACGAGTAGGAGGCAGTTGTGCTTAGATTGCATCCACCCATCCGGTGTCTAACGACGAAGAAACATGGCAACATACGATAATTGGACTGCTAAACATCCGGAAAAACAACAACTCCTCTTAATTGACCCAAATGATGCTCAATTGCTTAAAAACGGTCAATCTGGATGTTGGTTTAATGGAAGACAGCAGAAAATTGAGGAGTATTTTCTAAAACTGTTCGACGCAAAACAAATAAAGTACGGTGCAAACCGAAATGGACTTGCAAAGCCGAGGAACATGTTCATGCAGCATGAAAACAGCTGCAATGTGACAGTGTTTTTGAGCTTATTTTGGATTGCGACTTGAAGAAAAACAACTTCGATTCCCCGATTAATGGGAGCGAGCTTTGTTTTGCAAGCTGAGACGAAGTTACGAAAACGGCGCGGCTGTTCCAAGACGAAGTTACGAAAACGGCGCGGCTGTTCCAACATTTTTTGGAATAACAAGAATAGAAGAATTGGATAAAACTATCATAAATTATATCAACGAAATTTAAACTGCCATTTTATTTGACTGCCTTATTTTAAACTGCCTTTCTGTAAACTGCCTTCCTGTCAAACTTCTTCAATGAAATAACACAAATAAATAAAATCAAAAATGCAAAAAAACAAATAGTTATTGTTGAACGAGAGTACCAAATGAGCATCTAAGGGTAAAAATGGCCCATAGGAGTTAATTATGGCCCGACAGAGCAACTTTTTTCGGAAAGTGGGGTACCAATTGGGCATCTAAGTGTGAAAATGGCCCATAGGGGTTAATTATGGCCCGACAGAGCAACTTTTTTTGGAAAGTGGGGTACCAATTGGGCCTCAGAGAAGAAATTGATTCGTCAACTTGGACAATTGACGAGTAAAATTGGCCAACTTCACCGGCCTCTGAAACGGAAGAAATACAGATGAATGTTATAAAACGTGGCATTGCGAAAAAAGATCAGAAAGAACCAGAAAAACCAACGAAAAAAGAAACAAATGGGGGCCTATCAACAACGAACGAGGATCAAAACGGATTGCCAAGGGGAATAGACCAAGTTACAAGGAATATTCCAGCTCTGATACTTTTGATTGAAAATATTTGTGGCTTTTTAAATGGTTAATGGACTTAAGAACGGACTGACTTAGATTTGCCCACTGAACGGCTCTTTTCAGAGCCAACAATTTCACTAATTACATTTACATGTAACTAATAACTACAATAATTCGATCAGAGAGAAGTTACAACCAGGAATGATTAATTGTTCAAATTTTATAGAATTTAATACAATTTTTTAATTGTTTTTCGGTCAATGTCTTTGACGGCGTATGCGTCATATTGTCGCTCCAACTCTCGAAGTTCCTGCTTTGCTTTTTTGCTGGTTTAGAAAATAATTAGAAAATACTAGTTTTTGTTAAGTACTTCATGAGACAACGGTGACCCCTAGAGAGCTGTTTTAAATCTTCAACCTAAAATGAACCCCGTACGTCACCCGGTTAACCGTTTGTGAATTTGTGCTTTTGTGGTAAAATCGACCAAAAAGTGTCCAAGGGTGGTCGAAGATCTTTCGAGAGTATGCTCATTCGATTCGTAGGTTAGAACATAACGATAGATGGGACGGACAAAATTCCGTCCGATATGTTCAGGGAACTGTTTTAAATATGTAATCAAGGGTTAACATTGAAAACCAACATAAAATAATCGGTTACAAAGTTGGAGAGCAAATAAAAATTTTATAAACGTAATAAAAGTAATTAGTCATTGATTGAACCTAGGAAACCTCAAAAATAGGTTACTTGCAATTAATAGTTTTCACGCGTTTTTTTTTCTCTTTCATATTTTTTTCAAAAGTGTTATTTTAAATCCATGTCACGATTTTCTCTGGTGTTCCGGTGTGTATCTCAAAGTTCTTGTGAATTTTGGGATTATCAACATCACCGGAACACCAAAAAAAAATAATCTAGAACAAATACCGTGTAGAAGGGGGGGGGACACGATTTTCATTTTCTTTTTATTCGCTTTTGGTTTGTTTACCTTCCACTCCCCTTCATCACATTTTACATTACTATTAATTTTTATTCACAAATTTCGTAAAACCGGTAAATATCGGCCAAATAAAAAAAAATATACATCAGATTCAGATTTTTTGCCAAAAATATCCCTACAACAAACTAAAATTGATAATTACCGTTAAAACCGGAAATTACGAAACACTGACCAAACAATCGGATTCTCCACCCCAAAATACCCTAGGACCGTAGTAGCCAGGCAATGGCACTGGTAGGGTCGAGTTGTCCTACCCTACCACCCTTAACTGTGGTTCACCCCTTACTGATTGCATTGCGTTACTATTCGAACGTACAGTCTGTGCATATTCCAATGATCAATAAATCTATATCGTTAGGGTGGAACTTCATCGACAGTTTATATTTTTCATTAATATCACTATCAACAATTGGTTTTGGAGATTTGGTTCCGAGCCACACGCCTCCAATCTCCTACGCAACGACGATTAAAAACGAGTCGAGTTGTTTGATGAAATTACTCAACCCTTTACCTGGTCAAAGAAATGATTCGTGTGAAGCGGTTTGATTAAAAAAAAATAAACAATTTTCATTTGGTTCATACGGTATGTAAAATACATGTATTTTAGTAATATATAGGTACATTTTAAATATTAAAGTGCCGAGAACTATCTATAAATAGCGCCGCACCATTACGCAAATTGTGCCTTTTGCATTGACCAGCCTAACTTTACGACGTTGCCCCGTGTGGACCAAGCTATACATTTTTTTTCTCAAAATCATATTGTGGTGTTCATCGGAACAAGGACCTTGTTAACAAACTTCAGCGCAAGTTTAATATTTTTTTCGTTTTATTATGTATATATTCTCAGAAAAAATAATAATTATAGTTTTTTATGTTCCAAAAATCTGATACCAGGCGGTTAAAGTGATTTAAAAGTTAAGTTTTTTTTTAGACCACGTGGCCAAAAGCGGTGGAAGATGTGTTTAATTTATACAGGACAGGGTTGTTAATTTGGACATATTTAACATGGAGTTTGGGCGGTATAGGTAATAACATTGTAATGTAATTTTTGATGGAGCCAAAATTCTAAATTTATCGTTGGCGTTGAGTTGGAATAACTTTACTCATAATTACAACCCGATATAGAATATGTGTTTTCTTTTGAATTTTACTCGGACTTATATGGCTTGGAGGGGTTGTAACTCTCTTGTGGTGAGTCATTTTTGTTCGCCATATGGCCCATATGGCCCATTTTAATTGTCATTACTCCTATGGACCATAGGCTATGGTAATTTGTATAGATATGAAAAATTTAAACAAATATTTCAGCAATATGTTTGAGAAAATAAAAGTTCCACCGGTCAAATCGCCGGCGATCCAAAAAGCGATAAAAATACGAAACGTTAAAAAATGTCCAAGCCGACAACGAATTATTTACGCCGCCAAAAAACTTATTGTTCGAAAACCGTCGTACAAAAAACTGGCGTACGAAAAAATCCAGTATATAAGTGCAGACCAGATAACACGGAGACGTTCTTATGATTTAATACAATTTCCTCAATAAAAAATTAAGATTATTGATTAAATATGTGCAATCTGACACAACGCTACAGACCATCAGTAAGAAAGAATACTGATGCCTTCCTCGATGTTTTTTTAATTCTAAAAAACTGTACCGTATTTCAGTTACATTTTAGATCTAGTAGGCCCACTAGCCTGCAAAAAATTATTCCCTTACGTCACCCGGTTAACCGTTTGTGATTTTATGTTTTTGTGGTCAAATCGACCAAAAAGTGTCCAAGGGTGGTGGGAGAGCTTTCGAGAGTATGCTCATTTTATTCAAGACCATCGATTTGTTTATTGTAAAAAATTACGTCGGTAAGAACACAACGAGTAATGATGCGGACAAAAGTCCACATATGTGTTCACGGAACTTTTTTTAAATATGTGTTTGAAGGTTAAGATAGCGATATGTATATATTTTACAAAGTTATTTTGATGACACGAACGTATTTGTTTAACTGGTAGTTGAAATTTTCAACTTGAAAACCCGTTTATTAGTGATTATTAATCAGAATTAATATTCTAACCAGGGACCCTGTCCAAGGCTCAGCAACAGTCAAACAAAAATAATGAGCTGTCCTCGGCTCGTCTCTCGAGCTCTGCAATTTTAATCAGCTGTGATCGACTCGCCTGTCCTTAATTTTAAAATCCTTAGTTTTCATGAGCTTGCCTGGCCCCGGCTGCCCATTTGCCGAATTACAAATCTCCGGTTCCTCAAACTGGGAAGGAAAGTTGGCTGTTACAAAACAGGTTGCAACAACCGGTTGTTGCCGAGCCCTGCATTCCAAAGAACAGTCAAGATTGATATGCATGCGGGTTACCGCACATAGATCTTCCAATCCGTTGGTTGAACTTGACTAATATCTCCAAGTGGTTTGAGTTTTGCAAAAAGATTTCTAGGATGCATATTCTCCAACATATCATAATTTCGAGCCGAACGTCGATAAAACACCGTCCCGTCTGGATAGTCAGTATATTCATCTGGAGCTGGTCGTTGAAAGTTTGGCAGAAATAGTTGCCCGTCACACATCAAAAGTACTATGATGTTAATTTTGCATGTTAGCTAAACTCATAAAATACCTTGTACAAAAAATGTTGAAAAAATGTTACACCAGATGGCTCGTTATTGGGCTGCCCGTTATAGTCTATATTGGCAATATAGGCTTATATAATATAGCCTACCTAAGATATGTCCCTGGCGATTTTCGGTCATAGTACCGGACCGGTACTACCGGTAAGTTATCCCATAACGCTCCTTTTGTAGTTAAGTTGCAACATTAGAAAAGCAACATCACATTTGTAAACCCACCTAAAGACAAAATATATTTCATTTTATGTGAATATGTGGAAAAAACTGAGACTATTATCATTAAATGAGCTCTTGGCTAACCACGGTTCACCTTATATTTGGCAGTAACAATTGAACAAAATATTAATAAACAATGCTAAGTGTCGTTTATGCTATTTAGAATTTCATTTAAAATGAATCGATAATTATTTATGCTAAGTGCAAATGGATTATGAATTTTTTCCAAGAAGTTACCATTGATTAATCTTACACAAATTGGTAGATCAGCGAACAAAGCACGAATAAGTGGCTCCAGAAACCGCCAATGATTTGGCAAACCCATTATTGGAGTTTATGCCAATCTTTTGAAAAGCCTGTGAACGATTAAAAATATAATATTTATAGCATTTTATTCCGCGCCATTTTGATGAGCAAATCGTCTGTCAGAAAAAGGAGAAAATTAATTGAATATATCAATATTGTATGTCGAAATTTGATTGCGTATACTCTAGAGTATGCCGTGAACCATATTTTTTGAGTATTTCGACAAAAAACAAGAACCGAAAAACATGTAATGTACAACATGATGTATAGAAAAAACTAGCAACTGAAAATTGTATCCATTTCTAGGTGATACCTGTTAACTAGATAAGGTCTGTATCTAAAATACCGTACATGTATGTAGTGAGGTAATTCAAAAACTGAACAAAGTGTGGAAATCCGTTATACTAGTTATAACCGTATACTAGTAGTCATTGACTACTAGTCAACGTATAGTTATTTATTTTTTTCAACAAATTTTCTCCAGAAGATTATATGTCTCAAATAAAAGCACGTTATGGCAGAACAAGGTTACAATAACATACCGTATAAAATAAATCAAACGACAAATAAGAAACAAGAAGTTTTTATTATGATAAATTTTCCCATGGTTGGAAGTTACGCGATAGCAGATACAAAGTTGGATATGGTCTTCAATAACCCAGGACTATCACAACAAGTACTAGCAAGAATGTCATCACATGTCGTTTTCAAATAATATTTAACTCGCCATTCTTGTAAGGATTTCTGAAACATAAATAAAAATTTCCGAGTATATGTCAAACGCAAAATTCTAAAAAATGCAAGACAAAACACTAAAAACACTAAAAACTAGCCAAAAAAGCCAATTCCCTCAATACGATACACTTTCGGAAAGTGTATCGTATTGGGGTGGGGGACTGTAAATATTTTTCGCAATTTATTATTTTCGTTAATAAATTAATTAAAATAAATTAAAAATACATTTTTGGACGTATTGGAGAGCAAAATTTGAAAATTTGTATCAATTTAAGAAAAAAAAACCGTCGCGTTGTGCAGCGTCGCGTTGTGTGCACATCAACTGTAGTTTTCGTGTTTTACCCTTACTTGGCTGACCTGTTAATTATATTATCTGTATTAAACACATCCGAAAAGAATTATACATACCATATGGTACATGTATAAAATAATGAAAAGTAATTTTATTTGGCGTACTCTTTCTTGACATGGATTTTTTTTTCGCCAAATTAAACCTACCCTTACTTGGCGCCCACCTCCCCATAATTAGCGCCCACATACCCTTACTTGGCGTTCCTACCATTATTCGAGGTGCCCTTGATTTCTAGCGCAACATGAATTTATCTTCCACGGAAAAACGCAAAAAAAAATTACGCTAAAATATGCCAATGTATATTCCGACAGAAATCACAATTGTCATATTCCGTCAAAAATCTTACATCCGTCCCGGAATATGACATTCGGATGTGATATTTTTCCACCGAATATACATATATTTACCTACATGGTACATATTATGTTATTAAATCTAAAAATTTGCGTTATTTGTAAAATTCTATTTTACCGCTGTGCATGCTTTGCATGTTTCAGTGAGATCTTTAGCAGGTGGACATGCGGCCAAAATTAACTTTAAAATTATTCCGAACATAAAAAGTTTCATCGTGAGATGTGATTTTCGATTTTGTATAAAAAGTTACTCCAAAGTATAGTCTTTATAGTAGTCAGGAAATATTTTCATTCTTTATTCATACTTAATTCATGCATAATTCAGAATCAATGCACACCTTGACATACAATTTCTCGTGCCATGGAATATTTTATATAGAGTAAAAACACAGCTAGACAAATTATAAATGTATTTTTGTACTATTATTTGTGTTTAATTCCTGTCAAGGACGGAAATGGACTGTTCAAAACTTTCGCCCTCTTATCACCTTGCTAAATAGTTAAAAAAAGAAGTGATATAAAAGATTGTAGTTTAACTTCAAGTATAATATACTTCGTACTTGTAAAAATAAGTATTATTAATTTAGTGGAACGTCCGTTCAAGAGTTTACTCTGGAAATATGGTGTTTGGTTAACCGTACAGCGGTACAAAATGTGATATTACCTGATAAATAATTCTATATTATTAAAGTTGTATTTCCTTTTTATCTTAATAATTGTTATATTCGCCCCAGATTAAAACGAGTTTTTTTTTAATGGAGACATCGGACTGGCGGGCAATTTTTTCGCCAAAAAAAAAAAGCTTGAGGTGATGGAAGATTCCGACCGTGTGCTTAAAATTTTACTAGAAAGTTGTCAAAATAACCTCAAATGTTGTACTTTTCGTTTATATAATACCGTATCTACTCGTTTAAGCCTGAATAATTCGCATTAAGAACTGGCGGGATTTACCGAGGCTGAAAACTGGCGGGCAATTTTTTCTATTGCCGTTTTTGAAATTGAACCAAGGTTTCAAGATGTCGTCCAAAGCTGAATGCCAATGAGAGTACAAATGGCCCATTCTGCGTTATTCCGATGCCTCGGGGTTAACTTGCCCCTTTTGTGCTCACCATTTACGACTCCTCACAGAATATTTTTATGATTATAAATTCTGATCCAATTTTTTGATAAGGGCTACATAAGGAGGTCAGTTGAGTTTACACACTGATTAAATTTACTTTTGTCGGAAGCTTCGAGTTTAATCTACCATTGCCTAACATTTAAAAACAAACATTCAAGCTAAATCAATTTCGTCAGATTGTTAAACTCAATTTAAACTCTGAAATAAATTGCGTCAGATAGCTATAAAGGGTCTATAAGAGATTCGATCGTCTACGAGAAAATCAACACCAAGAATAAAATTATATAATTTGTCCCAGATATATTTAAGAGATTTTTTCAAATACTAAATCAATTGCAATGTTTCACCATTACTATGGGGCAATTTCGATAGCGTTTTTGATAATTGGACTTGGTCTATCATGGGCCTATGTGGAAAAATGGAGAGGAGGATTTTCATTCGAAGGAACAGATATTATAATTAATAAGTTATTACATTTAGAAATAATATGTAATTCAAATAGCCCATAAATTATGGACGCTAATAAATGAGATCCACCAGAAATAGCGAATCGTCTCAATTTCAATGTTAGTCAAACACATTTGATTATCATAAAGATAGACGCCTAAGAAACAATTTTTCAATTTTCAAATTCATACTGTATTTTTAAATCACTTCGGGTAATCGAACAAATGGACAAACGCCGCATTTTATGTATAATGGTGGTCGAAGAGTTGATTCTCCCATATCCTGACAGTGATCTCATATCTTTACACTTTTCAGGCTATATGCTTCTTAAATATCCGGGAAGGAAACACTGATGGCACATATCCAGCTGAGGATTCGTTAGAAGCGAATGAATCATTTTTTAACCTACATATACTTTTGATGAGTTTTGGATTCCTTCTACCAAATGCAATTGCCGCCGGTGCTTTCCGATTTTTTACTTTTTTGTCACGACCGACCGCCAAGCTTATTCACGCCGTCATGAATACCATTGCTGTTCTGTCTTCAATTGTTGGGTTTATTCTTGTATACCGACATCAATGGATTTTAGGGGCTAAAAATGAAAGTCAAATTTTATGCTTAACATTAAAACAAAATACAGGGTGCACAGTGCACTTGATGGCAAAATAATTCAATTTGCTGAATGTCTTAATAGACAAGATAAATATACAAGATAAATTTATCTTTTGACTAGGGAAATCATTATTTTAAAATTTTGATTACAGTCCATGCGCGCACAACGCGACACTTTCACTTGGCCAAAACCTGTCGCGTTGTGGGCTCACTGTCGCGTTGTGGGCGCACTGTCGCGTTGTGCGCACAACAATCACTAAATGCATTATAAGATACTACTGTATAACGTGTAAAGAGTTCAATAAACCAAATTTCAAATGAATATTTTTTTAATTTTAAAATAATTCAAAATGCGATAAATTTTGTTGTCGAGAGGGTCGCATACACATTTTTAACCAATTATTAATACAGTCCTTACTTTCAATACGGACGTTTATGATTCTCGGAAATAGCGTCCGTATAGGAGTGAATTGTCACAAAGTGTCCATTATTCCACTGTTTTAGGAATATTTTTACATAACAGCGTCCGTATTGGAAGAAATTGTCCGTATTGAGTGCGTCCGTTTTGAGAGTAAGAACTGCATTATGATTATTATTCTCACATCTTAGCACCATGGACAGCCCATGGTGCAAACCACAAAGTGCATGTTTGAAGTTTATACAGGGAAACACTTTAAGTTACAATTTAGATTATGATCATTTAACAAGTTTTTAACCTAATTTTATTGATGCAACAAAAAACTTCATATTATAATAATAATAAATTATATTTTATACAAAATGGATTTTTTCAAGAGAAAAAAGTGTCGCGTTGTGGGGTGTCGCGTTGTGCGCGCACTTTCCATTTGGCAAAAACCTGTCGCGTTGTGGGCTGTCGCGTTGTGGGCGCATGGACTGTACAAGAATAAACTTGAAAATGTTTTGCATTATATCATTAAACCGCGGTTAACTATCTGCACGTATGTTTCCATCAAAAGTTGTTGGGTTATATAACATAACTTATGTTACAATCAGTGTTGTAAATTTGCGTTGGGGCATTGGGGCGTATGGGCGTTGGGCTGGTGCGTTTAGGTGTAAAAATTACCCCAACGCCCAACGCTAGTGGAAAACTCAATGCCATCGAATAATTTCAGAATTTGCCCCAACCCAATTTTTCGGCAGGTCGCATTTTAACTGCACCGCGGCGGAGCCTCCGCCAGTTTTCGATATTTTACAATTTTGTCCAACTTGTTTTTTAAGATGATGGCGCAAATGAGTAAAATGAGTCGTATTCATTTTTTCGTGTTTATTTGTTAAGTTTTAATTATACAGCGGAGAAATAGAACTTCCAGCAGAGAAATGTAAATACCTATACATCAATATTATTTTTTATCGATTTAACAAAAGAAAAATCCGTTTCAAGTCACTTTAGGAAAGTGAATCGATGTGTGTTCAAGTATCTGCAAGTCTATGAGTTGTGTAGATTTTTAAAATTATGATTTTCACCGATTTATCTCAATTTTTGCAATAAACCAGAATTTTTAACAATTTTACCCCCAATTTAACACCGAGTTCCAATTCATAAATATGCACATAAGTTTTGGCTAAAAAAATCACCAATTTTAATTAATTGACGGAATTACCCCGGCTTCTATTTCCCTTTTTTGAAATATGGGTCGAAATGAATCAGGTCTAGCATTCCCCTTGAAGAAATTTCCAAAAATGCTACCAAAACCGCGTTTAAAACCAAAATCGCTAACCACATTCCCCCACTGGGCATCGGCCCAACCAGCAAAAACCACCGCAAAAACAGAAATTCTCATTTTTCGATAATTTTTCAATATATTTCGTGATTTTATTTTACATTATTTGCAGAAAATAGGACTGCTTTTAAGGGATGAATTTGTAATTTATAATTTAACAAATGACAAGCGTTGAAGTAGACAAAAGACACAACAAACGGTAACGGCGATTTCCAGTATTTTATATTAAGTTTTGAGGGTTAAAAATGGGTTTGGTTTTAGATATAGTTTTTTGCCGTTTATCGGCCAAGAACGTGTTGAGTTGACGATTTGCCGAACTTATTCTAAATAGTTGTACGGGTATTGCCTCGTTCATTTAATAACATCTGTAGATATTCACCTTGGAGTAAGCTGTTAATCCAACTAGGGGGCTTTGAAATGTAAATTGTATACTTTTGTAATATTCAATTTGTATACACTGCTTGAGGGTTGATCAAGCCACTTTCGCCTTTCGAAACCGGCCTGATAAGCCCTCAGTGCGTGAGCGTGATAGACGAAAAACTTTTGGGAAAAAAGTGGCCTGATAAGTGCACCAGCGAGCAAAGTGGCCTGATAAAGAGGGCTTGATAAACCCTCAATCAGTGTATATCATATACATATACATGTACAGTGTGTATTCATATACAGTATATGCAATCGCACAAAAACACGAGGGGTACCAGCTCCCAAAAATAAACGGAAGTGATTACGGGTTATAAATTTGCGTTGGCTAAAGCCCAACACTCAACGTAATGCGTTATTTCAAACTGTCTTCCTCAAGCGTTGAGAAAATTTTCACTGATTTAAACCATTTTTCCATGTTTATGAATTATAAATTATAAGACATTTGACCATTTCGTTATTTATCATATAGGCAGCCTACAAACTTCACTTTTTTACTGCACATACTTGGATTGGTCTTATGACGTTAATAGTTTTCACTGCACAATGGATAATGGGTGTTCTAATGTATCTTCTACCTGATGTCTTTTCCGGCGATAAAAAAGCGAGCTTTATGCCAATTCACCGCGCGGTTGGTCAGATATGCTTCTTCTTAGTGGCCATCAGTTGTTTAATGGGATTTGTATTGAATTATGGATATGACTTGTAAGTTTTTAGTCCGATTCTTTGTCAAATAAATAAATATCAGAATTAAATCCGCGAAGCGGGACTACATGTAATGCGGTTACCTAGGATTACCTAGAACTCTAAAAATGACTAAAAATTACACTATGCCACTTATGCCGCTATTTTTTACAGGGAAAGACGGCAAATGATTTTTTTGTACAAGCAAAATAATAAGACAATGAAAACTAAGTTTTTTAATAAAAACATATCATGAGAAATTATTTTTGATAGGACAAAGAAAACCCGGGGGAAAGAATACCGGGCATCTATGTAACATAGACTATGTTACTTAGCGTTTTACGTGAATTTCCGCCGTTTTGTTCTTTCATATTTTCTAGATAGCTGAACTCGAGTTTTTCCGCACGTCAAAAACTCGTATATCGCCATTTAGAAAATTCGGGAGAAAAGACGGCGGAAATTCAGGTTAAAGGCCCAGTAGTAGTAGTATCTGTGTTAAAAGTTTCTAAGGTTGATAAGGGGCGTCTTTTTAACAAATTATTCCCGTGTTTATTTACGTTTTTGAAGAATAAATATATTACACCAAATATGTATATTTCAGCAAATATGATGACAATTTAGAAGAGCATAGAGAAGAAAAAATGAAATCGATAAATATATCAATGCTGATACTGACGATTGGTTGTGTTGGAGTTGCTGGCTATTTTCTGAATGCTCATTTTAAACGACCTGTGACCCCACCACCTGTGATCACCAAAAACGAACCCGCATTTAGTAAATTATAAATGTCAATATCGATTTACCTAACAGTTATCATAATGAAAAACCTGCTTATTACCACCCCAATTCTGTCGATAGACAATCTTTCACAATAAATAATTTCATACTCTAGAATCTAGAGTCTAACAATGTTACGTATTTTACATATTTTCAGGTTGAGTTTGTACACAACATGACGGACCCCTCCTTAACTCCCAGGGGCAAGTGCGTGTAAATAGACACGCAACTTGTTATTTTCGTCGATTTAAGGCATACGGAGGCCCCGTAGGGCAAAACGCGTATTGGTGATCCCCCTCAACTTTTCGAGAAAATTCGATTGACGGTGTTTTTTGCGTAGGTTTAAACGTTGATGTCAAATCCGTTGTCCGTTTTTTATTATCACAAGCCGTTCTCTTTTTATTAGAATGAAAATGAAAATGGGTAGCTAGCTACCCAATATGCGCATGACTCAATACGTTTTTTGGCGCAAACGATTTTTGAAGAAAATTCAAATGAGCCGTTCAGACGAGTTGCTCTTTTTTAGTTTTATTTGCAGGACTTCAAAAAGAAGATTTAACAGGGGTGTACAAAAAAAGGGTGAAACAACGGCTTTGAGTACCCATACTTTCGGTATTGCAAATTGAGACAGTAAGTACTGCCGTCAAGTAATAAGCAGGTTTGTCAGTTCCAGACACAGTAGCATGAAGCATCATCGTTGTTTTAGTTCGCTCCATAATTTCACAAAGTCTGGAGTAGGTTTTTTTTGCGGCAACACATCGCTTTTTCAAATAACTAATATTTATAGATTAATTGTTACTGTACTTTCAGAGATATGTAGTTATTTACGATCAAACCTTTTTTGACAAAACCGGGCATTTTTGTTTCAAGTAAAAATATTGACGGTTTTGGAAATTACAAACGATTTTTAATAGTGTCACTCTGTAAGCAGGTAGAGAAAATTAAGGAGGTAGAGTTGTTTAATGATTATATTTATGATCTAATCACTTTAGGCATGAGGTGGTGTATGTGAGTTTAACAAATCTATTGCTCCGGCACAAAATAACTAAAAAATTTCGGCCGTTTTACCTGATTTGGTGTATATGGGAACCAAGCATCGCATATCGATGGTGAATTCTCATTAATTACATGCTGGGTATCGTTACTATTAGAGAGATAAGCAACGTTATTTGAATCGAGAAATTGATTTTATTTAGCTCAAAACAAATTGCTCTAAAACAGAAATTCAAAAACGGGATCGCGCAAGTCGAAAGTTCACTGTAGTTTAATTACAGTTAGTTTGACGGCTGCAGCTTAACTTTTCTTGTGATAAGTACCTGGGGTATAATTAGCTTTATTTATCCCAAAACTTGCGTTCAAAAAGTACTAACTAGTCTATTTATCGTAACGATAAGAGGTACTGTCTTTTTAGTACCACTAAGGCCGTAGAAACAGAAAACTATAACACAGAAGTGGCTTATTCAAGCATGAAATTGTTTGTAGTCAACCAAATTAGTGTACAAATTAGTGTAGTAAATTCCTCGACAATAAACGGCTGGTGTTCCTGCCAAAATGGTACGATTATGTTTTTAGTGTTTTTTGTCGATAATAATTTTAAAAGTTATTAAAATTAATGCTTAACTCCCAAGGGTCACAAGTGGCATATAAGCCGTAGGGGTAATTTAGTCCAAATTTGTTAGGACATTTAGGACAAAGAAAGATTAGTTCAGGTTTATGTTTTATATTTTTCTCATACCATGGGTTATTTCTGTATCTTGCTAATGTTCTCACGCGAGAACCGTAGGTTTATGCAGCCAATCAGCGGCCACGATTTAAATCAGCGTCCAATAAGCGCGCGAAATTGAAAGTATGTTCAACGGCGCAACATTTCAGTAAGATATAGAAATAATTCATTGTACAATTTAACTAGACCCGTCTTTCAGCGATTTTTGATTAAGCCCGTTTACTATCATTTTTAGTTCATTTAGGGCGTTTAGTCCAAATTTGGACTAAGTGACCCCTGGGAGTTAATGAAACTACCCCGTACATACGATACCATTATAACGTGCTGATAAATAAGCTATTAATAGGGGGTGGACGGGGGTAAATTTTGGGCCCAATTTTCCCCGTCCAACCCCTAGCTATTACTTTAATTTACAAAACTATTTTTCGGCGGAACTATCAGCCTCTTATCGCTCAGCAATTTACTACACTTATTTAGTTAATTACAACCAACATGTCTTGAATAAGCCACTTTTGGGTTATAGAATTCTGTTAGTACTGTCTGTCTCCCGCATTCGTTGTACGAAAAAGACGATAATTCTTATCGTTATGACCAATAGACTAGTTAGTACTTTTTGAAAGCACGTTTCGGAATAAATAAAGATGATAATACCGCAAATACTTATCACAAGAAAAGCTAAGGTGCAGCTGTAAATGAAGTACAGCGAACATTGAACCTGGAAATGGGACTCTTGCATTTCGGTGAATTCTGTTTTTTACCATATTTTTTTTAGTCGAAACAAAATCAATTCTTCGGTTGAAAAGCTTCAAAAGAAATTTTGTCCATTTGATCAATTGAGCACTAAGAGGGGTTTTGGTAAGGAAATTTTGGCGAAACAGACGCATTAAAAAAATTCCTGAATACAATTGTGCGACATTTTCTTCAAAACGCTTTTATTTTGTAGTGGAATTATTCAGTCAAAAAATTCAAATAAACAATGAACGCTGGGAATTAACATGAAACGCTTAGCAGTGCCATCTGTGATTTAATTTGTTGTTAGATTAATAGCGTGAGAGATCGTGCAAGGATCAAGTTAATAAAGATCAAGTCAGCAATGAATGGAGGATTGTAACCACCCTAAGACTACTCGATTACTATGTATATCAGCGAAATATATTGTTTTTTGATTGGTACAAAAAAATCTGTCTTCACATTAATAACGGAACCTTAATGGTTCTGGGTAATTATCGTATTCAAGTCCTTAAACGAAATTGAGCTTTAAACTATAATAAAACAACCACCACGGCAGAAGAATTCACTGAAATTTCTGAAAAAACGGCGTTTTAATTAGATTTAGTAATTTTGAAAATGGTGACACGTTGAAGTCACAGATACCAACGGAACGGAGTATCACTTTTGTTGTCCACAATTTTTGTATGGATTAATCAGTTCCAGATACACAATTATCTTGCAAAAATTGCCGCTTGCAAAAATTGTACGCTTATCTTGCGTCTTTCACCCACGCACTGAGCAGTGATCTTGCGAAAAATATTCTGATTAAAACTAACTATTTTTCTCTGAATAAATCTTGAACGGCAGTTTTTTGTATACTTTTGTAATATACTTGCATTTATCCGAACACGTGGTTCGACCAGGCGGTTAAACGTCCGAACTTTGACTCACCAATTTTTATAAAACTTTAAAAATAATAATAAACCAAAATAAACAGTCGTAAAATATAACAATTCGTTTTTGGGGGTTTTCACCGTTTTCGCCTACGCATTGAGCCGTTATTTTGCGAAAAACGCTTATCTTGGGACTTTTCAGGGACCCTGTGTAGTATGTAGATATGTTACATATCATATGTATGTACGCTGAAGATATGAAGATCAGCTGGAGCCAGCTGAGGCCAAGCAAATAACTAATTGAAGCGGAAAGATATTTTTTTAAGATAATCTTAAAGCTACTACGCTCCACAGTAGAGCTTCATCTGGTGACAAAAATGAATAAAAACGGCTCTAAGAAAAACTGGGTTTACCACTCGAGCCATCCGCCTGCATTTTTCGACATATCAAGCTACTACAAAAGCTTACCCATTGATCCGACTAAAACTGGTGAAATACACGCCATACACCGTGTATGATACCGTGTATGTTACACGTCTATGCATTTACTTGATCGTTAAGAAATTTCCAAGGGAGGGCGAGCCTTGAGCATCTCGCCGTGCTTAATTTTTGCGGGTCGCCAGTTTGTCACTGAACTCGACATTAGTAGTAGAATATGTACGACCGAATACTGTATTAACTTGAAGCGAAATTTGTTCAGTGACGCTTTTTTCCGCACATCAGTACTACGCACCAGACTGGGCTTCACCCTTTTTTAAGGAATGCGTTAGTTTATGGGTGGTTAATTGCGACTCGTAATTGTTAATTTTAGTGTGATATTTTGCGTTATTTTATCGGTTCTGATAAAGAATGTGCGAGATCAGCAAGGCTCTACTTGTCTGGGTTCTTACATTTCTTACCGACAAAAATTTTGCCACAAGATGCATGCATGGATGGCAAGGCGCGTATGCCACTAATAACGGAGAGTGGGCTGAATAGACCTACCTTTCTAGTACGTTGATATCACCTGAGTTATTTTCTAGAACACGTTCCAGGTCTTGGGTTCTTTTTTTCGGGTTCACTTTTTAGGTTGATACTTTGTCATCAGTGAAGCATAGGAGCGTATATTTGAACTCTTATCTAGACAAATAGTACCGTAACAACGCAATGTGCATTATATATTAGGTATATTTTTAATAAGAGTTCTATACTAGAAAATGGTTATTTAATAAATGACTACAGTTATGTCACAAACTTATGTATAATAGACTTGTGTGGTAACTTTAATTAGTCATAATATGTCATAAAAGTTATGTGTAACCTAGATTTACCTAAATTAGGTATAAATTTCATATAGTATGGGTTGTAGTGATTCAAATCGGGACTCGTTTATAGGGAACTGAAGCGGAATGATTCACTTCGCTTCACTGCATCAAAAATTATGCTAACATAAAGTGAAAAAAAAAATTCAAAAGGGTTTTTAAACGTGGTGTAAGTGTCGTTTTTTGTACAAAAAACTGACATAAAGAACAGAAAACAAGAATTTTCAGCGGAGCCCAATACGATCTATGCGCTCGTATCTTGACACGTACATTTTATAAGCATACGTCGTAGTGTTTACAAACTTTAAGGAGGGGTTCTATCAACATGATTTTAGGGCTTTTATTTTTTATCTAGAGGAAAGTAAAGCTTTAATGATCTCAAAGGATAATACCTAAAATAAATTATTTGGGGTTACACAGTCCATAGCACTGATTGCCTACGGCGACTTGAACAACCACCTCCAACAATATTATGGCGCTGATTAATACCAAGCCTTTTTTGCGTAACAGATCTTGAGCGGAAAAGATTTCGGAATAAAATGAGGTCGACTAGATCTTTCGAAATTAATTGCTCTAAATACAATCCCGGCCTTGTAGCTGTCAATGTTTTTTTTGTTCAAAGCGACCTCCAACATAGGTAGTACATGGGTGACGCCATGTAATGTTTTTTGAATAAGAGATTTATTTCGAGTATGACTAAAACATGGTTACAATCGAGTTCTTAGTTGTATAACTTATACAGTATAAGACTTCTATGTTATGTATGTTTTTTTCGGAATCGCAACACGCACTACTAGGAGGTGAGATTTGTAACTAAAACGGTTGATATGTTCCATATACGGTGTACAGTCCTCCGTCACATATGGGTCACCCGTCCCTAATTGTAACTAATGTATAGTACCATATACACCGGGTGCGCAGTTATCGGGCGTCCAGTTATCGGGCGGGTTTGTGTTCAGTTATCGGGCACCCTGCGCTGTTATCGGGCACCCTGCGCATTGCTCTTGAACATATATGTGTATAAATGACCACATTTCCCGCTCGTGCTGTTATCGGGCGGGTTTTTTTACATATTTTTACATTATTCCGCTTCCGCCCTGAGCAGTTATCGGGCGCCCGATTAAGGCTTTTTTGTCGCGAAACCCGCCCGATAACTGCGCACCCGGTGTATACCATTTATACCATATATACCATTTGGTATATTCAATGTGAATTTTCGATATTAACTTAGTTGAATATTTACACAGTGCTAAATTTAACATTGTCTGAGTGTATTACCCATTGATTTTTCGTCGAACTTTGCAACTAAATCATTTTTTATCACTTCTCGAAACATGATGGCAGAGTTGTTCGTTCAAGTTACTTTTTTTGTCCGAGGTTACTTTTCGTCCTACGCGCTTGGAAATTTGTTATGACGAATTCGTTCTTAATCAAAATTGTTATATAACTATTTCAGTTTCAACGTTATTCTAATCTCGTTAATTTGACCAAATTTACGGATAACGTACAATTTTCCAAAACACCACCAAAATATTCAATGCAAATAAAACACCAAAAATAAATGGGAAATATATTTTTATTTCAACCTTTGTTTTCAGTGGATGCCGCAAATTGTCAATACAGTTTGAACATTTTTAAACAAAGAACAAGAAAGCAAAATTTAATTCAGCACCAGTTTTTTTTTCATAATAAAACAAACAACAATAATAATAGTTTATGACGGGATATACCTTAAAGGCCAGAAACCAGTTGAGTAGATTCACATGTGGATATTATATTAGTTAAAAATGATTTTTTTTCACGTTTTTTGTCCGGGCAGTAAAGTCCAAATTGAAAGGTTTTGGCTTTTCAGTCACCATATAAAAACACAATATATTGGAGTTCAGACAAATAAAGTAAGTGTTCAATTAATATGTTTAAGTAATTTCGCAATATTATAACGGCTATATGTCATTTTAGGGTTGTCTGCCATGTTGAATCCTTTTAATCCTAAAGGGGTTCCGAATTGAATTCGCCGCGAACCTCAACAAAATAATTTTGGTACAATGGTCGTGAATTAAACTATGATCCCGTATATTACAATATCGTGAAAATCAAATCAAAACGACGCAGGTATGTGACTCAAAATCGCGTCGACTTCATTTTATCTCCACGTTACGTAATTATTCACTATTATCCCTTGTCTGACCACTTCGTATTGGTCTGACTCCAGTAGAAAAAAAATTGAACATATTGGATAAATGCTCGTTGGTAGGCAAAACGATTTCATTTATAGAAGAACTCATTATTGCGTAAATTATTGTACAGTGCCGGGTGGGCCTACCACGAGGGGGCACGCGTTAGCCTTTACACCACTTGGTGTCAGGACAACGCGCGCCCAAACGAATGAGACAAACGAACAGGAAAATAAACACAAAAAAGATCAGCAAATATTTTTTTTAAAAACCGTCTTGTCTTAAATACAAAGAAAAAAAACATCACGTATTATAGAACTTTTAGAACAGAACTGGGCGGGGTGAAGTACGAACAGATAACAGGCTAGCTGCCGAGTGGTAACCGTGAACTATGTGTGTTAGTATAGAAGGATGTTTGAATCCCTACAGTTTTTTTTCTACCATTTTATATGTACAAGGAGTTTTAAAAAGATTTAAGGCGAAAATCAAATCAAACCGAGGCGACTCGCTTTTGTTAGATTTTCGACTTATCATTTTGTGATGGAAGTCACGCTGGAAATGAACAGTTTACAAATAAACTTAATACTATAAACGTAGGTACAATGCATATCAAAAAATGAGCTACATTGCGTGTGACTTGGTTTAGATTGACAGCAATAGAAAAATTAAAAACAAAAAGAGTAAATTTCAGAGTAATAACCGGGCTTTTCAAATTTTTGTTGCGGCTTGGCCAATCCTAGACATGTTTGAGATGGGTTCGATTCGTGATTGGACGGCTGCCAAAAATGAAAAAATAAGGCCTTGACGAGTTGAACTCGCCGTTCGTGTAGGTTTAGGTGTCGAAAGAAGAAAAAAATGAGTTTTTTGTTTTTCGTTGAAAATTTTTTTACGCCAAATGACATGTGATTTTTTTTAAATATTTTTCTATTACTGCCATCTTTCATATAAATTACGGATCGAACGTTAGACGGAATGTTTACGTACATATGTAATTGCATTGTGTAATGCCTACTGTATGTAGCGCACAATAAACGTTTGATAATGTGTCGATCGCTGTATATAAGATAATTTAAAGGATTTATTTTTCTTTGGCCCAAAGTTAAGTTAAATTTTTTAATGCGTTTTTATACTTGCAATACGTATTTGTTAACCCCCTCACACCAAAAACATCACTCACATACATTTCTATTTATAACGGACAATTGGCGGTCAGGGGGTTAATTGTTTCTAATTTCTTTCTTGTAAAGATAGTATATTAGAACAACAGAAATTAAAGGCGGGGTCATATGATTCATATGAGTGTGAAAATTACACAAAAAATAATAATACGGGTTGATTGCCCGCCCAACGGAAAACTATGATTCGGATTTTCAGGATTGGGAAAACGCTCTACCACGCTCTTTGCCGCCCACTACCGAATAACTTGAGGTATGGATTATAATTGACGAAGCCGGAAGTTGTAGATACTGTTATGTTATGTATATCCCAGATTAGACTTCGATTTTATAGTTTCATTGATCTGGTCGGTGGCCAACGTTCCATCATCGGGAAGTGTGTCGATTTTTTTGTGTTTTTTTTCTTTTGATATCAAAAGAAAAACGATTGGCTCAACGATCCACCACTAAGATATGATCGTCTTCGGGCGAACGGTCACGTGGTGAGTCATAGTTTGAGTCGCCATCGGAAACACTTTGAGCATTGTAGGCCATCAGATGCGGATCATAATGATTGTCCTCGTAGTTTGTCATACTCTAGAATTATTCATATGAGATTTGGAAATCAACATGAAAAAAAATCAGACAAAGTGACCCAACCGATCTAAATTATCATACTACTGGCGTGGGTAACGAGTTTGTCACCGTGCTGAACGGGACTCGTCGTACATTGATTTATGGGACTCGTTAATATTCGACGAGTCCCGTTCAACTCGGTGACAAACGCGTTACCCACACCAGTACCTGAAATTTGTGTGGATTTTGCGTCAAAAACAAATTTATGTTAAAATGATGGAAAACAAAACCGTGAAGCACAATTTAGACGTATAAATCATAAGAGATAATTACATAATAACCTCATCTTTAGTTCGTATATAAATAATACTTCCTCCTCGAATTTTATTTTCATTTCGCCCCAAAACGGGAAAACTCAAAGAAATACGTTGCAACTTTTACGAAGTACTATTTCGTAATCTAATGCGAAGTATATACAGCATAGCATGTATACATAAAATCGTTTTACGAAAACTACGGTATACAAGGGTAAACCCGTCTTAAACATGGGTAAACCCGTTTCTACTTTTAAACCCGTTAGGGACGAACACCCCCGTGCCGCAAACCAAGCCCGTCTAAGCTGAGTTTGAAAGATGGGCAGGAAAAAGTTTTCGGAACGTGTCTCCTTTCGGGGTTCTAGTGATCCGCCACAAAAAATAACCTTTGAAAATTGAGTTTGTACAGTCTAGGTTACAAATGTGCCGACACTGTTGCCGTTTCGGCGAGTCAAATAAGCCGAAAATCGTGAATATGAGTGTCGCAGGCGAAATAACGACATATAGTAGCGTACTATTTAGGCTTGAAATATTAAGACATAAGTGTTTTCAACCCGAGTTTTTCGGATTACTGTATTTATTTTAATGCGAAAATATTATATAATTTATTGCGAGGGGTCATTTATTTAATGTTATTTTCGTCACAAAAAACGTATTATTCAACTATTGTAACGCAACGTGTTCCCATAGGGGTCATTTATAAAACCGGTTTGAACCAAGAATTTTAAATAAATTATATCGACAAGAAAAATTTGACAAAAGTTTAAGGAACATGTCATCGGTTTTGGCGAAAAATACAACTACGTACCCTAATGATGGGGACCCGCCTCATTTGTATAAATTGTCTTGTGGGCCAGTCCAAATTCGCGGAAGATTCCTTTCGACAAAAGGACTCATTAAGATCGATTTCGTCCGAGATTGGCGTCGACAGAGGGGAACTGCAGTGTAGTTGCATAACGTTCAGTTTTTGTGAGTGTTCATAATTTAACTCGCGCAATTCTGAAGAAAAGCTGTTTATTATCAAGAATGTAAAGTGAATTCCTATTTTATGATTTTAAAATTCCATTTTAGAATTCTAGAAATCTACTTTAGAATTCTAGAACTCTAGAAATTTACTTTAGAATTCTAGAAATCTATTTTAGAATTCTAGAAATCTATTTTTGAATGCTAGAAATTTATTTTAGGATTTTAAAACCTTTTTAGGATTTTAAATTTCACTTTAGAATTTTAAATTTTGTTTTAGAATTTTAAATTTTGTTTTAGAATTTTAAATTTTGTTTTAGAATTTTAAATTTTGTTTTAGAATTTTATAATTCCATTTCAGAAGTTTATTTTAGAATTCCTTTTTTTTCGAATTAAAGAATTCCAAAATTATAGAAATGCACTGTAGATTGTTTTTTTAATGGCAGCACATACCTGGTAGAAGTTTGAGGATTTCGAGGAATCGGATTTTTGGCGAGAGGGACAAGTTTTTTTGCTGATGTTCCAACATTATATTCAAATTGAGTGCTTTTAATAGCTCGCGCTGGAGGTTGTCGATGGAAGCTTCATATTGAAGACCTGGACGATCTAAATGTAGTTTTAATTTTTGATTATTTTTGATAAAGCCTCTCGCTTCACTGAGCTGCCTTATCGGTACACTTCTTGAAAGAATATAATTTCTAGAATTATGAAATGAAATTATAGAAATATATTTTGCCAAAAGCTTCTTGAGATACTACAGTTGATGCCAGTGTTGCGAAATGCGACTAACGCTAAGGACGCCCACAACGCGACACTTTCACTTCGCCAAAAATTGTCACGTTATGGGCACAATGTCGCGTTGTGGGCGCATCAACTATATAAAAGCTATTTTAACTGCATGGGTCGTGTGCTAACTTTTACCTGCTGAAATCAATGCAATGGCGCAGAAAATGGCAAGTTGAGTATCGTTGAGTTTCAGGTCGTAAATGTTTTCAGCAAATTGAAATAGTCCATCGACAAGGTGCTCGACGCCACAAACTGAATTGTAAAAATGTCACTAGAGTTCGGCTGTGACCCTCTTACATAAGAGGATAACACTTTTCAACAAAATTATCATTATGCCTGTGATTTATCGATTTGGTTTCTTTGGGAGAAAATGGAAAATGTGCAAACATGAATTAAATTATACTGTATACGGTACAGTGTATAACATATTGCAATTACAATCGTTAAACACATTTACAATTTCACGTTCTAAAGTTAATAAAGGTTTTACAACGGAGTTACCCGCAATAAATTATTCAAAAGAGTCGGCCAAGTGTCATGGCTAATTGAATAACATGTTTTATTTGACCTTTATGAACGCATAAAACCATTAAATTGATATATTTGTAATAATGCATGCAGACCACGTCTGATTTTATGGGCAAGTCTACAGTCCTGGCTAAGGTCTCTGGAGTTCTTAGAAAGATTTTTAACGCAATTGTGACCTTTGGATGAAAATCCATTTCGATCTATTGCAGTGACTTATTTCCAGAACGATCTATTATTTCGGAAATGGGATTTTCCCAACAAGTTTTATTAAAAACTTTCTAAGTGTTTTTTTTTCTCCCTAGTTTCAACCCTAATCCGACATAATATCAGTCCAGAATTTTGGGACCAAATAGTTTTACGCAAATGCTTACCGGCAGAAAGTAGATCGTTTTTCGTGTAGCGATTACCATCGGAGAAAAGCAGCGTTTGTGAATGTTTATCGTAGAGCGACGCAAATCGAGTGATAATTACCTAAAATAACACATTTAATAATTGCAACTACACGTTAACAAAATTTTGTACAAGTTAACAAAATTTCAACAAGTTCTCATAATGAGATATTTCAGACTTTTGTGCGCGTTCAAAATCTAATTATCTAGATAAGGCCCATAACTTCAGAACTCGGGTTACCGTTTGGGTCCTTTTTAGCCTATAAAAGTCGAGTCTGCACCCTGATAACCCTATAATTGACCAAACACGATAAAAAATGGATGCTGCGGTTTCAACCTCGTTCGATGTAAATTACCTATCAACTTATAAAATTAACCCGGCGCGGCGCTTATCCTACAAATATATGAACTCGCTGCTTATCATTAGAAACTGCGTTCAGGTGGCTTCTAACATAGGTTGTGCCTGTATAACAAACAAGTAGGATAATTAAATTTTTAGTTTTGAATATATAATTTTAAATTCAACTCGCGAAAACGTTCTTGCGTGAAAAAGGATTTTTTACATGGTTTCAACATGGAAGTGAAAATTACGGTAGCTATAATATGTCCCCAAAATATTACATACGTGTATACATGTACACGTAAAGCCTATGTAATTACATTTTTGACAAGTTTTTTTCAGTCGATTAACTTTGTTGTGCTGGGAATGCTTTAATACTATTTAATTGAAATTTAACTGAGTAACTAAGTCTTTCAGGCTAATAGTTTTTTTTAAATGTGTGTTCAGAAGTTGAATCGCTAAATTGCCAGTTGTATTACAATCATAATGGTGTATTTGGTCGCGGATGGTCCATATCTGGACGTACATACGGTATATAATTCAATTTACCTCAAAAGCGCCCGACTTCATCAGCTGGATTTGATCTTCCTCGTCGAGCTCCATAAAGTTGGGAATCTTTTTGGCAAATTCGACGACCTCTTTAACGGCGGGCGCAAATTCAGTAGAAAACTCAGTCCAAATCTGTTCTGAATATTCGAGTCCAAGTGGGAATTTTTGTTTTTCGGCTTCGTGTTCGTCAGTCTGAATTACAACATTGTTATACTTTTGAATATTGTTGTACAGTAATTTAAACAAACGTCGCCGTGGTACTGACCAGAGGTAGTCAGATTCGATATTTTTTGCTACCCGAACCGGAAACCGCGGGTAAAACTGGGGTTTTTGAGTCGGGTCGGAGACCTGAGCTAAATTGGAGATCGTATTCCGGCTCGGGTCTGAGACCCGGCGAAAACTCGGGTCTTCAAATACGGGTAAAAAAACTCGGGTCTAGAATGTGGTACTGTTGGTAAAAAAACTCGGGTCTAGCATGTGGTACTGTTGGTAAAAAAACTCGGGTCTAGACTGTGGTACCGTGCTACTGTTGGTAAATTTAATCAAATAAAAAAATGTTGGACTATCCCCAACTCCGGGACACTTTGGCTCAAAGACCCGTTATAAAATTGACCCCGTAAAACTGTTCAAAAGTAACCGTTTTTTTTAAATATTCCCATATATTAATTCATCCTGAAAAACAGTTTCAGTTTTTGACGTTTATTTAACGCTGAATAATTAAGGTGTTTAATAATATATGACGGTCATCCTAGGTTCGACCTTCAGTACAGCAAATCTACGCTGAAGTAATCGCTACAGATCAATCGAAGAGAAAAACACGTGTGTCAACTAAGTTCACCGGTGTACGCAAAAAACGAAGACATAGAAGATATTAAATTTCAAAAGGGGAAAAAAGTCACGTTGTCCAGTCATCAAAGATTAATGAAGCGTCAGGTATAATTCCTGAGGAATGGTATTTTCTCGTTTTTTTTTGTCTTCCAAAACGAAGAAATTAAAAAAAAGAGAGCAAAATCGACCTGGAGCGACCTTTCTAGTCGAGTTCAAGAGTTCAAGCAATATTTTAGCAACAAAAGCACTTAAGTGTGTTTTTGACATGAAGCCTGCCCCAGAATGAAACCACCCAGATGAGACTACTTTTGTACAAGTCTCCCTTGGGTATGACACGTCCTTATGCTCTCTTTATAACCCCTAAATCTGCATTATTTATTTGGCACGGTGGCTGTACACTTTAGTCACAAGCTGAGGTACGCAAATTCCGTGTGGCTTTGCAATTTTAGTCCAAAGACCCCTTTAGACCAGTGAACTGTGTTTCTGACCCGGAATTAGGACACCCCTGTATAGTAATAATATTCGTCAACAAGTTACTTCAAGCTGAAATTAGGTTCTGTACTCAAACATGGCGCTTTTGTTCTGGTACCTCTAGGATTTGGCCATAGATTATTGTATTTTTTTGATTTGGTTTATTTTTCAATAGCATAATAGAAACCAACCGCGCAAATATTATTAAATTTTCGAAACAAAAACCGAGGCGACCTTTTTTTTCATCCGAGTTCAATATTTGAACCACTCTTACCCATAAGCGAAGAACTCCATTTGGTTTATGAGACATTGCTTGTGCGACGCGATTGACAACTGCCGTTGAGCCGACAAAAACGACCGACCGGGTCAGTTGGAAACTGTCAATATGAGCCGTCCGCAATTTTGCCGCTAACTGTTCCGAACCAAAAGTCGCCATCGTCATTATTTTCATTTTTTCGGCAATCCTGGAAAGAAAATATAAATAAAAGGACAACCATATAGGCAAACAAACTGGATGTACCGTGCGCCGGGTATACCGTGCGCCGGGGCTATGACTGACGTGGTTTATCATTTTTAACGCAATTTTGGATTCACCGCGTCAGTTCGTTCTGGCACACGGTATATGAACACACATCATTTTGTTTGTTCGTACTTATTTTCAAAAAAGTTTTTTTTGTACGTAAGTAAAACTGGGAACGAATAATGTGGGCGACCGTACGAGGGGTTATTGCGGAGCGTCGGTTAAGGTTATTTGATTGGCTCCAAAAAAGAGTTTTTTATGGATTACTTTTAATCTGCGTTTATATAAAAACTTAATTTGGATACGTTGGTATCGTTTGTGGGTTCACACAAAATCATATTATTTCCTAAGCACCCCCGAAAAAAAAAATCATCAAAGATGAACTGGCTCATTTTCCATTGACGGTATTATTTCTTATCCCATCTTACATCTTTTTGTCTATATATATTTTTTGTTATATTCTTTATTACCCGAGTTCATAAGGGGGCAACTCCGGTTCCCAATTGACACTTACAATTTTTCCTTTCGATTCTGTATCATGCGTGCCTTCTCCTTTTTGGGGATGCGACCGTACTTGACAGCATCGCGACTCATGCCCACGTCGAGGCACTTTTTAAAGCGACAGTACTGGCAGCGGTTTCGATTCATGCGCAAGATTTTGCAGGAGCCATTCTTGGGGCATTGACGGTAACCCAAATGGTTTGATATCGTTCTCCGAAAGAAACCCTGAATTGATTTATTTTTAATAATCGACTTTTTTTTATTTACATTAACAGGCGTGCGAGTAATACAGGCACGTCATATATCCATTACTATCTCGAATGGCTAAATTAGCAAACATCTCAAACATTCTTCAAGTGAAAAAACAAAACTGCTAGGACCTCATATTTGAAACTGATTAAAACATCTCGATAAAAAAGTTCATGACCTGTAAAACAAACTGAACCGAAGGGTATGGGGGTTTTCCGCAAGGAAAACCAAAAAATCTTGCCATTTTTGCGATGACGAGCATTGAATATTGTACCCAACAATTGTTTTCAATAGTTTATGACATATGCCTAAAATTAACCATGCTGCTGGGCCATGTCTAGGTGATGCATCAATAGGCGGTTTAGAATTATTTCCGACGGAAAACGGGTTAAAATTTTTGTTCGGGCACATAACTTTTTTCACTCTAAAAGGAAGATATGTCTAAAATGTGTCAGCAAAGTAAAAAATGTCAGTTTTGAGCCCATTTCAGATGGTCCACTCCCGAAACACGCCATTTGTGCATGGCGTATATGCTCTTAATAATGCAAATCTTTGAATGCACTTTTTTTTTTGCTAAATGTTGAAAAACGAAACTGAGTTTACAATTTTACTGGTTATTACTAATTATTGATAACAATAAATTAGTGACCGGATTTACGGCCAATTTTTTATGTTTAATCTCACCACAATCTGACCAAAATCATTTGACCCCAAATAGAGTCCATATACATTTTAAGTGGGTCATATAAAAAGCACCGGTTTTAACAAGTTTAATCAGCAAATCCGTCAGGTCACTTAACACCAACCTACATTGAAGTCGTTTTTCCCGGCCAGCAATGTTAAAATTATAAATTAACGAAACCTATTGAAATTGAGTCGCCGCTTATTTTACCGTATTTTGAATGTAATTTGCGAGTGTGAAAAGTAAACTAACAAATCGGCACTCAAGGGACCGCTAATTTTTTACGTTACAAAATGCAAAATTGAGGCATAATAAAAATTTTTGCACAACAAAAACAGGATTAGGAACACGGGACGGCGAAACCTAGAACAAAAAAGGCCCATTATTTTATTCGTATTGGGCTAGTGTCCTTATCGTTGGTTCCTTTTTTCTTTCTCTCTTTTCATATATGTTAGCGTCACTCAATGAACCACATTGAACCTACTAGACCAAGTTTTGAAATTCGTCGTTTCTTACAACGCTAATTTTCCCATCGTTAATATTATAGTTTATTTGGGCCTTGATGCAACGATAATCTTTATTTTTTAGTTAATATCTACAAGAACGCAAAAAGCCAACAAAACCCCTACCACATAAGTAAACGGTGAAATCAATATCAGTTTACTTTTACAAGCAAAAGCATGCTCACATATATATGGGTGCTATCTGCCGAAACCATATTCTTATCAAAAAGCCAACTCGGTTTGAAAAATTATTACAACAACATTGATTGTAGAATTTAATCTTTTGCTAAAGATTAACAAAATGGCCAAATTCTTTTTGCTATTTAGAAAAATATCAATTAAAAATTCCTGTTTTTTTCTTCGAAAAATCACAATTTAAACAAAAAAAAAAATGAAAAATTCTAGTTTACAAACGGCATCATGAGATTCATGGTTGATGTACTATACCAATATGGAAATTTTCAATTTTAAAACGACTGGTTCATTTTTGGTAACATTTTTTCGGGAAGGAGAATGCTTTCCATGAAGACGATTTGGCTTTTTGCCAAGGTCAAAAGTCAAGACTTTGGTTCTGGAATAATTTACCAGTAGCAAGGAGATAATTGCGCGTAATGGCGATTATTGGTTAAGAAAAAAAAAATCGTCGAACTGCCTTCGAGCACAAGGAAAGTCAAGTTGGCGTTGAATTTTCCTTCTGAACTGCAAATAGCCCGATCTACATTTACATGAATTTACCGTTGAGGTCTACGTTTGTACAAAAAAAAAACGGCAAATTAAATTTATTAAAAGCACACCTTGCCTCTCCGGTTCTACGTGTGTGTGTTTTTTTTTCAAGTTACGTTTTTTTTTATTTATTCGCCAAGAGGTGAACTTTCACGATGCTGGGAGTACAAGAGTTCAAAAAGAAGAAGAAAAAAAAACTTTTATTACCAAAATATGACCTTTAAACATGTTGTTGTATTAAACCAATTTTGAAATGACGAGGCGCGTTTTAATGTCACAAAAATGCCCGCTCGTGGGTCGAGCGGTTAGTTGGACTCAAACTTGACAAACATAATGGTTTTTGGTGATGGTGACGTTGGAATAATCCGCGCTTTTTCAACACCCAACACGTACACGCTTTTGTAAATTGTAAAAAAAAGAAAAACACATAATGGCAACAATAATCACGACCCCAGACGCCCCCGTCAAAATCGCAAGCTGTTTTTTTTTATTTGAATTCTTAAAAGTTGTTTTGCGTAGATGGTATCACGCAAATGGGTATGTTTGGAAAAAAAATCGAGTGTGGTATCAGCGGTTTTCCATAATAATCATAATAAGGTCGCGTTCTCTTACCTTACAGCCTTCACACGATTCGACGCCATAATGAATGCCCGATGCTTTATCGTTGCAAATTCGACATTTCATGTCCAACTCGTCAGATTCAATATTAGCTAAATTAATAAAGGTTATATACCGAGTTATTTATACAGAGCAAACCGGGTTTGAAAGTTCAACCAAATAATGACGTAATTTATATGTGTTGATGTTTTGATTGTTTCAGAACGCGCATTTTACGGAAAAACTTGTTTGTGGGCCCAATAGAGGTCTAGTAAAATAACAAAAAAAAAAGCTCGGCGGGGCTATTTTTCAGGGTTATACTAGGCTGCCCACGGTTGAAACCGAGGTATTCAAATCAGTTTACCACAACAGATTCAGCATCTTCCACTAAGTTAAAAAAAATATTACGACGTATTCCTAAATTTAACTCTTACGTTCCAAAATGGAGAAAAAACAAGTTTTTTTTCACTAAAAAGCAATTTTCTAGAAGTCTAAACGTTGCATCTCCCTAATTTTTCGAATAAATGAATGTAGAATTCGAAAACATGTACATGTATATTCATATAAAAAAACTTGTAAAGTTATACAGTAAGATAATATTATTTTGTACCGAAAACGTAGATAAGAAAAAAAAACGTATTTTTGTGAAGCACGAATTCGGTAACGCGTAAAAATACGTTTGTACGAATTATTTTAAACTAGACCAGTTCAAATAGTTTTGAGGTTTAAAAAAGTGATTATTTTAATTGCCCAAAAAAAGATCGACTCTAGCATTATTTATTTTTCTTAAGATTTTAATCTACCCCTCTGCGACTATCAGATAAATGCCCATCCTAACCCATCCCCGACTTCCCGCAATAAAATCTCCCCAGAGCTAAGTTAGTTTATTGGTTGAGGTCCAGTACTAGTTAAGTATTGCTAAACCAGACCTTGACTACAATTCTAGGAGCTATGATAAACGTAGCAAATATAGTTCGACCAGTGCTACTAGACATAACGATTACAAGAATGGTTCTTTAAATTCCATAATAAATTGCATGCCGTTCTCGTGAAAACCCCCAAAAAACTGTTTAGCTGTCGTATGAACCTTTTTTACATGGTGTATTTTTAGTACATGTTTTTCAATGAAAAAAAAAATGATTGATTGCGCAAATTGCCCGCTTAGGTTGTAAGCCACTTGGTCGTGCTTGGGCAGTAATTTAACAAGTACCTTGACTAGGGTGAAACAGTACCTCGGGTACATAACACACCAGTTTTTTTTTGATGTTGCAGGTATAAATAAATACTTGCGTATCGGTTAAAATAAAATGTAAAAATCGTATGTTTTCGTACAGTGGTACAGACAAACTAGTAGATAATAGCACCTTAAAAACCCTAAAAGTACCAGAAACATGTACCAATCGAATTGCAGCACTTTTAAGTTAATAAAAGTTAACCTCACAAAAAATAACATTCGATCTTGTGGGGGCAATTTGAAATTTAAAGCATTTTTTTATCAGAAAAAAGTTGATACTTGGTACCAGAAAAGATGATTTACAGTCTCAAAATGGCATTTGAAACATGCCAATAATTGAAGTGAGGCGGCCTTGATGGGGGCCCTTTTGAAACATGGACCAATAATAAAAAAGGTGACAATTTCTGTAGGGTACTGTACAACTTTTTTCTACGTAGCAAATACGTTATAGTGTTTGTGGCGTAAATTCAAGCTTTACTTTCATGCATGTTCAGGCCTCATCGCAAATAATACTTTTTTTGCTTAACATGTCATTTTTGTCCCCGTTTAAACTCTGAAACTTATCGATTTTTTAAGTCAAATTTAAAGTCAAATAAGTTGAAACAACTTCCAACGATATAAATAAGGTTTCCGGATTCAAAGTCGTCTGTTGAAATAAATATATAAACTAATTTTGGTCGAAGTTCCGGTGACCGGAAGTGTTTGATGGAAAATGAATTTCGAAATAAACGGAGAACGTGCACATGTCCAATTTTTTAGTTTTTTTTTTCATCTAATGTAGCCGATTTTTTGAGTCCGATTTTTTGAAAAATTTTACTTTGGAGCACGAAAAAATTTCGGACGAAAATTGGACAAGGGCTTTGGGGTATTTAGTATACCATATATATATCTATATAGTTATGAATCCCAGTTGATTGATAGTATGGTCCAATACGATGTTCGTCTCGTAAACTCTACTTTCCAGGCCAGTAAACGACGAAAATACGATTGTATTTAAATGGCCTACATTTAGATTTTCGTATATATTGTCTAAAGACTTTACTGCAAATTAATCTTAATGACAAATTAATTTATATAAATATTCGGCCTAGTTTGTAAAAAATATCTCAAACATGGATTTACTCCTTACATTTTTCGAAGGGGCAGAGGTTCTAGAAACTTTTAGATTTCCCAAAACAATACTATGACCATATTCTGAGTAGGTTGTTTACTTTTCTCAACATATTGGTTTTTGTGCTTATTTTCTCATCCTGAATGAGTAACGAAACTAAAATTGTTCGAAATATTGCACGGATAGCCACGATGATTATCATAGGATTTCTAAAGGGAGGAAACGGTTCATAAACCCAATTGTTAAAATCTCCGCACTTTCTCACCGAAGAACAAGTACTCAGTGACGAACTCACTTTACCTTCGGAGAAATAAAATTAAAGTGAAATACCGGATTTATCCAGTAAATCATCGTGAAAATGAATTTGAATGTTTTTTAACTCATTTTCATCAGCAAGAACTGTTATCTTAACACTTTGTAGACCAAAACCTATCGACATTATCTTGACATATGCCCTTACGAGTTATATTAACAAAATTCATTTATTCTAACACATGTTGAGTTAAGCATTTGCTAAGTTAAATGGTTATGTAGTGTAGCGGAGACACGTTTTCTTTTCGACGGTGAACTGCATTTACCGAGCATTATGGTGGCACAAAAAGATGGCTTAGTTTATCGTGGAATCGATGCGATCGATGCGTTTCTAACTCGTCTTTAAAAAAAAAATAGCATATATATACTTCAACTGGGTTAAATCAGTTCAGAAACGTCCTTTTCCCATCGTCTGAATAATCATTGAATAAAAAACTGCTACAATAAAAAATGAGGCAAAAAACAAAAACACGATCAGCACGTAGCATTTTTTTTAAACGCCACAAAACCGCTTATGGTCTTGAAATTAAACCGATTACAAGGTTAAATGCCCTTACTAGCATTTTTATTCGGCTTCAAGTTGATCATAACAAAAATGAACGTATTTAACCCGTAGCCGATTTGTTAAAACACAAATTTATTGATATCATAATGATTTCCATTATGATTTTAGGTGTTTATGGTATTAAGATTATTGTAAGTGTCGGCGACAGGTTAACACGTTCACTTAGTTCGGAGGGTCCACATAAACATCAGCATATATTCTAGAACGAGAAATTGGACACATAACTGATTTATCATCAATACTCCAAGTAAGGGCATGTCAATTAAGGGCAAGGGGTGCCAAGTAAAGGTGTTGATTTTAAATGTTTCAAAGTATGAGTACATGTCCAAGAGAGGTATATGTCCAAGAAACCAATTTAGTTTATTTAAAGTTTATTTATAATTTCTTACTTATTCAAAGTGTGCCATCGAAAACGTCGTAGGTATGAGTGTTTTCGAATTAAAAAGAAAACTTACATAACTTCTGATATGTAATCGAAAATTTCGTCAACAGCAAATGTCTAATGGTGGTTCTCATAATCAAAAGACACTTTTTGTTAAAGCTCTCCAAATCAGAAGAAGCAAACCAACAAAACGTCTTTCGATTATGAGAACCAGCAATACGCAAACGATTTAACTGATAAAGAGCTTGAATAACTAAAATAAATGACGGCTTCAGGTAGACTGTATACGCTTTCTTATCAAATAAAATCAGTGATTAGCTTCTACGTAGGGCACAAAAGCTCGAATTCCATGAGTTTGCATGAAACTCTACGAAGCAACGATTTGGCGTTCATACATTCTAGATTCTATGTAGGTCAGACCGTAGACTAGAGTAACCTAGTAGACTAGTACATAAAGTCTATAGTATGTCCTGATACCGAGGTGGCATGCTGAAAGCAAAGCGCTGTCATGGGCGGCTTTGATTTCAGCTTGCCACCTCGGTAGATCGACAAATTGTGTGACTTCGAATGTACATGTTAATTGAATAGAAAATAAGATGCGTCGTATTGCAAACCGGGTATGGACCATACCGTATGGTTGCAATAATATGAAAAACATTGCATGATTGCTCATGTAGGCCAATAATATATGGAATATAAAATGATATAATACTAGGATGTAACTAAATGTATTTATAAATGGGTATTATATAAAGTTGTTAATATCGAGTCACCTCGTTCTGTTAACGAAGAAAATTATGATTCACATTTTCATAGTTCACAAAGTGTCAACTTTAACTTATGTAACACTATTGATTTTTTTACCGGAAAAGTAAGTTTGTCAAAAATCGCAAACTAAATGTGAATAATAAACTGCTAATAATCGTAACTTATATTTTTAGACTGTATGTTAGTGTACTATGTCATATTATATATCTCTATATGATATGTACATGTGTATTACTTTGATTGTCTGTCCCACAAAAACTTCATAGGGTTATTAAAATGTAACTTGCTTTATATATAATTTTTGCTCTAGTTTTTTTTGTGTATGGCAATTGCTCAAAACCCATTGCAAATATTCGTTTGAAATGTGAAGTGGACTGGACGGGGTACCCAAAGCGCTTCCTTTAAAACCGATGAAGCAGTTAGAATTGATACCCTACATATAGGTGGGCATATTCATGTGGAACAATCTTCCATATTACGACTGTACCCGTAATCATTTAAAAAGCAAGTATACATTAAATGTGTTAAAAATTTATATAAACAAGAGTAATCCACTAAAAGCCCTGCGCCCTTATCTCGCGACAAAAACCCGGCAAGATAACGGAGGGAACGCGAAAAATTGCAAGATAACAGCGCAGTGCTAAATACACATATCGCAGTGATTTTCAAACGCGAAAAAATAAATAACGTTACCACTTTCTGGTAACGTTGCCTGACAGCGCGTCTGAGGCCTATGTAACCTGTCATTGGTCTTTTTTGAGCGCGCTCGGCCAATCACCGAAAGGCAAGTCACCAAAAGGCGATTTCCTTCTTTTAAAATACTTTTGTATTACAGTCCTCCCCCTCTTAAGTGCGGCACCTAAGGAGAAATATTCCTTTTCGCTAAAATTTTTTTTCGCGTTTTAAAATCAGTACGATACACGAATAAGTATTTCCGAAAAAAAGATCCCACCCATGCGTGTCAGTAATTTCTTTGGATTTTTTTCTGGAAAAAAAACTGGTAAAGACCAGGGAGTTAAATTCTTTCGCAGCGACTTCACGCGTCATTATTTAATTTGGGGTGCTGGTAAGTTATTGAATTTGATATTTAATTGACAGAGTTCGCTGGAGTTCCATCACGATATTCCAGATGTTCACAGTGATACCCGATTTGTTATGTAAGGGTTCCATATGGGTCACATGTATGTACACACGGTAACCGTCAAGTTCACCAAGTGTCACTATTTATTAGAAAGGATTATGTAAATCGGTTAAAAAAGAACATTTTAAATGTTTACTTATCAAATACTCGCGTACTTTTGTAAAGTCTAAAAACTTTTTGGGTCAACGAATCACATTAAAATCTTCTTCTTAGACCTTATATGTACAGAGTGAAAACCATAATTGTTTCCAACAAATAAATCCTGTTAATAATACTGTGTAAAAAACAAAAAAAAATAATAATTTAGAATTTGTGACAATATATTCCTTGTTTTTTATGAAACAAAAGCTCACGCACACGGTAACCGCCAAGTTCACAAAGTGTCGATATTTAGCTAGATGATTATATAAGGCATATTATAAAATACTAATCAAAATGTTGACTTAACAAATGGTCACGTGTTTTTTTTGTCTAAAATTTTATTGAGGTTAAACCCGATGGATATAAAACTCAAACAAGATTTTTTTGCCAAAAAGAAACGGATTGACACAAGAACTTCACAACACGTTTTGATTTTTGGTGTCCAGGTTTATTCTTCTTTGTTTCTAAAAATGAGGGGTTTTATGACTCTGTTTCTAGAGCCAATTGATAGTTTTGACCTCTCATGGCCTAAATGACGCAATTATTTGATTTTGAGTAAAAAGAAAAGAATTGACCCTGTGAAATAGCAATTATTTTCCATTTTGTAAATCATGTTTAAATAATACCGCACGTTTTTTTTCTGTTCAAAAGCGGATTTTTAAACGTATGGGATTTTGTTCGTTACGCTGAACTCCAATTTGCTGTGCAAAGTTCCCAATGCTGGATCATGTCCAAGGCTAATAATTTATAATGTATCTTAAAGACGACAATGACGAACTTTTATATTTAAAAATTCACCCAAATCAAAAAAAAACGTCATCATAAGTTGCCGAGACCTTAATTAAAAACATGCCCGAAAATAATAAATAATATTTTTGTCTATGCTTTTAGTTCATAAGATCGATTGTATCAGATCGATTTTTTCAATGTCAACATAATTTTCGAAACAAACTACAATGACCCGGCACCAATAATTGGGTACCCTAGCATTTTGGTTGCTTTCAGTCAAACAAGTTTCCAGTTTTTAGGCGTCAAAACACTGAGATGCTGGTCAATGTTGGGGTCTGTCTTGTGATTATAGATAAAATTTGCGTGCGGCGATAAGCTTTGCATTTACCGATCTGTACAACATAATGTTGTCCGAATTGGGGACACCACATGCACTGGCGTTAGTTATAATTACTAGCGCTTTCATGTTTACATAAAACAAATCATGTTCGCTTCCGCCCCTTAAATAAATGAAATACCATAATCGGGATATGGAAAATCATCAATGCCTGGGGTAGAAATCACATAATCTAAATTCCATTATTTGGTACCGATTGAATTCGTAAAACACCTTATTGCAAAAGGAGATTTACAAAAGAATGCCCAACTGACAGTAGAATTTTAACAAAATACTTTTCCACGATTCAAATTCCCTAGCATGATAACTATTTGTTTTAGTTTCGTGTCTTCTACTTTCACCAATTGTTCTTTTTACCAATTCAATTGGTACCCGTGATTTCGATGATTTTGCTTTTATTTTGGGATTTTAGAGAAGACACACGTTTTGCGGTGCGTCGTCGTGCTGACGAATTATTATCCCCTCGGTACATTTTTTTTTGGAATTGAAATCTAATTGGCGGGAAAACGTCTGACCCGTCGGCCAGTTCGTTAGTGATCCCGTTTTCGTAACACTAATTAGCATCTATTTGGCGGCTTTCAAACCCATATTAAAATAAAGTTGTATCGCCCATATCTGGACAAAAATCTCATATCTTTACAAATTTTCTCACTTCTTATTTTGTACGTATATAAGTTTTTTATTTGAATTTTCTTTTCAAGTTTAAAAAATATAAATTTTGAATCCGATATATACCTACAAAGGTCGAACATCGGTATTCCCATATCTCGATAATGGTCCCATACTGTGACAGACTTTACCCCCAAGACTCATGCGAAAGTGTCAAGATATGGGCGATATAAGTGAAAATATAAAGTAATAAAAAAAAACTTACATCCAACAACGTCAAGCGTTATTTCTTGTCCTGCTTGATACATGCGTTCAATGTCGACGCCAGCGCGGATCCGATCATTTTGTCGACCCCCCGAAGTCGACGTTTGTCGACTTTTCATCATCGACAGGGCTAGTTTCTCCTCTGCGGACATATTCGATGCAGTTTTTTCCATTTTAGTCAATGAATGTTGTTGTATTTTTTCTTTCAATTATTATCTCTTGATCTCTACTTAAAATTTCACACACTTTTTTTTGTGTATAATTTTTGAATGTATGTTCCAATGGCGTGAGTATATCTTTACAAAGATATATCGGTTAAAGAACCATCGTCGATATCACTTTCGTCGCTGTCATCGTAAAAAAAGTATATAGTTAATAATTGCCAGAAGCAGGTTTTTATCTTCCACTTTTTTTAAACTGGAACTCGTAAAAGTAATAAAAAAGTAAAACGCTCAAGACCGAACACAAAAATTATGTTCGAAAAAAAAAATCTTCAAAATTCGATTTATTCGTGTTACTTGAGATTTTCTATTTCACTTTTTTTTTCTCTTTCTGCTCTCGTTTATTCTCTTTGTGTCCTCTCGCGAGCTCCAGTCTACCACTGAGCGACAAAAATATACCCCTGAGCGACCTATTTTTTTCCGAATCGTAGCGTATCCAATGGGCGCTTTGTATTACTAACATCCGCAGACGAACTCGTCTGCACTTGGTCTCCTTTGGGCATGTAGCTGACGCCTACGATTTTTTATCGATCAAGGGAACAAATCAGAGCCATGGGTAGCTTTACCTGCTCGACCAGCGAGAGCTCAAGACGGAAAGAAAGCGAAGTAGAGCGAGCGAAGTAGGGCCAGATACATGCGACGGGGAGAGGTGTAGTAGATGTGCAACGAACAAAACGAGCAGAAAAGCGCGTAGGCGAACGCTACAATCGTGAGCGTTGACTCATGTATCTTGACACACATAAAACTAGGCCAACGTCCCTGCGCTCTATCAAGACTTGCTGAAGAGGTAAAGGTCCGACCTCTGACTTTTTTTTCCCAGAATCGGGATTTTTTATTTTCAGCTGGTCCTTCGTCCAGGACTATTTAGTGAATGGACTATTTAGTGAATGGACTATTTAGTGAATGGCTTAATTTTTCGCAAAAAAGTGATTCCGTTTCGTCTTCTTTTTTTTTTAAATGCGCGGTACAGTACAGCACTGTCTCTTTTTTTTGCTCGAGCGAACGATTTAGCGAAATATAGATTACATAATCGAGTAAACTTGAATAGCCCCAATGTGTAACCGAGTGCCCCAATAAAATACTGAAAAGATGCTAAAAAAATGTATATAAGTTTTAATTTTATGCGCGCCTTTAATTGAGCTTGCAAAAAGCGCTTATTTTTACACGCATTAGTGTATGTACATTTTTGTTTGCACTTAGGTGCCCCTGACGGGCCCGGCGGCACTTTGATGAACATGGCCAGCACCAGTTAATGAAATGGTAATCAGAATTGTGCTTGCTTTGGCAGAAATGGTTCAAAAAGCCTTATTTTCAAAGCCTTATATCAAAAGAATACTAAAATTAGAATGTTGTTCTTGAAATGAAAAAACTTGAAACGTTTATCATAAATGCAAACAGCATAACATTTTCAACATAGTCATATGGGAATGATAGCGGTTGGATGTTTGACACATAATGTTCACAATTTGGTATTCCCAATGCCAAAGTGATACTTGTTTGAAAACGTTTGGCTATTTTAATCCTTCACTTTTTGTCACGGAATGCGAAAACTGTCTCTACGACAGTAATGCTTTTAGTAGGTTCACTTTAGGAGAAAATAATTTTACGCAATTATTTTAACGTACCGAGAATTTTACGGGGAAGCTTCGGTGCCGAAAGTTGGCAGCAATTCAGACACTGTAAACCTATTTTATTCATTATCCGATAGAAACAAAATATTACATATATTATTTACATATACATGTAGATAAATAAAGGCCTAATGAGCTAATCCGACTTTAAAGACGAACTTAGTAATGGCAACCCCTGAGCTTTTGATTTTTTTGATTTCAAAAAACGTCTGCACAGTTATTTACAAATACAAAACACAAAAGTTCACTTTAGTGCTTTTGTAGTTTCTTTTGTTTTATAATTTTCGGTCTGCGTCTTCACTTTAGAGCTCCATATTCACTTTAGAATGTCCTGCTTTTTGTCTGAAAGTCTAATGTTATTGCCCAATTAGCAACAAACGCTTATAAAGAATTAGGGCGGCGTGCTATTATGCACTATTGCTAATGAATGCCCAACTGCATATTCGGGAAGCTCACAGGTTAGTGAAATTATGAAAACCGTTTTAATAATATCAATAGCGTTTTAAGTGTTTTTTTTTCATAATTTCACTCACTTGTGGGT
>SCLG01000023.1:823836-851135 GCA_004367875.1 Oikopleura albicans
CTCAATCGAAAACAGAATGAGTCATGGACTCAATTCAATCAAAATTTGTCACAGCAAATTGCAAAGGTTAAAAACGCCCACTCTGAGCTAATCAAATCTCAGAACAAAATTGTAACCGTTTCATCCGTTTATGATCTTTTTCAAAATGCAATTATTTTAGCGAACATAAACCATAATAGCCATGAACTATATAGAGCAATCACATGCGAGACTAAAGACTTAACCACTCCAAATGTTCTTGCTGCTCGTGCAAGTACTTTAGAAACTCAAGGCAACTATTCAAATACTAGTGGTTCTGTATTTTTCTCTTCAGAGAAAACCTTGAAAAAGCCGTTTTCGAAAAACAATAACAAAGGCTCAAGTAAGGGACGTAAGTGGTCGACTGAAAAAAAATCTAAAGGGCATAAGTCACATGACAAAAATCATGATGATAGGCACGGCTCAAATCAACAAAAGTCAACTGAAGTTGCTTGTGACCGGCGAACTCAAGCGAGCTATTATGCTCAAGACTGGTCACTGAGTCCAGAAGCTCTCGAAGAGTTTTCATGCGTGAAATGTACTTCTGGATCAAAAAACTCGAATCCGCTGCTTGGCCGGGACACCAAGTAGTTTGCTTTACGGACCAAATTGGCCGTACAAGTCCCACGGTAACATTTTTCGACAAACAATGGGAATTACCCATGTATGTCGAGGCATATTTTATTCACTTAGGAAGTAAAACTGTATATAGTGACGTTCTATTGGATACTGGATCAGAGATTAATATTATGAGTTTCAAATTTCTTAATGAAAATTTTTCTGACGTAAAACTCCATAATAATCCTGATCAAATTTTTGGAATTGAAGGAAGGCCCGTATCCCCGGAAGGAAGAGCATATTTTGATTTAAAAATAGGTAATTGCTCATTTCCGAACGTACAATTTACGATAATTTGTAACAAAGTCCCTATTATTTTAGGTAGGTCATTATTATCCCGGTGCACAGAAATCATTTTTGATGCGTCAAAAAACTTAGTGCGTTTTTCGAATCACAATTTGCGATTCGGTTTTGCAAAGCTTAAAAAATATGGCTCTTGCAATAAAATTTCTGTGAATGTAGCGGAAAAGAATAATCTTGCTCAGAAATCTGAGTATCTTCTTCAAAAGTACGAAATTAATTTGTCGGTGTGCGAACATTCAAAAGATGAAATTGAACGTGTTGCAGATTTAATTTTAAAATACTCAGATGCATTTGCATCAGATGGTTGTGAGATCGGACTTTTTCCAGTCGAAGCTCACATTCCCACTATTGATAAACAAGTTCGACAACCACAGCATCCGGTTGCAAAGCGACATCAGCCGCTAGTTAATGTTGAATTATGTAAAATGCTTAAACAAGGAGTCATCGAACCTTGTTCAAACCCCTTAGGATTTAATAGTCCCATATTCATAGTGGACAAACAAGACGGGAGTCCAAGAGTAGTTGTTAATTTCAAACGTACACTAAATCAAATACTTAAAGAAGAAGATACATTTCAGATGCCTAACGCAGATATTCTTTTGAGCGACATTGGGATTGGAAACACATATTTCGGGTCATTAGACGTTAAGTCTGGATATTGGCAAATAGGTCTACACCCTTCTGACCGGCATAAAACCGCTTTTCAATGGGGTGGTAAAACTTATCAGTTTACCCGCATTCCTTTTGGACTGAAAACGTCTGGATGCATTTTTAGCAGAGCTGTGAGTCATGCTCTAGGTAACATTTCAACGGTGCATAATAAAATTTATGTGGACGATTGTTTCCAGCATACTAATAATTTTGATGATTATTATGATGTCCTTGAAAAGTTACTTAAAGCATTTGTAGCTTCTAATATTAAACTTAGCGGAAAGAAATCCATATTTTTACGTAAGTCAGCGGTATTTCTAGGTTGTATTGTTACGTCCGAAGGATTTAAACCTATACCCGAATATGTCCAAGGCATACAATCTTTTTCCCCGCCCACTAATAGACGCGAGCTACAACGATTTATTGGTCGTTTAGTTTGGGTCAGGTCCCATTTGGAAAGTAGAGTTACGGAAGGAGTGGCTCAGAGGTCATTCGCATCTTTGATTAAACCAATGACTGCGGTGTTAAGACTTAAAAAGTTTTTATGGGATGAAAGGGCCCAAAAAGCTTTTGAACTTTGCAAGGAACGCCTTATGGCTCCTCCGGTTTTCCGTTTCGCGGATTTTAATCGCGATTTTATTTTAGTGACGGATGCAAGTTCTATCTGTGTAGCTGCTGTACTTATGCAGGTTGACGATAATGAAACCGCCTACATTTGTGCAGCATGCTCCAAAACTCTTACAGACACTATGACCCGTTGGTCTGCCACAGAGCGAGAAGCTTACGCAATTATGTTTGGTCTTCAAAAATTCAATTATTTTTTACGNTAATAATTTTGATGATTATTATGATGTCCTTGAAAAGTTACTTAGAGCATTTGTAGCTTCTAATATTAAACTTAGCGGAAAGAAATCCGTATTTTTACGTAAGTCAGCGGTATTTCTAGGTCGTATTGTTACGTCCGAAGGATTTAAACCTATACCCGAATATGTCCAAGGCATACAATCTTTTTCCCCGCCCACTAATAGACGCGAGCTACAACGATTTATTGGTCGTTTAGTTTGGGTCAGGTCCCATTTGGAAAGTAGAGTTACGGAAGGAGTGGCTCAGAGGTCCTTCGCATCCTTGATTAAACCAATGACTGCGGTCTTAAGACTTAAAAAGTTTTTATGGGATGCGAAGGCTCAAAAAGCTTTCGAACTTTGCAAGGAACGCCTTATGGCTCCTCCTGTTTTCCGTTTCGCGGATTTTAACCGCGATTTTATTTTAGTAACGGATGCAAGTTCTGTCTGTGTAGCTGCTGTACTTATGCAGGTTGACGATAATGAAACCGCCTAAATTTGTGCAGCATGCTCCAAAACTCTTACAGACACTATGACCCGTTGGTCTGCCACAGAGCGAGAAGCTTACGCAATTATGTTTGGTCTTCAAAAATTCAATTATTTCTTACGAGGTAGAAAATTTGTTATCCAAACGGATCATAAACCTTTAATTTACATTGATTCGACCCATTTTCGTAATTCAAAAATCGAACGATGGTACAATTTTATGTCAAATTTTAATTTTGTGGTCCAATATCTACCTGGTAAAGATAATCATATTGCAGATTTGTTGAGTAGACCTAATGGCGTTTAACCACCTAAGAAGGAAAATCCGAATTTGGGACAACCCAAAGGTAATTTTTTCGATTTTGAAGGTATGAAAATTTATCGACCTTCATGGGTTGATCCTGACTTCAAACCAATTAAATGCGATATTGACGAATCGGTCCCGGAAACTAGACTCGTGTTGTCTTTGTCATGCAATAAACCATTTGATAATGAATTATTGTTTGATGAATATGACATGATGGCTAAATTCCAAAAGGAAGATACGGTAATATCGAAATTAATTGACTCAGTTTGCAAAGGTTCTAAACCTGTGTTTCTTGATCAGAAAAACGATGAACAAAAATTTTTGTGTAATTGGTATTCTAAATTGCAAGTTCATCCAGTTTCTCGTTTGTTGCTTGTTCAGAAGAACAGCATGCTTAAAATTTTCGTACCTATAAAAGCCCGACCAGCACTTGTCTATAATTTACATAATCGTCATATGCATGTTGGAACTCCGAAAGTTCTCGACTTACTTAAAAATTATACATGGCCCACAATAGACAGTGATGTGCGGAACTTTGTTCAAAGCTGTGACTTGTGCGTTAGAAGGAAATCATCGGCTGTTAATCAAACACCCGCTTTGCTCCATTTGGCACGTCCAACAGCCCCTTGCCAAGTATGCTACATGGATTTTGTATCAATGCCCACTATCCAATTAGGTTATTCTAAAGTTTTAACATACATTTGTGGATTTAGCCGTTTTTTAATAACTGTTCCACTACGTCATGAACGCGCAACTGATTGTGCACGTTCTCTAGTCTCTAATGTCTTTTTACCATACTGCCCACCGGACATACTTTCTTGTGACCGGGGCTCCGCATTTACTTCTGAGTTGGTAAAACAGACAAATAGAAACTGGGGGGTGGACTTGAAGTTTCACGTTGCATGGCGCCCGCAATCCACATCTGTTCTTGAAAGGGCACATCGAATTTTGAAAGATTGCATTTTTATTACTTGCCAAGAGCGTTCTTGCACATGGTTAGAAGCATTGCCGATGGTTACAAAAGCGTACAATGTCACAGTAAATAAAGCAACAAAAATGACGCCTTATGAGGCAATTTTTGGTGTTAAGTCCCGTGTTGGCCGCGTTCCCGAGGAATTAAGAAACCATGCCCCTAACCCCATTGTCCATTCTGTCATGACGAGGTTAAATCTTGCTCGTATTCATAACACAATTAAAGTCTACCAAAAGCGGACTGACCAACTCATGGACAGAGCTCAGGGTGACAAAGAGGTCGAGGACCTTGATCCTGGTTCTTTTTGTTACCTTAAACGTAAAGAATCTGTTACGGCTAAGGAATTCAAACTAAATTCGTTGGGTCCATATGAGGTCATTTCGTCGAATCAATCCGTCGTGAAAATAAAGGATTCTACTGGTCAAACTGACTATGTTCATAGATCTCATATCCATCCGAAAGTAGTTCGTAATCCAGAATTCGATCATTTTGAGAATTCGTTTCTACCGCCACCACCGCCACTTAGAGTGGCTGAAAAACCTGCCGTTAATTTAAATACAAATACATCTATTGGCGTACCGGAGCAAATAGAACAAAATATGTCTGACGCTCAACAAAGTTCACCGCCTCGTTATCCTAAACGCACTAGGACCTTTGTTGAACCGTTGAATATTGGCTCTACTCGAGGCAAATCGTACTAAAAAGGTACCAGTCTTTCCACAAAAACAGTGCGTGAGTTCCCAATATATGTATAAATCCGTGTTAAAATAGTCCTCTTCCATTTTATAACAAACATTATAAAATTAAAAACAAAAGTCCTTATAATACTTCATTCGTCAGATTTACCGGTACTTTGTGCACAGTGTTTCGAAAACACAATTTGTGACATCAGTCACCACTTTTATAACGCGTTTTGAACATTGTGTCGTTAGCGGCCAAAAGTTCATATTTAGTGACTTCAGTCACCAATATATTATATCATGTCATATTTTCCATAATTTAACATTATCCGGATTTCTTTGTAAAAATCTTATTTTATCATAACTACTGGTAAATCTGATCAATTTATCGGTAACCGGAGGTTTTTTATTGTTTTTTTGTATTTTATGCGTTATAATGTATTCGTATAATATAACACATAAGTTATTAAAACTTTTTCCTTCAACCTTTTTGATAAAATATAATTCTTCTTTATTTTTTTTTTGTACACGACCTTATATAGCATGCCCTCTCTCAATGGAAGCAACAGCCGAACAACCGATTCAGATTATTCATCAGATGAAGATTCAAATTACCGCAAGTATGATCAGTTGATCAAGGACTTAACGCTCACGTCCGATGATGACTCAGCAGGTCCAAGTACCTCCGATGCACCAGTCCGTAGCAACGATTGTGTCGCTGACCACCAAAAACGCATTGATGCCGCGCTAACTCCCGCGATTATTCGCGCAAAAAACGTCATTCGCAAACGGTCACAACAGCGAAAAAAGAAAATCCAAAAACGACGCGAAGACGATGAACTCGTACGCAAATCATTAGACAGCGTACGCGCTATGGCTTCATGTTTCGACTCACAGGGACGAGTTCGACAAGGTCACCGAGATGTCCGACACAATATCGAATTCGTGCTACGAGAATGGCAGAATCTGGTTCGCCTTCAAGTTGTTTACGAGCGTCGCATCCGAAAACCGGCATCGGCTGTCGAGAAATGCATTCGAAAAGATAAACGAAAGTAAATTAGTACTTCTACATGCTAAAGACAAAAAATCATTTTAATGTTTAGTTCTTTGTACTTGTAACATTCCTTACGTCTTGTATTATCTTATTTTCAATCTTTATTATGAGTGGGGGGTTGTAAGCGTTATTAGTATATTCGCCTTTACTCATAATATAGGTTGGCGAGTCAGTAGAGTTGAAAGTGACCGCGTAGTAGCGACGAATAGGTTATTTCCTTTTTGTCGCGCTCTTTTTTATTATTTGAATAACGCGGTGTTTATCGTTCGCTGCTGACACTACTGACTGACCATATATAAGCTCGCAGAAAAATAAATAAATTCAGTTCGCCATGAGCACTCTAGTTGACTGGCAGGAAAAGCAAAATAGGAGAAAAAACTCTTAAGCATAAAACGTGGTACTCTAGCCGAAAGGGAACTTTGTGAATGCTATGTAGAAAGCTAACAANTGACGCCTTATGAGGCAATTTTTGGTGTTAAGTCCCGTGTTGGCCGCGTTCCCGAGGAATTTAGGTTAAATCTTGCTCGTATTCATAACACAATTAAAGTCTACCAAAAGCGGACTGACCAACTCATGGACAGAGCTCAGGGTGACAAAGAGGTCGAGGACCTTGATCCTGGTTCTTTTTGTTACCTTAAACGTAAAGAATCTGTTACGGCTAAGGAATTCAAACTAAATTCGCTGGGTCCATATGAGGTCATTTCGTCGAATCAATCCGTCGTGAAAATAAAGGATTCTACTGGTCAAACTGACTATGTTCATAGATCTCATATCCATCCGAAAGTAGTTCGTAATCCAGAATTCGATCATTTTAAGAATTCGTTTCTACCGCCACCACCGCCTCTAAAAGTGGCTGAAAAACCTGCCGTTAATTTGAATACAAATACATCTATTGGCGTACCGGAGCAAATAGAACAAAATATGTCTGACGCTCAACAAAGTTTACCGTCTCGTTATCCTAAACGCACTAGGACCTTTGTTGAACCGTTGAATATTGGCTCTACTCGAGGCAAATCGTACTAAAAAAGTACCAGTCTTTCCACAAAAACAGTGCGAGTTCCCAATATATGTATAAATCCGTGTTAATATAGTCCTCTTCCATTTTATAACAAAAATTATAAAATTAAAAACAAAAGTCCTTATAATTCTTCATTCGTCAGATTTACCGGTACTTTGTGCACAGTGTTTCGAAAACACATTTTTATAACGCGTTTTGAACATTGTGTCTTTAGCGACCAAAAGTTCATATTTAGTGACTTCAGTCACCAATATATTATAAAATGTCATATTTTCCATAATTTGACATTATCCGGATTTCTTTGTAAAAAATCTTATTTTATCATAACTACTGGTAAATTTGGCCGATTTATCAGTAATCGGAGGTTTTTTATTGTTTTTTGTATTTTATGCGTTATAATATATTCGTATAATATAACACATAAGTTATTAAAACTTTTTCCTTCAACCTTTTTGATAAAATATAATCCTTCTTTATTTTTTTTTTGTACACGACCTTATATAGCATGCCGTCTCTCAATGAAAACAACAGCCGAACAACCGATTCCGATTATTCATCAGATGAAGATTCAAATCACCGGAAGTATGATCAGTTAATCAAGGACTTAACGCTCACGTCCGATGAAGACTCAGCAGGTCCGAGTAACTCCGGTACCCCCGCACCGTTCCGTAGCAACGATTGTGTCGCTGACCGCCAAAAACGCATTGATGCCGCGCTAACTCCCGCGATTATTCGCGCAAAAAACGTTATCCGAAAACGGTCACAGCAGCGAAAAAAGAAAATCGAAAAACGACGAGTAGACGATGAACTCGTACGCAAATCATTGGACAGCGTACGCGCCATGGCTTCATGTTTCGACTCACAGGGACGAGTCCGACAAGGTCACCGAGATGTCCGACACAATATCGAATTCGTACTACGGGAATGGCAAAATCTGGTTCGACTCCAAGTTGTTTACGAACGTCGTATCCGAAAACCGGCGTCAACTATCGAGAAGTGCATTCGAAAAGACCAACAAAAGTAAATTAGTTACTCGACAGGCAAAGACCAAAAACCATTTTAATGTTTAGTTCTATGTACTTGTAACATTCCTTTACTTCTTGTATTATCGTATTTCAACCTTTATTATGAGTGGGGGGGTTGTAAGCGTTATTAGTATATTCGCCTTTACTCATAATATAGGTTGGCGAGTCAGTAGAGTTGAAAGTGACCGCGTAGTAGCGACGAATAGGTTATTTCCTTTTTGTCGCGCTCTTTTTTATTATTTGAATAACGCGGTGTTTATCGTTCGCTGCTGACACTACTGACTGACCATATATAAGCTCGCAGAAAAATAAATAAATTCAGTTCGCCATGAGCACTCTAGTTGACTGGCAGGAAAAGCAAAATAGGAGAAAAAACTCTTAAGCATAAAACGTGGTACTCTAGCCGAAAGGGAACTTTGTGAATGCTTAGTAGCAAAAGCTAACAGAAATTTTCAAAAAGTTTTTTCATGACTGTTTATTGAAATATAGTGGATTATCAAACCACTCTGGTTTCTATAAACATCGTGAGGGTCTCTCCATGGGATCGCGTCTGTCCCCAATACTTGCACAAATTTTCTGCCATATGAGGGAATCTCAAGTAATTACCAAACATATTGAGAACCAAAATATGATTTTTTATCGGCATTATGTAGACGACTGTTGTTTATAGGTTAAAAAGGTTCTGATCTCGAAATTCTCAATGACATGAACAATTTTGATATCTACCTTCCATTTACCCAAAAAATGACAAACGGGCAGTTGCCATTTTTGGACACTTTGATACATTTTCATAATGAGTCGCTGGAACATAAAGTTTATAAAAGACCCACTGCTTCCAATGTGAACATGAATTTCAAACATTCTGTGTCACCCTTAAAATATAAAATTTCGGTCCTATGCGGTGAAATTTACAGGGTGGACAGATGTTCAACTACTGTTGAAAATCGTGAAAGTGCTTTTAAAGACCTTTCGGAGCGTGGTGGTGGTTTATACCGAAGTCTATGGTCGTCTATTAGTTTCTGCGACCCTAAAGATATCATTGGACTACTTATACTCAAGGTCTGGAGTCCATAATCCGGACTGCAAAAAATATATACCTCAAACGACGACAAGTTCTATTGTATTGGGTAAAAAACGTTTCACAGCACGAGACTTTGGGCATGCTGTGTGGGATGAATTGGACTGCTTGGGCAACAAACAAATTGGTAGAAACTATTTATTCATTAAGATTCACGGTGACCAATTATGCCAATGGCGTAAATTTAAGTCGTTATTTGTATTTTATCGGTGCGCTGTTAATCTTGACATGTTTTTTTGCGGTCTAACGAAGAAATATTACACGATGTGATTTGTATGAAAATTATAAAGGGATTTGGAAAACGCATTTGGGAAGTGGATGATTTTCAAACTTCTGTATCTTAAATAGGACGTCTTTTCTACATGGACGACGCTTATCCAAAAGCAAACCCAATAACCTGGCTACAATTGGATGAGCTTTTTTTCCGTCTAGGTTAACTGTCGTTTTTTATCATGCGGTTTACCTACTTGTTCTATATCTAATATATTCTTTTTATAATGTTTTTGTCACTTTTTCGTGTCGGACCTTTTCCGACTTTTTCCGTCCGACATTTAAAAGTCAAATGGTATCACCTGGTGACCATTACACTGGGCTGCCTTATTTCCGCTACATTCTGCTTTTACAGATGTCACATCTGAGATGTACTTATAGCCTTGCTCTCTAAATTAGTATGTATTATACACATGTACTATACACATGTATTTGCAAATTTGTTTGTGTAACAAACATTAAATCTTTTCTGCATGGAACGAAATAAACTAGATATGGCTAAATAGGTCATTTATGTTCACTGATGACTATCTAAAATATTTTAGTTACTATTTCAGAAGGTCAGTGTGTACATTATTATTTGTATTTACTTGCTTTTCAGGGTTTTGTTCTTTGCGGTCATATTTTTTTTATCAAAATTTAAAATCATAAAAACTCGATTTTTCTACTGAAACCAAGTTTGATATCCTAAAACAATTCTGGCAAAATGAATCCCATCAAAAACATATACCATTAAATAAAAAAAAACGGCGAGGATTCATGTGATACGTTTCAAAAGTTTCAATAGTCTTTTCCGACAATGTTAAGTAGTGTTGGAAAAGTTGGATAACGCTCCTAATTTCCCCAACGCCCAACGCAAGCGTTGGCCAACGCTCGGATTTTTTCCGAACGCCCAACGTTTCCAACGCACCCCAAAGCCCAACAATTCCAACACTGATGCTTAACGGATAAGTGGAAAATTATTTTAACAAGAAAGAGAACATGTCGAAGGCGCGTCTTGGTTTTACACAGCATACTTACACTATAAAATTGAGTTAAGCGTTGGAAAAAATTTGAGCGTTGGCCAACGCTTGAATTTTTCTACAACGTCCAACGCTCCCAACGAGTTGGGAAGAAAAATTTCGCCAACGCCCAACGTTCCTAACGTGTTGGTTGGGCGTTGGACGTTGGTCAACGCATTCCAACGTCAAACTCTTCCAACACTGCTGTTAAGCCCTAGATCGTACGTCCGGTATAACTGACTACTTTACATATAATATACCTTAACGGTATTCGAAAATCTTTAAGTTATAGTATAAGTTATACGGTATAACGTATACCGTATAACATAATGTTTCGGGGTAACATCGATTACAGTAATCCTGATTTGGCAATATGCTTTGAGACCAAATGACTTGGATTTAACAACCATTGATTTTATTTGACCTCATTTACTCGGTTCGTTAAAGTTTGATCATTTTTATCCCTTTAATTTTACTCATTTTTATCTTAAAATTCAGTTTTAATCTTGAAATTCAGTTCTAGTGTTGAAAATCAGTCTCGCTTTGTTTCCAGTACATCCTGACACGTCATCAGAGAAATTGTCAGGTTCTTTTGTATTCAGCACAATTATATGAAATGCGTGTTTTCGACTTTTTTTTCGGGGAATGTAAGTTTATCATAAGTTTCATAATATTTGATGTACCTTGTAAACCCGATTATGACAACAATGAAACCACGTTTCAAAGCTTTTATTTATTCTATTTTTGATTTGCCATTTGAAACAGCATTTTTGTTTTATGATTCAGCATGACTTGGGTGTAAGCTAGTTTGGGTGTGAACTAAAATTACAATATTTAGAGTAACAATATTTGAAAAAATTATGTTTTGGGTAACCCCCGCGCTATTGATCCAGTATAGTCAGGCAATCGGTCTAGGGTTCAAAAGGCTAGCCCGATCTATTTTTGGTGTTTGGTTACAAAACTTTCGGAACGGAAAACCGTCGTTTTACTGCATTTATTAAGTACATTCTTCTTAAAAGTTAAGCTGACGTCAAAGCAAACTGGGCGAACCCCGATTTAGAGACGGAAACTGGAATGTCTCTCGTGGCGACTTCATTTCAGATGAAATAACTATTGGACAACGGACCTGAATAATCCGATCCTTATTTAATCTTTCCTTGTAATTCGTTCCTCACTCTGTCTTATGATCGTTTGGACAAAATTCCAACCGATGTGTTTGAAAGTTATAAAACGCGTTTTTTTTGGTTTTCATCTATTTAATGTAATGGCACTGAAAACCAATATATAATGATCGATTACAAGTCAGAGAGTCACAAGTCTTTGACATTACAAGTCTTTGACAAAAAAACCACCCGTTTCGGGAACTAACCATTTCGGGGACATCAGTGATTTTCAACGTTAAAAATCTTCATTATTACATATTTTTGCTTTTAAATCGTTTAAAATTACTTTCAATATCACTCAAAGTACAGTCTTTAACACCTTTATTTTTTGTATTTGCTAATGCTAAAAAAATCGGTCATTGACGTTTACCTTGTCGGTATTTTGGGCTTAATTTATGTCATAATAATCTGAAAAAACACCCGTTTCGGAGTCATTGGAAAAATCGAAAAAAACCACCCGTTTCGGGAACGAGGACTCTACATAAAAATAACAAAAAAATATTTCCGTATGAATATTAATTAGTCATTTATTTGCAATAATTAGTTTTCACGCACATTTTTGTCTGTCATTATTTTCCAAAACTGTTCAATAGTCAACGCTCCACTAGGCTGCAAAAAATGAACCCCGTACGTCATCGGGTTACATATTTTTGAATTAGTGTTTTTGTGGTAAAATCGACCAAAAAGTGTCCAAGGGTGGTCGAAACGCGTTGAAGAGTATGTCCATTCGATTCAGGACTACGAATGATCGGTTGGACAAAATTCCAACCGATGTGTTCACGGAACTGTTGTGAATCTATGTTTAAAGGTTAAACCATAAACTATGCTTTTAAATAATAATGTTAACCTAGTTTGTTCCGATATGCAATACGCTATATTATGATCAATAGTCTATTGATCATAGTATTGGGTCTAAACTAAAGATAAAAGTAGACTATAGTTAAAATTAGTTTATTCTAGTAGCATAATTGTCTATAAACGATGACCTAAGATACTGTTTTTTGTTTAAGGGTGATCCAAGAACTAAAAAAACATGCCCTAATGGGTAATTTGACATCTAAGCCACTTCAAGACTTATTTCACTCATAATATCTAATGTGTTTTTTACATCAGTTTGAAATATCCAAATTGGATATTATAGACTTTTTTACTAGCTTTAGGGAAATCAACCCGTTCATTTACAATGTATAGGTCAGCAAATCTAAATTATTAATATAGGTTATTTAGGTTTCACTATAAATTTATTTGTGTCTTGTTTGTTTTGCATTAAACCCCTGGAAGTCAGCGAGGTCAGATCTTGAGCGGGGAAAATGAGTTCACAAGTTCACAATAACATTGCATTTAATACTGCGATTTGCGTTTTTATACTTGCAGAGATGACTGCATTGAAAATAACTAATTATATAAGGTACAATAAACTTGTTTTTGAAAAGTAAAATAACGTAGGTAACACAAACAAAATGCTTGACATCTGTTGAACTTGATGTTTGAACGACAAAATCAAAAATAGGCACAAACGTAATTCTCGACATCGGCTGAACTTGATTTTTTTGTCAATAGGGCAAAAATGGATGTAAAACTATTAGCTAAAACATGTCTTTTATATGAGAGGTAATGTGTTTCCGATTTATATAATTTTTTTGATGAGAAAGCGGATAAAAATTGTACAATAAACTTAAATACGGTATGTTATATGCCGGAATGGGGACGGATTTAGCGGCTGAGATTTCCGTCTTCTTAAATTTTGTATCCTAACAAGCTTAACTCCAGGGGGTCACAGGTGTTCGAATAACCCGTAGGGGACACTGTGTGATGACCATCACATAAGCCAGTTATGGCCGTTTGGTTATGTTTGGGGTATTTCAGCATGCCGAATCCATCTGGACGAATAAAGAAATCGTGAGATCTCTCCAAAGTCATCTCAGGAAGGTTAAAAAAAATGTTCAGAATTTTTTTTTATCGATTTTTGTTCTACAACTTTCTCCATGAAATTTGGTTTGACCCGTCTATCGGCGTTTTTTGATTTGCGGCCTTTTTGATGACATATGAAGGCAAATAGGCTGTTGTGTGATGATCGTCACACAGTGACCCCCCAGAAGTTGAAAACATTAAAAGCGGCAAACACGCTTTACTCCATACTGTAACGGAATTTATCAAATCTCTTCGATACTAACAACACCATATGCATATATATGGGCATCGGATAATATGCTGGAACAATACATTTTGGAGGAGAAACAATTTAGTTATACAAACCTTTGTATCATCTGATTCTAATTCCAGGGGCCCCTAAGTAAGGCCCACCTTTTTCGATTTTGAAAACTGCCAAAAGATGGCCCTTACTTTGGGGTGGCCCTTATTTTCAGAAAGTGGATGTCTTTTTCTATTTGGAATTTTTAAAAATGGTCATCTTGAAAATGTTTTCTGGCACTTTTTTGGAGAAGGGTCTCCAAATAATTTATTTTCTTAGTTTTAATGTTATTTTTTAATGAAAAATTGCAAATAGAAATGGACACCTCACATGTCTAACATGGGACCAAAGTCCTATTTTTTGACCCATACTTTGAGCAAAAAAGTTTTGAGAAATGGTGGCCCGTACTTTGAGGCATTTTTCGTTTTTTTCTCAAAAAATTAGTCATGTGGCCCTTCCTTTGAGAAAAAATAAGTTTTGAAAATAAAAATGCCAAAAGATGGCCCTTACTTTGGCTAGTGGCTCTTACTTTGGGTGAGCGGCCCTTACTTTGGGGCCCCATGTACCAACAATTTTAACCATTTAAACCAATTGTTATATTCCGTCGAATTTCAGTGCGTAGACGGTCTTATTTTATAACTTTACCACAGAGATCTACATTTTTTGTCAGATAGCGATCAGCCGGAAAAGTTAACGAAGTTAAAAACTTATTTCATGTGTCTTAAAAAATGATCCGCATTTCATCATTGGTGTTTTGAAATCGTATTCTTGTGATTATGCAAACACTTCTACTTTTATATAATAAATCGTTTTTACCTTGAGACCAAAATAATTAAGATTCTGTAGATAGCTAAAGTGCTGATTTTCAGATAATAAAAGTTGTCACATATAAATTATATGATATAAGGTAATGTTGGAACATTTTAGTTAATTGCCCTTCATATATCTCATTATAAGTCGGATTTGGTTCCATTTCATAGAAAAATATGATAGAACACTTCAATGCACATAACCTTGCGTGTACTTCATTATGTAATAGTCTGGAATTTAACGTCAACTCACATTTGACTGTCTATTTCTCTCAAAATGATATAAACCGGGGCGCCGTTAACGAGCAAATACTTTTTTAAAACCCGCCCTTTAACGGCAAATAAACCGGTTAATCCATGCCCGTTAACGGCGCACGGTGCACATTAGTGTTGCAAAAATGCGACTAACGTTTACCACGGTCGTCGACAATATGTGCCAAACGCTAACGCGTTTTGAGAAACATCGTCGCTCTGTCGTTGAGGACCGACTAACGACGTTAGCCGGTCGTTTGTTGAGCCGGTCGTCCAGCGTTTTTCGACTAACGAAGTGGTTTTTCAAGTGGTTGTCGACTAAAGACGTTTGTCCGACGGCCGTCCGCCTACGTCGACAAACGATCGACGTCCGACGTGCCTAACGATAACGCTAATTTTACGCATCGACGTCCGCCCGCCCGCGTAACCATAACGCAAAATTGGGGCATTTTCGCAACACTGGTGCACACTGTGTATTCCGACAAAAAATTATTCTATGAGAAATTTTATTTTCTGGACTACAGTTTAAACTTGTATTTACAGTCATACCATATCGGCCGTATGGCACATAGTACTTCGGTAGAATCGGTTAATTACGAAGTACATTTAGTCGAAAGATTTATTAGTTTGAAAAGATACATCGACACAGGCGAAAGTGGAGAAAGGCAATTGAGTAGAAAAGCAAAATTGAAGAAATTATAAATATGAAGAAAGTATAATGTGACAAAAAATCAAAATTGATTAACGCTATTTGTTTGTGGATAAAGACAAATCAGGAGAAAATACTCGATACTGATTTTGTTGGTGCTAGTACTTATATACACCACCTAACCATTTGAATTAACCCTAAAAACTAAGGATGGGTAGGCCGAGTTGTTTACTAATAAAAACTGAAAGTCAGAAAAGTGCATTTTCGTAAAATCTATGTTGGTTTTATCAATTGATTGAGATTTTACTACGATTACGAACTACAAACAAGTTTTCTTTTTCGAATTTTTTGAAAAATTCTGCCCGTAACGTCAAGTGTGTAAACAATGCAACGTACCCATCCTTGAAAAAAATATTAAATCAAATGATTAGATGATGTACTATCTTGACCCCACTCTTGAAAATATTTTTCAGTAACAAAACCTTATTTATGTGTGATTACATTCGTTGATTTTATTTCCATTTTAGAGTCGTGGTCATTATAATAATTTAGAACCCGTAAAGAAGCACTTGAACCCCATAATATGAGCGTGTTTTCGAATTTTTTTCTCAATTTTACCGTTTCTACGTGAGATGAATGTAAATTGCCGGGTCTGGAAATGTCAGAACGTAAGATAACAACAATCGCAAGAGATCGTACTGTGTGGACTGTAAACTAGACACTTTAAATTTAGTTTACTCTAGGACCTAGAGTCTAGGTTTTATTATATTGGTTATATAGAGCCTATATTATATGGGCTGTTATATAGGCTATATATCGTCCTGATTTTAAAACGCGAACAAAAACTTTTTAGCGGAAATGCATATTCCGCACTCAAAAGGGGGAGTACTGTAATACAAAAATATTAAAAAAAAGAAATCGCCGTTCGGTGATTTGCTTTTCGGTAATTGGCCGAGCGCACTCAAAAAGACCAATGACAGGCCACATAGCCCTCAGACGCGCTGTCAAGCAATGTTACCAAAAAGTGCGGTTATAAAAGTAGCAAAAAAAAAACTAAAGTTGACGTAATTTTTTTCAAATTGCGCAATTCAAAAGCATAATTCCGCTTAAAGCTACAGAAAAAGCCTGATTTCACTTAAAGTAACACTTTTTGAACTTTTTTTCGATTTAAACTACGCCCTACCTGCTTAAAGTAACAATTTTCGCTTAAAGTAACAGTTTTTTGTTCATTTTGGTGTTACTTTAAGCAGCAGGTGTAGGTGGTGTATTTGTTGTAAATTACAACAACGAGCCAAAGCGAGCCAATTGTGCCGAGCCCTGGTGTTAACCACAGACAGTATAACAGATAATGATTTTCTGGGATAAATTTTGTTACTAGTACATTGTTACTGGGTAGTAAATCTACTCTCAGATTGTGAAGCTTTGAGCATTTTTCCTATGATTTGTCACACTATTCTGACCCTCACATTCTGAGCGTCCCCACACGGTAGGTTGGTCCATTCTGAATGTTGAAAACTTATTTACTTGTGAAATAGTCGTAACATCGCATTCCCGTCAAACAAGTTTTTGACCGACTTCGGCTTAACTCCCAGTCGATTTACGGCATATGGAGGCCTCGTAGGTTAAAACGGGTATTGCTGACCCCCCTCAACATTTCGAGAAAATTAAATTGACGGTATCGCCTATAATTTTAGCCTCGCCGGAAGGTTGAATAAAAACCAAGCAAAATTTCCGGTTTCTTTGATTCAATTGAAATTTTTTTGATCTTTGCTAAATTATTATACGTTCGTCGATGAAATTTTTTTTATATGAATAGGTATTTGGAAAATATTACTTACGTAGTTTATTTTGTTATGTAAGTAAGTGTGTACTTAACGTGTTGATTTTTTGAAAGAACTAATTATTTTCAACAAATACATAACAGGTAGATTGTCAGAGGTCTGCGATATAGAGTTCACGACGCTGTACAGGAATAAATCCCGGTAATCTAATACTGCGTAAGTTTACTTGTGACCGAAATTAAAATCCTGATCTTTCCGTCCGAGTTCGATCTACGTGCTTTCCGATCGAGAATCATCAGACAACTTGAAACAGTAAAAATGAGCGTGAATTATCTTCACGTACGATTTCGATTTCATATTTTACGTAGAACGAAAGATTAATTCGGAAAAAATAAACATGTATGGTTTCATACCATCACAGACTTAAATCCAGGAACCGTGGAATACTTTAAGCAGACATGGACGTAGAAATGGATTATTGAAGAGCAGTTTCAGCAAAACAGAAATAATACGAACGTTCTACGCAACACATACAACATCAAATTCACAAATATTTTTGAGAATATTTTTGAACTTCCATAATACTCTCACCACATTTGTTTCCACACCAGTACACCAGTTGCGCCGTTATGTTACAAAATCAAATAAAAAAAAGTGTAACATAACGGAAAATTTTAACATAACGGCGCGTGCGTAGGCGGTTTTGCTGGAAAACGCCAAAAGAAATTATAAATTGTAACATAACGAATCCTACGTGGAAAATATTGCGCAATACGTGTTTTTTTGTACAAATTGTAACATAACGGAAAATGGTGATTACGTAAGTCGAAAATATTGCGTAATACGAGTTTTTTGTACAAATTGTAACATAACGGAGAAAAGTGATTACGTAACTCGAAAATGTTGCGCAATACGTTTTTGAGAGGAACGGCTAAAAATGGACGGTTTTCTGTTTTAAAAAACGTCCTGTTGCCCTTACTTGGTGCCCTTACTTGGCGCCTGGCCCTTACTTGGTGTACCAAGCATGCATGTCTGATAGACTATCAGTGATGGCCTGGTACATAGTCTACCAATCAGATGCTTCAAATTTTAGATGTTTGTATTTAAATTTTGATTCGTTATATTCTATAACTAACAGAATAACACCAAACTCACAAAAATTTTTAATTAAGATTTTTCACTTTTCGTAATAATGTCAACACATTTCTTTCCACACCAGCATTTATTTTCATTAGTTATTGGTAGTGTATAATACAGTTAAAATGTTAATAAGATTTCCAAACAGTAAAATTTCTCGCGAAATTTCAATAAATAGGTTTAGACTTTTGAAATGGCAGTACGAAAAGTTTGTTTGGACATATTATTGTTTGTCGGCTCTGAAATTCGGCTGACGATGTTTTTATGTAAATGAAAAATAAACCTTGTTTGAGCGCAGACGAACCATAATTACCCCGACATATAATATTTTTTTAACATAATGATACATTATGCTCTAATTCAGATATATTCTAAAAAGTATGTGTATAGTAAATGAAACTTTAGGCATCGGTCTTTTTTTGTACTGGTTTGTATGGTGCAACTTGTTATGGGATTGGCACGGTTAATCAAAAATAAAAACACTTGGAAAACTTGTATTACACGTACAACATACTGTCACGACTCGTGATGCTGATTACACGCGCAGTTCTAAGCCCCGCTTCGCGGGTTGTTCTGTCGTGAAACTGCTTACAAGCGCGTGGCCAGTATAGCGAGTGCTTTTTCATAAAGTATGGTTTTTATCAACATGTTCAACGGTCAATATAAATTACTTTTGAAAAAACAGAAAAGCTTTGCCACACGGTAATTTTATTGTGCCGTTGACAGTACTTAAAAATGACCCATCAATAAGATGGATTCCGGATAATACTTCCAAACAGCGTCTCATTTTATCTGTAGTATAAATGGTGCGGGGTTACTTAATACTTTGCTTCCTTAATATTTTTTCTACCCAGCGTCTCACATGAATTCCCGGCGCTTTTTCTTTCGATTTTTTAAGATCGCGAGAAGATCACCGTGCGATTTAAAAAAATGGAATTTCTACATTTGAAATATACGAAGAAATAAGTCGGGATTTCACACTGAGTACAGGAAGTAGAAAAATCACGTAGAAAGCGTCCCAATTGAAAAAAAAATTGGTGAAAATTTGAAATATTTGGGTCAATATTAGCCGGATTTTATTTTGTCTGGAATTTTGGGATATAGTGTGCTTTCATTTTTCGGAACTCATCCTACTGATCAATGTTGGAACTCTTTCTGACAGGTTTATTTAGCTCAAATACGATAGATCCTTTGCGTGGGGTCAATTGGATTTGGTCGTTAGGGACGCTCACGTCAAACGTTGAGTTTCTACGCCCTCGCGGTCTTTCCGCAGCACAAGAATTAACTTGAACTTCTGAGGCAGTTGCGTTTTCGTCTTTTGCATTTAAATTACAATTCTGGCCAGTTTCCTTATGGGAAGTACCGTTAAGTGTGTGTGCATCCCCACCTGGTTGATAGTCAGTTCGGAACAAACTCTTGATCATAATAATGCCGTCTTCCAATGCTGATGGCTCACCGACGCCAAATTTTTCACCCTAGTGGCAATATAGTTTACAATAGTAATTATAATAGTAAAATTTTACATTTTATGCTTCGATAAATTTAATTGATTGATTGCAATATTGATACTACGAACTCGAGAATATTTCCCGCCAAACGAAAAAAATCATGTTACCTTATACACCAGGTCTGTCGTTTCAAAACGAGATTAAAAAAACGGTTATTATGACGGGAAATTGAAACATAGTGGCACAATGTGTTGGTGTTTTGCAAATTAACTATCTAGTCAGAAATTTGTGGGACTTTTCCATAAAGTGTAATATTTTCGAGTACGTTTGTTGGCAAAAGGCATGCCCAAAAAAGTAAAATAACGTAAATAACGGGACGAAACAATCAAAGATAGCGAAGTGAAATGAAACAGGGTACCTATATTATACACTGTATAACAGCCGAATTTTATGAAAATGAACCAGATAGATTCTGGCTGAAAATCAAGTCTAATAAAAACGTCATAATATGTAGATTTTTGGGTAAATTTCGATAACTGCGGACTTGGTAATGTCTCTTTGAATCCGAATTAATTTCAAATTGTTTTGAGAAACTCAATGAGAATCTAACTGTTTTCATTTTCATAAAACTCGGCTGTTAGAGTGTTTGATACGAAGTAAAATCACATACTTGGTCAATTGTATCCGGTAAATCTTTATCTAGAACTTCTTCCAAAATTAATGATAAAACAGCACCAGTCAATCCAAGAACGCCGAAAATAATATAGGGTATAGCTGGGCCAAACTTTTTCAGCATACCAACCATTGGGGCCGCAATTCCGCCAATGCGAGCGATTGCCGAGCATGCACCAATTCCAGAATTTCTTAATTTGTTAAAATAATTACACCTAAGCCAGAAATGATAACCCATATATAGAAATCAAATATAATTTCCAAATGAAAAAAATAGTATATGTGTAGCCTAGAGTCTAGCCCCTAGACCGTGTTAGAATAACAATTTTTTCTTTTGAAGAACATTGGGTACGAGGCCCCTCAGAGGGGTTGGCCTACTAAATTTACTTCGAAACTAAATGTATCACAGTTTTAAGGTCTTCGAGCGAGAACAATTACCTCAATACAGTTGGAAAGAGTTCAGCTGAATATACATAAATACCACCATAACCACCCGTGAGTGCAAATTTTCCTGCCAATGGCAGAATCATAGATGCCATAACATGACTAGGTCCTTTGGAAGTATCAACGAACATCATTGCCATACAGAAAATTCCACCGAAAAAATTAAATATGAACATCGACCTAAAGAGAAAATTTACAAAATACACGCAATCTTTTTAAATGTCTGGAAAATCCTCACAAAGCAGTTTTATTATTGCACAATTAATTGCTGTGTACATCCCAACCATTCAAAATTACTCAAAAAATTATTAAAAACGAGCACTTAAATAAATAGGGGCTAACCAGGGCAAATTTTATCGTCTTTAAGAAATTGTAGGAGCTAGTTTGACCCGGAAGAAAAGCGGCTTTCTGAGTTGTAAGTTTTAGTTTCCAAACTAAATTAGTATTACTATTATAGTCTTTTCTTAGTATACACAAAAAATGTTTATTATCCCATGAAATTGTGTTATAGCTTATAGAGGTAAATTTTATTATACCGTTTAGGAGACTGAACTTTTGAAGTTTTTTTTAGTATACCTTATCTTGGTATCTCTTTTTGCAATAAACGTAAATGCTCTTACGTAATGCAATTATAGTGATGATAAAAATATAATCTACAATATCCCTTTGGTGCATTCAAGCGTCTCTAGTCGGGAAATAGCGTAATAATTGGTATTTATATCGACCAGAGACGCTCGGATGCACCAATGGGACTTTTGTCGGTTTTATCATCAAAAACTGGTGAGTGAATAACTGTACATAGGTATGGTTTATATAATCTGTACATAGCCTAGATTCTTTGCAATTCAGCATTCAATTTATCAACAAACCACAGTCTTGTTAAAAATGTATTATAATGGTGTTCTTAAGTTCAAAAAACCATCACTATCAAAATAGGGTCATATTTACCATCGACGTCCAATTTTCATGAAAAGAACACCGGCAAGAAGCTCGGCCGGAACTTCCAACAAACCACTGATGGCCAGAACAACATATGGATTACCACCAATACTAGTTGCATTCATGGAAAGACCATAGTATACTCCAGATAACATGAACCACTAAAAAACTTTTAATATGTGAAAGGGAGTTCCTAGCGCAAACTGTAGACATGTCTAATTCACTCGAAGAAAGTGTTGACTTGCTTTTGTCGAAAACGTTATAAACTTTTTTTGCCACAACGAAGACCCGACTCACAGAAAACGTTTTTCGCCGAAAAACCGAGAATACATTTTTTCGCCGAAAATTGTTCACTCATAATAATCATCTATCTACCGTTATACACCGCAATAAGCTAGTTTAATATACCGTTATTTGGTATGCGTCATAATAATGTTGTTATATGACGTCTAAAATAGTTAATCTGCATTCCATTGTTACAGGTTAAACTCTTCGTTTGTGATTTTTATTTTACCTGATAAAACAAGTTGAGGGTACGTGCACGTATTCTGGGTGTCCGAAAGAGATCCATAAATCCCGGGGCGTCGGGACTCTTCTTATCGTCATCCTCTTTTCCGACTACTCCGTGATCCGCAAGTCCTTTGAATGTCTAAATGGTGAGTGATTTATATTTCATTTTACTATTACTTGGTTTGTTCACGATCGAAGGTAAAATAATAATACTCTTACAACTTTGAAAATAAAAAAGACTCATTTCCAAATAAGAAAAATAAGCTAAGACTCTGAGCCTGAGAGTGGTGGTGTATTTATATTAGGTAGTGCGGCTTTCCAAGAAAAGTTTTTTCGAAGAAATGGTTTTTCAGGTAAAACTCAGAAAAGTTATATAAAATATACTACTAAACTTGAAATTTTCCCTGAAAAACTTTTTACTTTAAAATATCGCAGAGATTTTCAAACGCGAAATGAATAAATAATATCGCCACTTTTTGGAAACGTTGCTTGACAGCGCGTCTGACGCCTATGTGGCCTGTCATTGGTCTTTTTTGAGCGCGCTCGGCCAATCACCGAACACCAATCACCGAAAGGCGCTTTCCTTCTTTTAAAATATTTTTATTAAAAAAAAAATTGTTTTCGCGTTTTAAAATCAGGACGATACCGCGCTGCCTTTATAACAGGGATTTCTGATTTGTACGACTTTCTCAATATATATATATCTAGCGGCTAGATTCTAGCCTGTGGAGGATTACGTAACATGCTTACGTATTACGTTAAACACATGTATGCTAAAAACCATCTTTTTTGAGATAATCTCAGCCTCAGAGAGACTCCTCTATTTTAACCAATAAAATCAATATCTTTCGATATTGAGAAAGTTGTCCAAATTTTATCTGAAATCCCTATTATTATGGTGTATTTATAATAAGGGCTCAAATGGTTTCAACCTGTAAGGTACAGTCTGTACCGTACAGAATGTTCAATGGTTAAAACGTACTGTTCCATTAGTTTTTGCAATTTTGTGTAAAACGGCATCCGCTTCGTCAATTCGACCTTGGGTGATGAGCCATCGAGCCGATTCATCCATAAACAAAGGAATGAAAAATCCGGTTGCTGTCGGTAGGGCCATAACAGCACTAAGCCACCTCCAATCCCGGATATAATAGGCCAATATGGCCAGGAGAGCCTGCCCAACACCGAAAAGAGCTTGGGCAACTTGTAAAGCCATCACGCGCGTTTTTGGTTCAAAAATCTCTGAAGTCAAGACAAANAGCATACCAACCATTGGGGCCGCAATTCCGCCAATTCGAGCGATTGCCGAGCATGCACCAATACCAGAATTTCTTAATTTGTTAAAATAATTACACCTGAGCCCAAAATAAAAACCCATATATAGAAAAACCCATTATAGAAATCAAATATATTATAAATTAAATTTCCAAATGAAAAAAAGTTTAAGATGTAGCCTAGAGTCTAGGCCCTAGACCTTGTTAGCCTGAACGTGTTAGGATAACAATTTATTCTTCTGGAGAACATTGGGTACGCGGCCCCTAAGAGTCTAAGGGTTGGACTACTTAAATTACTTCAAAACTAAATGTCTCACAGTTTTAAGGTCTTGTAGCGACAGAAATTACCTCAATACGGTTGGGAAGAGTTCAGCGGAATATACATAAATACCACCATAACCACCCGTGAGTGCAAATTTTCCTGCCAATGGCAGAATCATAGATGCCATAACATGACTAGGTCCTTTGGAAGTATCAACGAACATCATTGCCATGCAGAAAATTCCACCGAAAAAATTAAATATGAACATCGACCTAAAGAGAAAATTTACAAAATACAACCATCTTTTTAAATGTTTCGAAAATCCTCACAAAGCAGTTTTATTATTGAACAATTAATTGATGTGTACCACCCAACCTTTCAAAATTACTCAAAAAATTATTAAGAACGAGCACTTAAAAAAATAGGGGCTAACCAGAGCAAAATTTAACCGCCCTTAAGAAATTGTACGTTTGACCCGGAAGAAAAGCGGCTTTCTGCAAGTTTTAGGGTCCAAACTACACCCCCTGCTTATCACCCGTTATCTTGCAGATTTTCCCGTTGGCTCCGTTATCTTGCAGATTTTTTCGGCCAGTTTTCAGGAATCCCTATCGTTATGTGGTAAGCCCTGCGCTGTTATCTTGCAGATGTGCCCGTTCGCTCCGTTATCTTGCAGATTTTTTTCATGCGATTGTTGCAAGATAAAAGCGCAGGGGGTGTCATATTCTGTTCTTAGTAGACACAAAATAGGTTTTTTGTAACCCACTCAAGAAATGAAAAAAATTCAATAAAAAGTTGTTACATCGTAAAAATGAGCTTACTGCGTTTTTCAGGGAACAGAAAATCTAATTATCCCATGAAATTCTGTTATAGCTTATAGAGGTAAATTATATTATACTGTTTAGGAAACTGAACTTTTGAAGTTTTTTTTTAGTATACCTTATCTTGATATCTCTTTTTGCAATAAACGTAAATGCTCTTACGTAATGCAATTATAGTAATGATAAAAATATAATCTACAATATCCCTTTGGTGCATTCAAGCGTCTCTAGTCGGGAAATAGTGTAATAATTGGTATTTATATCGACCAGAGACGCTCGGATGCACCAATGGGACTTTTGTCGGTTTTATCACCAAAAACTGGTGAGTGAATAACTGTACATAGTTTATATAATCTGTACATAGCCTAGATTCTTTGCAACTCAGCGTTCAATTTATCAACAAACCACAGTCTTGTTAAATATGTATTATAATGGTGTTTTTAGTTCAAAAAACGATCACTATCAAAATAGGGTCATATTTACCATCGACGTCCAATTTTCATGAAAAGAACGCCGGCAAGAAGCTCGGCCGGAACTTCCAACAAACCACTGATGGCCAAAACAACATATGGATTACCACCAATACTAGTTGCGTTCATGGAAAGACCATAGTATACTCCAGATAACATGAACCACTAAAAAACCTTTTATTATGTGAAAGGGAGTTCCTAGCGCAAACTGTAGACATGTGAAAAACAATCCAAGTAAGTGTTGGCTTGCTGTTGTCAAGTACCAAGTTTTTTTTTATTTCGCAGAAAAAGTTTTTTTTGTTGAAACCGTAAATTACTTATTTATTATTATAAAATGTTTTCGCCAGAAAGGTAAGAAGACCCGACTCGCAGAAAACGTTTTTCGCCGAAAAATCAAGAATACATTTTTTCGCCGAAAATTGTTCCCTCATAATAATCATCTATCTACCGATCCAATAAGCTAGCACGACTGCCAAATTGTGCACTATTTCAGTAAAATTTACGAGACTGGCAAAAAGTCTTTTTGGCTTGCCAGACAAAATTTATTAATTCAATTAGTTATTTTTTTGTTAGAAACGGTAAAGGAGTCAATTTTGTGTATATTTTTGATTCAAAAACGCCCTATAAAACTAGTAGTCAACTTGATAATAACGATTTTACCAAATTTTGGACGACTCTCAAATTGTGCACGACTTCCAAATTGTGCACGTTTTTCGGAAACGCAAAATGCACAATTTGAAGGTCGGGACTGTAATATACCGTTATTTGGTATACCGCATACCGTATGCGTCATAATTTATGTTTCTATATGACGTCTAAAATAGTTAATTTGCATTCCATTGTTACAGGTTAAACTCTTCGTTTGTGGTATTTATTTTACCTGATAAAACAAGTTGAGGGTACGTGCACGTATTCTGGGTGTCCGAAAGAGATCCATAAATCCCGGGGCGTCGGGACTCTTCTTATCGTCATCCTCTTTTCCGACCACTCCGTGATCCGCAAGTCCTTTGAATGTCTAAATGGTGAGTGATTTATATTTCATCAAATAGTCCAAATTTTATCTGAAATCCCTAGTATTATGGTGTATTTATAGTAAGGGCTCAAATGGTTTCAACCTGTAAGGTACAGTATGTACCGTACAGAATGTTCAATGGTTAAAACGTACTGTTCCATTAGTTTTTGCAATTTTGTGTAAAACGGCATCCGCTTCGTCAATTCGACCTTGGGTGATGAGCCATCGAGCCGATTCATCCATAAACAAAGGAATGAAAAATCCGGTTGCTGTCGGTAGGGCCATAACAGCACTAAGCCACCTCCAATCCCGGATATAATAGGCCAATATGGCCAGGAGAGCCTGCCCAACACCGAATAGAGCTTGGGCAACTTGTAGAGCCATCACGCGCGTTTTTGGTTCAAAAATCTCTGAAGTCAAGACAAAAGAACTCGAAATAGCTCCGATTGATCCGGCCCCATTAAGAGCTTTGAGAAACCACAGCAGCCAATACCCATATGCGCTACCTATTATAAATATACAAGTTGAAATTGTGGTTTTCTTGCGACGGTATTATAACTTTTGTTTTCTGATAAGGGTTTTATTATTTGTTGGTCAAATAAAAACCCATATCAACAATAGTTGTACGGTTATCTTTCGCAAACCATGTCGAAAATGACTAAAGATAACTGAAAGTAGGCTCAAAAATGAAAGATAACCGTAAGTTGTGTAGACGTATGGTTGAAATTGCGTAGGCGATGAAAGACAACTACAAATAGGCATTACGCAACATGAGCATATTGCGCAATACGTCTTTTTTTGTATAAAATGAAAAATAACTGAAAATAGGCATTACGTAACTCGAAAGTATTGCGAAATGCGTGTTGTTTTTTCTACGAAATGAAAGATAACTGAAAATAGGCTCAAAAATGAAAGATAACCGTACGAAAGATAACTGTACAACTGGTGTATAACCCTGACCAAGACAAGTCATGAAAAGCTCGCAATGAATTTGAAAATTGACAGCTGATTTATAATTGAAGGATATTTGTAGGTTTTTTTTTCGCTCTAACACAGTTTGTACTTTCCAGCGCTGGCGAAAACAGCTTTTTTATGCTCGCCCTATAGAGTGCTATAGCAGTTGGACGATCCCCAAAAAAGGTACTGA
>SCLG01000023.1:853773-888674 GCA_004367875.1 Oikopleura albicans
AATAAGCAAATGGTATGATATAAAACAATATAATGAACGAAAAAATCAAAAAAAATTTTATTTTTCAAATGATGTTAAAAGAGAGTCGATGAAAATTGGAAGACGTAAGTGTTGATTATTTTGAAAAAAATTGTTTGTTGTACTTTTTATGTTATCGAACTCGAAAAAAAATTACTAAGTGTTGAGGGATAAACTGGAAAAAAGTTTTCAAAATAGTTAAGGGGACGAGCGGAAAAATTTGAACAATAACGGGGTGCAAATAGCGGCGGAACTGGTGTGATTTTTTTTTTAGATTTTTTTTTTTGTGCCAGACTTTGAGCGAACGCCAAACATTTTAACCATTTACCAGAAGAATAAAACATTAATATGGAAGCTGCAATGTCCTTTGGGAGTTAATTTGTGTCCAGAACTGATAAAAAATGTAAAACATATCTAAAAAAGTGTTATCTCAATTGCAAACTGTTATTTCACATGGGTAGTACGTAGGCGGAAATGCTAGAAAAAAAGAGAGCAAAAAAAGACGAAAAAAGTGTTATTTCAATTGCAAACTGTTATCTCAAATGCAAACTGTTATCCCAAATGGTGTTATCTCACATGGTCATATGGTGTATATGATAAGGTGAAAAAGTCTGAAATTGTTATAAGAAAACGTGATAACAATCTGTGAGACAATTGTCACATATAGGAGTCAATCTTCAACTTTGGTAACAGAATGTGCACAAAAGTTGCACTTCTCCTAATATCTGAGTTAGAAGAACACAGATTAAAAATTCAAATTATATCTCATCTGATATGTGTCGGAAAATACTTCGTCTATTGATTGTTCATTATAAAATTCAGCCACAAAATGAAATTATGTCTATTTTCTAGATGACCTCATTAAAATACAGCAAACAACTGCAAAAATCGGGTAATAAGCAAATTCTGAAATAATTCAATGACGATCTGATGATACTCCTCGTGTAATCTCAATTCAATTGTTTGATGTTTTAGATACTAAAAAACGTCCCCAAGGGAAGCGGCATTGATTGAATTAATGGCGAATTAGTACCTGGATTATTGAAAAGTATTTCCTACGCAAATACCCATGTTTTAGGTTTGTATGCAAAAAGAAAAAAATCATTCATTTGAAGCCTTGCCGAGTAAATGCCAAGACATGCAGATAGGAATGCATGAGAGCAGAACATAACGTAGACGCTGATATTTTCCGGCCCCTCCAATTTCGTCAAAAATCACGTCAAAGTTAAAAGTCATTTTGACTAATTACGCGGCGTCTTCTCTTTTAGATCTTTATTTTTTCATCGATGCTCCTCTCACTGGTATAAATCCGGGGATCAAATCGGAATTATAAAGTTTCACTGAAAATACAAAAAAAATGTGGATCTGATTTCGCTGGAGGATTATCACCCCTAAGGCCTCATCAAGGCCTGTACAAGTTATCGCATGTTTATCAAGTTGAAGTGCAAAGGTAACCTTTCCAAACATAACCTATATTCCCAATCATTTTTGATCAACTTGCGTGGAACCATCAGATCCGTTTTTTCAACCGGAAAGTGGCCACAACGATGAAAATGGCCAGCCAGAGATATGGTTTTCTACCGTATTTTACGAATTCACCTATGGCAGACCCAGGACTTATGTAAATCTGCTGCTGTCATCACATTAGCGCACATTCCGCTACACATAACTTGCAAATTTATAGCTATTACAAAAGTTTAGAAATGTAGAAATTAATTGTTCCAAATATAAAGATATGATTTTGATAAAAAAGTAAAATCAAGTGTTACTACTACGCGTGGTACAACTGCGTTCTTATCTTTAAAAAAAGAAATGTTTCGCCTTTTTGGTGAAATCGCTGTCATTTAATTTACTCAGCATGTCCGCCTACGCACTGTACAGTTATAATTTATATTTTAAAGATAACTACGCAGGTGGTGTAGAAATTTCAACAAATTAATTTTAAAAGATATATAAGCGGATGAAATTTAACTTTTTCCGATAATATTACAATGCAAAACTATCACAATATAATATTGTTTGCTAAAACAAATCGAGAAAAAATATGGCAAGGCTTTATATTTGTGTGTATGTTTTATTTTGTTTTTATACAGTATACGCTATTATATACAAGCAATGTGAAGTCAATACGAAGCAACTAATAAAAAAATTTATAAACAAACATCCCATTGGAATATCTGAAAGTCTTTCAAATAAAAAACGATTTCTGAAATTCATATTTTTATTTTTTATAGGTCGAAATTAACTAACAGTGCTATATCATATGGCGCTAAATTGCCGCTCGTACGCTTATTTTTCGACTTTTCAACAATTTTGTTCGAGACTTCCGCCGAAGCACTGAGCAGTTATCTTTTTAAAGGTATTTTGGTTTCTCTTTTATTATTAGTTTAGGTTCATAAATCATGCACTGATACAGTATCCGTTTATTAAAAAACTATTATGAACTTTCATTTTATCATTGTTGTTGATAATTTGTGTCCATATGCCCCAAAAGTCGTCGGCGCTACAGGAGATTTAAGTCGGTGACACAGAAGTTAAGTGTAATTTTGACAAAAAAGTCTCTCAATTCCCACGGCGTCAGGGTCTTAATAACAGCAAAAAAGAAAAATTGAACTTTATAAAACAGAATTTCAAAAATATCTGTAAACCAAACATTTGCTAGAATTTACCGTAATTAAATTCCGCCCTCCTTAGTCTATTGGGAGACACGGATCCTGGTCTTGCGGCCAAATGTGTTTTTTGAAGAAAAGCATATTCGGATGTTTTTGGACTTTCAACTTTCCCGTTTTTGAGGTAGGCTCCGTCTGTGCCCATGAACGTCGAACTGCTTGGTCGACTTGTTAGGCTTAGGCGCCGAGAGGTGTTAGGGGTTGACTTATTCGACTGCCCATTAGACCCGTTCATTGATGGCAGGTGACTACCCAAGCATTCCATATTCCTCTGATTCAGGTGATCAAGCAACTTAACAGTGAAGTATTAAGGGGACAGTAAATTACATCGTAAGGCTCAGTTCAACCGCGCGCAGCTATTACGCATAGCAGCGCGGGCGGATGAGTAAGTTACGCTTGAAGCGAAGCTTCGCTCGGGTTACACTCGAGCGACGAGGCGCGAGTACATGTTGGCACCAAGCCACATTTCACGCGCCGCCTCGCTCGGGTAAGTTAGGCTTAGTGTTGGGATACTGTGGGACTTAACCGAATACATTCTTAGGTTAAGCGTTACAACCATAACCGCGTGCTTTCCGTGCAGGTATGAAGCAGCACAAGCACGCAGCAAGGGCCGCAGAGGCTACTTAGGATACCTATCCTTACGCATTATGCCAGCATGCTTCAAAAAATTCCCTCACCTTAGGAACGTAACCCGAACAGATGAAGAACCCAGGTTTAAGCTGGCACGGTCGAAAACCAACAGCTTCCCCAGGGTCTCATAGTATGTAGTAAAATTTAAATTTTTTGCTCTTTTAATGTTCCAAAAATGGATGAAAGAGAAAAAAAATGAAAATCCGAACACGTTAACCTTTTTCTGAACCCCCCTGTATACACGCATTTTCAGCGATTTCGAAAACTTTTGGGATTTCGAGTTTTAATTTAAGTTTGTCATTGCATTTTTGACTATATTTTAATTCAATTTATAGTGATTATAGCTATCCATTGTTGCACTCTACAGTGCAGAGTCTACACAGTGAAGATAGCGCCCTTGAGAATTAATTAATAATTCTTACCACTTGAACGTTTCGTAAGATTGACATATGATTTGTACTGCTACAGCCTTCTTTGTAGTCTCCCTAATAATTTGTGGTAAGTGCTTTTGGTAAGTATTTTGTATGGTGGAATAGCGGCAACAAGCTGTTACTTACCGGTAATAGCTGGTAAAGGTGCTCGATTTTTTCATAAATTAGAAAACGATTTAATTTTTCGATATCTTTGAGGGAGTCACTCCTTTTTTCTTTCTTTCTCTTGTGACACATGATTGTCCCCATCTTAATGAAAATTTACAATAAAGAAATAGAATGAATTATATGATAAATAGCACTACCTAAAATATCTCTTTTTTTTTATGATTTCAGAGATCCTTCATTGTGTTTGTCTCAAAATAAATTCCCCACTACTACGCGCCCGTCTGTGCAAATATTCACGAATTCACGATAAAAGTTACAATACATCAATCGAAGTGTACTCTTTGAAGTCTAGAGATAAATAATGAGCGGGGAACGTTTGATTTTAAATATCTAGAATTAAAAAGAAAAGATTACCGGTTGCGCAGTAATACCGGTTGCGTTTCATGAAAATGGGCCGACCGTTTCTAAATCGTTTGTAAATTTCTTCGATTTATTTATCAGGATGTCTCTTACTTTAAGTACATAATATGTGACATAAGTTATGTCGCTTAATCAATCGAATGAATTTACAAACAATCTAGAAACGCTCGGCCGATTTTCATCAAAATCAACCGGTACTTTTCACTTTGGTTGTGAATTGTTTTTAACAGTTTTGAATTTGTGATTATTTTCACGGACAGGCGTGCAGTAGTGGTGTGTCATCAAATTAGGGTTAAAATTTAAAAAACGTACAAAATAACCAAAATGTTACAAGATTAAATAATGAATTTTTTTTCGAAAACAAATGGTTCACTTTTGCAGGCCTTTGTTCTACACGAAAAATATTCTTGAGAATATTCAATCCGAAGCTTTGCAAAGGACCAGCGCCAATGGCGCCTTATAATTTATTCAGTTAATTTTTATTTTCTTAAATTTTAACTGGTACTTGACCGACTACAATAATTTAGGACATCGATCTTTTGACAAATACCTAACGAAAATTACTACTAAAACGAAACCCTCGAAAATTGTTTTTCTTATTTAGCTAAATTTTATTTTTAGTACGCAATACACTAAAAAATCTCAGATAAAATACGTCTTATCATCAACGAATCACATTTAAAAATCTCTGCTTAGATTATAGCATTATCCGGCCTTTATAAAGTGATATAAAGCAAATTAAAGACATTGGAAAATATATAGAAATTAAATTATTAGGCTTGTTAACTTAAAGAATGGTCGGTGAAAGGGTAAAAAATAGCGACAAATTAATGTGACCTTGCGATCGACAAGTTGGTTAGCTTGTTCAAAAGAAAAAAAAATCGATGCGATCCAGTGTAGGGATCATAGACAATAAACACGGACCGTGCAGAGGATAATAGTATTAACTATGACAATATCGGGAACGAAGTATTAAAATGTTACTTACTGTAGACACACTAGGGAATATTTTTATGAACCCTTAACCATTGAACACATATTTCTAAAAATTCCCTAAACATATAATGAGGAATGGATTCCACACTTTCCATCAGCCACATTTTGTGTACGCAAACTATACTATTTAAACCGATAATTACCGGTCAATCCTGGATCAAACGAACTCAATGCTCCAGATTCACTTTTTTATCCAAATATATCCTGATGTAGTCGCACACATCAGACAATTTTTTGTGAGCAACATATATGTTATGTAAGAGTTATTAAGGAACTTTTTAAGTTGAAATAACAAATTTTTATAAATTTTATAGTAGATCGAACCCGAGAATTCTGAATATGAAATTAGTTTTTCAAATGAACCGGTAATAAACCGACTATTTCCGTTTTTTTTATAATAAAATACTCGAACTATGTACTTGAATAAGAGCTTGTTGCCGATTAAAAAATCATGCATAACAAATAATAAAACAATTCACGATATAACTTTTATAAAGGGTTAAACATATAGCCTATATGATCTAGGGCAGGGTTGTTAAAACACCGGTTTTTTAGCTTTGTTTTTGTTTGTCTTTAGTCGGGTCCGATTTTTTGGCTTTAGTCGTTAGTCGCTTTAGTCGACTGAAGCAAAAAAACGCTTTGTCCTTAGTTTGTCGTTAGTCGACTAACGCCTAAAGGCTTTAGTCCGTTTTGACAACCCTGATCTAGGGATTTTCATTTTTGTCAATAATTTTTGAAGTTTTTGCACATCAGAACCGTTACTAAGGAAGGCTGACAATGAACTCTAATTTACAGTAAACTTGATTTTAGTCCCATCTCATAGAAAAGATTCGTATTGACTATAACCGGCAATTCATCTATTAGTAATAGACTATTATATATAAAATCTTACCTATTTCACTTGATGGCCTATCTTTCTTTATTTTATTTCAAATGGGCACTCATAAAAAGCTTTTTGGTTCCGCGGGGAGCCATTACTGCCTCTAATCGCCGCCGCCCTTTGCAAATTATATTATTAATTTGCGTTCGATTTTTTTCTGTTGGTTAATTGGTTCCAAGATAGCCTTTCTTTAGGCACTTAAAAGATAATTTAGTTCTCTTTCAGAATAGAAAATCTATATACCATAGTTGAGTTACAAGAACCCAAATATGCGAACGTCAACATGATTAATTATTTACCGAGTATTATACCGCTCCATTTGGAGAACATTGCGGACCATATTCAGAAGTATCTCTGTACAACGGCCAAGACTATGTGATTAAATTAATTCAACATGAGCCCGAAACATTAGTGTAAAGGATTATTTTAAGAACTTAAAAGTTGTACGGCCAGAATATTAATTGAAGTGTTCCATTTGACAAACCTCTAATGAAAACTTAGCCCAATTTTCAACTGTGGAAATTGGCGCAGTGGAAAATTCATTGGAAAATCGCAAATTTGAGAAAATAAAATACACAACTTTAAATGTGGCTTATCCAACTCAGTCAACGTTGTGTCCCAAAATTAGCTACTCATGGACTGAGCAGTAACTGAATTACAACCGCGCCTATTGGCTCATGTTTTTTTATAGGCGCCTCCTATTGGCTAGCGTCCTTTAGCCACGCAAACAACTCACCGCGCTGCTTGTAATGTAACTGTACACACTAACCGACTAGACTTTCATGGCTGCAACACAACTGCGTAGGCTAATGAAAAATTGCAGCTCAACTGCGCAGGTAAGGGAAAAAGGTACAACTTAACTGCACAGACTGTGCGTTGACGGGCACGTATAAACTTAAATCACGAAATTTCGTAATACAAAGATAAAATATTACGAAAACATAACGAAAGATTGCATATTTGTTATTTACCTGCGCAAATAGTGCAGTGCAGGGCTCGGCACGAATGGCTTTGACACATGGCTTGGCTTGGCTTGGCTTGGCTTTTTGTGTGCCAAGCCAAGCCAATTTTTTTTTGAAAATTTAAAAAGCCAAGCTAAGCCAAATTTTTTCGAGAGGGGAAAAAGCCAAGTCAAGCCAAGCCTAAATTTTTCAAGAGAGAAAAATTCCAAGCCAAGCCAAGCCACTGAAAATGCCTGGCTTTGCCGAGCCCTGGTGCAGTGAATCCTTGCTAAAATACTTTTATCTTCGGAAATCCGGTTTTTTCAATGAACTGTACACCAGATCCGAACTGATAAAAACGATTTTAACTATGAAGTAGTAAAAGCAAAAGCGTAACATAAAAGCGTGGGCCCTGCGGACTAAGGGTCGGCAATAAATAATTACAGCGGTGACAATCGAACTGGTTTAAACATTAGCTGATAAAGAGATAAATAAACTTTTCTTCAAAAGCGTTTTGAGTGAGTGTTATTTAGTCTTCGGACATGAGCAAAAAACTGACTCATTTTTGACGGTTTCATGACGTAGATAGGTCGTAAAGTTAGGATCAAAATACAATGTTCAAACATCCGCATTAGTTGTCTTTAATTATAAAACAATAACAAGAATTAAAAAAACTTGTTTTCATGATAAAATACAGTAGTGTCTACTTACTTTTATATTCACTATCTAATGCAGCTGAATACACCAACAGGTAACCTCAAGCATGTTTAAAGAGAATATTGACGTTAGAAAAGGATTGGTAATTGGCTTGACAAATATTGTGTGATTTTTAAAGAGTAGCCAACAAAATTATACAAATCCAATTAAAAATAAATAAAATACCATAGGCCCTCAAGACCGTATTTTATGGAGTTAAAAGACGATTTTGAGTAATTTTTATTTGCGATCAAAGTTTGATCATCAAACCTTTCAAAAATCAAATGGAATCCATTGACATACAGTTCCTGTTCCCAAATCGTTACAATTTGTGGTTCCAAAAATCGTAACGATTTGGGGTCACCCGACCTCGAAAAAAAAATCGTAACGATTTGGGATCATGATGTCATTTCGTAACGATTTGGGGCGTAACGATTTGGGAGCAGGGACTGTACTTAAAACAGGAAAACATTTTGATGTAGAGAAACATTATTTTAGTATAAGAGAGTTAAATTGTGGCACTGTTCGATTGAGTCGAGTGACTTATTTTACCCTTATTAGATTGATAAAAAAAGTTTACGGTAGCTGATCAGCAGTTTTAGATTTGGAAAATTGTAGCTTTTTGAGCTCTACAATTTTGACACATTGTTTTTTCTGTTATACAAAACTTCCGATACGTAGAAATCTACGATCAACCATTGCAAGAGATTTGTGGGAAAGTAACGTTAAAAGAGTTTCCACAAAGCAGAATCCGAACACGATTACGTCCCGTAATATAGCCATTGACTGCACTTATTCTTTTCAAGCGTTTATTGCGCAAATTTTGCTGCTTTGTTTCGATCACGGGTATCGAAGTGTTGAAGGTCAAACGAAAAAAAAAATGAGAGGAGAATAATGGTTATGCATTAAAATTACATTTGTCTTAGTCGGGGGCCCGTGCTGAATCGTTTCGTAAGCCGGTGTCATCAATTTGAGCCCGCGAGATCATACTCCCGGCCCCGAGATAAATAATTATAAATTCATCCACTGTTATCAGGCCCGAACACCTGGCATAATGCAACTCAAGAAATGCAGATTTTTTTTGCATTTTTTTTGTTGGGGGAACGGTTTTGAACATTTATATCGATTTTGGATCATACCGTGGTTAATGACCAGGAAAGTAGTGATGTCCAAGTACACGTGCTCATTATTTTATGACCTTGGCATTGTTCAAGTGAAAATGCTGATGTATTTTCTGCTCTCACTGAAATTTTAACAGACTCCAAATTTTGATGGCTGATATTGCTCACCGCCGGCATAGCCCTTAACGTTTTTTATATGTTTACCGGGTAAACATCACCGAAAATATACTTATAAAACTGCGGCTATAGAGGTAATTAAAGAGCAAATCCGGTTCAAAAATTGATACAAATGTGAAGTTTATAGTAATACGTACCCCCGTAAAGGGTACCTGCTCAGACAAATTAGAAATTTTTTTTGGACCGATCTGTTTCTCAAACCTTTTGAAACTACATGCGTATTTTTGCGATTTTGAAAACACAAAATAAAGAACTTGTTTTAAAAAGTGAGAAGCTGGTGTACTCGCTCTTAATAAATGTATTTAGTGATTTCACAAACATAGGGGATTGTTCGCTAAAATTTCACGATTGTTATTATTGTGTTTGTCAATCATGCAAGTTGGATATTGTCTTCATGGTCGATCAGACGGAGGACTCCGAACCAAAATGTGCCGAAAATAAAGTGTCCCAGTTTGGCGTCATGAACGACCTGCTTGGCGTCAGTGAGTTTGACAATCCAGATGCGCAGACGCAAATTGATTTTGTCGTTGATTTCATTGAGGCCATACCGGACGCTATTTTCGCATCGGATAATGTCCGCGTTGCCGCTGCAACTTATGGCCAACAGGAAGACGCGGAATTGATTTTAGCTTTTGACCGTCTTACGAAAGGACAAATGAAATGTTTGCTTTATGATGATCCACATTGTGGGTAAGTTGATAATCCAAAAATCGTTTTTTAGTGGCACTTATATCCTATAAATTGTAGGTCAATGTCAAATCGGTGAAAATTATTTTGCGTCAAATTGTTTCAGCGCAGAGCGTTGAGCTAATAATTCCCTCATAAGTATTTTGGCTTCGAACTTTTTAAGAAAACTTTTATTTTTCATCAAGTGATGCTCAAGTTTACGTCGAACTTTTATTTCGTTTGGTTTTCACAGACGCATTTAAGATGACTTAACCCCTGGCTTTGAAGTTTGCACATTTTTCCTTCAAACGACGTTCTTCAGCAAAAATCAATTAACTCAGATTATGTACGGAAGGGACATTAGTATAACAAGAAAAAACCTTAACGGGTATATCAACTTTATTTTAGGCCTACATTACTCATAAAATACCATTACATTTTTTAATAAATTTCTAGGAATTGAAACATTTACAACTGTATTGGTAATTATGTCAAACTAAAAAATACAAAAAAGTTTTTAGAGGGGAACATTTCAAAAGGGAACATTGTACAATTGGTGAGGTAACGAGTTGACAGTTTGGAACGAAGTGACACTTTTTGGGAGTTTTTGGGCAAAAATAGACAAAAAAAAATGGGCAAAAGTGATGAGACGAAGTGACAGTTTGGAACGAGTTGACAGTTTTTGAAGAAAAAACGGAAACGAAAGTGTCAACTCGTTACCACACCAACTGTAAACTAAAAAAGTTGCATATTTTCTCGAATGCCACATCATGAGTTGATATACTAAAATTACCCACAGTATTTTCCCGTTGTTTAGTACGTATGTAATGTTAGCCTCGGGTAGGTCTCTCAAATTTCTGAACATGATTTAATTAGAGACGTGGCGCTGGATGGCATTAAATCGAATTAGTACCCGAAAATGTTCCCCTTTTGGACTCTCCTAAACATTTACTAAATGAAGTGAGTTCAAAGGACAAAGTTAATTTGTATGGCGAATATCGTAATTGTCTGACGAAACTTTTGAAAAAAGGGAACCATTAGGCATATTTAGCTGTTCAAAACCAAGTACGCGTTTTGAACTTGAAGTCTGACCTCGATCGGTACTTAGTTGCGAATTTGCCAATAACTGCTTTAAACAGCACTAATAGTAAAACATGTTTGTCACCGTTGTTTAGTTCAATCTAAATATAACCCAAGTCCTTAATTTTATTTTTTTTTTTCGGGTAATAAGATGAAGTACCGAGATGAGTACAGAACATTAACCATTGTGAATAGACGTTGAAAATAATCTAATTATTATTTACATTAAACAAAAAATACCAAATCACGCGACTTTAATTTTTAGACTGTTTCTCTAAAAAAATTGTACTGGACTGTACTATTAGTATTAAATATATCGATACCGGCAAAAATTCGCGAGTATACCAAAATTTCGCGAGTTTACCAAAAATTCGCGAGTAATTTCAAAGTTTATTAGACTGTAGATCAGAGGAATCGGAGCCACGTTTTTTGTCAGATCACATCACGAGAACGCAAATAGAACAATAAAACGAAAAACACCGGTTTGATCCAATACATGTACATGTATGAATCTTTGTGAATAGAAATATCAAATTAACAGTTTACCAATTCTGTAAAAAGTACCGCCGGTAAGTAATTATTTTCAGTCGAATTTGCTTCTCGACCGGCCGTTTACTCGTTTCCATAATCGTTCGTGTAATAAATGGAGATTTTTCACCTCAATTTAGAATCACTTTATCCATCGGAGGACTACGGAAACCCATTTAGACTAGTTTGCAAATAAATATTGGCATGTCGGCGTTGAGGCAAATGAATAAACATTTGAAATCAATTTGCCTCTTATAATGATGCGGTAGACTTATCGCAATGACATAATGACCTCGCTCCTATCCGTCGTTTGCCAAATGTAATGATCAGCAACAAAATGTACGGTTCATATGAGAACATCAGTTACGAGTTTCTTAGAGCGTACTCTGGGAGTTGATATTGAGTTTCGTTTGAATGTTAAATCTTGTATGTTGTAAAAAATTGGAACAATAGTATCGGGCGAAAAGTAAAAATCGAGCAAAAATTTTGGATCAAACCCACTATCGTGCAAAAAATGAGCCCCGAAGGTAACTCGGTTAACCGTTTGTAAACTTGTGTTTTTGTGGTCAAATCGACCAAAAAGTGTCCAAGGGTGGTCGGAGAGTTTTCGAGAATATGCTCATTCGATTCAAGACTATTGATTTGCTTGAAAAAATTACATTGGTGAGAACACAATGAGTGATGATACGGACAAAAGTCCGCATATGTGTTCACGGAACTTTGTGTCACGGAAATATGTGTTTGATGGTTAAACCCTTCAGTACTTCATTATTAAAAAAACGTTCATTTCATTATATACGTTTGTCAAAAAAATGTACTGAAATTTCATAATGGATTTGAGGCGTCATGGAAGGTCTCCAGATAGATACAAATAAAATAAAACGTTCATTAGTTATTATGACATCATACTGATATTTATGGAAATTTCATTAATATCAGTGTGATGTCATAACAAATAATGAACGTTTTATTGTCGTTTCATGGTGACAGTTTTCATTTATTGAAGACCGTTCACGCCACGTCAAACCCTTTTTATGGCTTAATATTGGGAATTGCACTTCACATAAATTCGGTTGTTTCCGATGTTATTTCCGGTATAAAGACAAGCATATAAATTGCATTTTATAAAAATGAATATAGGCAAATTTTAAATAAGAAAACTGACAAAAATATAATTATTTGTCCATCGTTATATGAGTGTTCATCAAAATTTCCCTGCCACCAAAAAATTCTAAATTAAGACATGCGCAAAACGACAAAGGGGCAGTGCCTAGGCAGGGAAAGTTGGTCAAGGTAAGTTGTCTTCCAGCATGAACGTTAATTTTTTCGTACTTTTACGAATTTTTTTTCTTGTATTCGAACAACAGAAATATGGTATTAAAATCTAAATATAACTAAACTTTTTAGTGAAGGAGATGTTCAATACCGCCGCGTTCCCTTTTGCCATCGTCCCGCGATTCCCGAAGCGTTAAACTGGCTTTTGGGACGCGATCTGCTGACAAGCCCGGACGGTGTCTTACCTGCTGAACTAGACTGGAGAACCAGTACAGTGGCGGATCCCGTTACGCGTATTTTGGTCATGCTAATTCCCGATAATTTTCTTGGCTCAACGCCAATTGAGGAGCGTTTCGCCGATGTCCTAAGTGATATTCACGACCACTTCGATCGCGTTTTTTCAATTGGCCGAGCTAAGGAGTCCCGTTCGCTCAGGTTATTAAAAATATGAGACTATTTGAGCACTTCTAGTGCTAGGATAATTGGTATTACCTTAAAGGTGTACAAAAGATTCTTAAAATCAGTCTGTAAAAAGACAGTTTAATCGCTCTAAAGTTGAGACTTTCACATTAGTAAATAGTAGTGACCTACTATGTTCAAATTTTATGTTCAAATTTTCATATTTTGAATTTATTTCATTTTGTTCAAATACAATTTTTAGTAACGAGTTAATCTATCAATCCTCGCTTAAATCCATGGCTTGTCAGGACATTGATGAATGTCCATTCGTTTTCGAATATCGTCCAGAAACTGGGCACTCGTCGGGTACAAAACTAGCTGAAGCGATTTTTGACAAAGAGAGCTATACAATGCCGCATGATAAATGTTATGATCCGATCCATACGGAAATTTGCAACTATATGCCATCGACGTTTTCGGGAACGCCAGATGCATGTTGTGGAGCAACGCCATATGTTTCAAGTGTGCACAATTGTTGCAACGGAGAATTGCATACTGTTGACTGTGACGAGCTTTAATATAAAAATATTCCTCTATTTCAATTTGATTCTTGTTGCTTTAGTAAAATATTCCAGATTAAAATTCCCTTTGAGTAATTTTATTAAAGGCGATACACAATCCGTTTTCAACCCAAGCTTGGCCAAGTAATGCTTACTTATTTGTTACAGTAGGCAGAATATATAGTACAGAACATATGACAACCTACTGACTTCGTCAGATGGCGGCGCTAGCTTTAGGCGGGTAATATGCAGTTGCGCATACTGAAATTAAAAAAGTCATATTTACCTCAATTTGAAAAAACTCACAATCATTGATATCGATAAAACAGCTTTTTTAATTGGTTGCTTTTTTGAAAAATTCCCTTAAAATCATAACTATACTGCCACGTTTACTTGTTTTTTCTACATGAAAAAATTTGAGTTTTTGCGCGGAAAAAACGATTATATGATGCAGTTTGACTTGGAGATCAGAAAAATTTCAAAGAAATTAGAAAAAAGACAATTGCAAAACTGTAAAATAATATCCCAAATTGGGACAATTTATCCAGAAAAAACCGCAGGGATTTCATTTGAGACGTTAGGCTAAATTTCTGAAATTATGAGTCAAGAATATTCTTGAATAGACTGTACATTTGAAAAGCACGCATTATAAAATTTTGTCTCAATAGTTTCTTAACAGCGTAGTCTTACCCACATTTCCATAAAGGATATAGATTTCCCGCTAACGACATATTGTTTATCTGGATTCTGAATAGCTCCACTTCACTCAATACGCTTTGTCTTATCACTCAAATAACATTATTTGCTTTTAATATTGCTCGAAATTTGTCAATGCATTCATAGAAACAAAGTCTCAGTATAATAATCTGAAAAAGTTTGAAAAAAAACGAATTTAACATGTTTAATGGTGAATGGATACGAGAGTCATGCGATAGTACGGAGCAATTATGGGCCGTTTTGGGAGTAACTGACCCTGATATGCAAAAGGTATTCCACGAGTACAACACATCAGGCCGGTATTCGTTTAATGTTGTCTTATTATATAACAGGACATAATAGTTTTAATAATAAATGGCGCATATTTAAAACAACATATTTCTCTGGTGTAAGTTTTTAACACAATAGGAGCGCACTCGGTAGGTGAGGTGGCTGGCAAACTTTGAGTCAGAAGATCCGGTATAACAATTTCCGATAACGGCGCAGGTGTTGTACAGACCAACCGCCAAGTAAGGGCCCGCCAAGTACGGGACAATTTCTCAAGAAAGGGCCGAGCCGCCAAGTAAGGGACGGTTTTCAAAATAGGAAACCGTCCCTTACTTGGCGGCCCTTCTGTTTACTCCCCTACACGGTTAATGAGTAACTTAGGCTTCGAAAATAAAATCCTTGAGCACTTTTGTGAAAAAAAGTGCTCGATAAGTGGGTAAAGTTATGATAAGTATTTACAATATTGTCTCAATAAAATAGTCGCATTTAATGAATGCGAACAGGTCTTTCTACAATTATCGATGAAAAAGAAGAAAGCATACGAATAAATCGCCGTTTCGTATTTTCAGACAAAAATAAAACGCCCGAAGAGCAAATTACAGACATGGTGTTCAACAAGATTGACAAGTTTCCTGTAAGTTATTGATTTTAATTTGTGCCTATCACTACGTTTGTAAACGTGGAAATACATATTGAGATTTAAATATTTCTAGATGGGAGATGGGACTATGGCGGATGGATGTTTCAAAAGGGAAGCCGTTGATTTTATTTCGGGATATGAAGGAAAGCTAATAGTGAAATATCGGATAATCGAAGGCAAGTTTGTCGAAAGTATCGAGAGAGACGGGAAAATATTCAAACAAGTTTCCAAAGAATTGCTCCGAAATTGAATAACTATGAATAAATAGACTGGACTGTAAGACTCTTAAATTCTTAAGAAAAATGCAAGCAAACATGTCTCGCAAAAAACGCAAGAGAGTGTTTCTCGCGAAAATAGCAAAAACTTGTTTCTCGAAGAAATAAAAAGAAACTGTTTATGGGAGAAACGGTCAGAAAAGTCAAAATGCAATTCAACATCCCGTTTTTGCAGAATATATATCTCGAAAAATCTTATATATCGGGAGGGCTTCAAAATGGCTTCAAACTGGCTTCAAAAAATTTTCCCGCCAGTTCGATTCCTCCCATGTATCTTTATCATCTTTTGGCGCATTTCGAACGCTTTGGAAAACCTATCCAATAACTAGACGCAGTGTTCAAATGCATGTCACTCTCGATGTGCATATCTCTCTTGATGTGCATGTTTCTGGAAATTGAAAATGTACATCGAGAGACCTCATTTTTTTGTATTTTACCGAGACTTCCGGTTGGAAAAAATTAAGGTGGAATAGTTACCCTTAAACATTTTTATTTATATGTCAAAAACCCCAACCCCATATCTTCATTCATATTCGAGACCCATTCAATTCAATTTTGTGTCGTAAAATAAAAACGACCTTACAATAATATGGGGCTGCTAGATCTTAATTTTGATGGTTTTGAATGTTTTTTTTTTCTGGATTATATGAAACAATTCACTTTAAGTTTTCCGACCAACGCTCATCGGCATTGGTCGAGTCGTTGGTCGTGCGTTGGTCCAGCGTCGGTCACGTTGGTCGACCAACGCGGAACAACGCGAGAAAAAAAAATCGACCAACGCCATCGCAACGCAAGCCAAAATTTGCGATGATTTTGAACACTGACTAGACGGGATGTTCAATAACTGCGCAGTGCGTTAGCAGACCATCGATAATGGCACAAACGGAAAAACCTACCCGAAACCTACATTTGATTCACTTAGCGAAACAAATGGCAAAAACATCGGTGCTGGTCAGTACATCTATTCTAGGTCTTCTAATGACATCATAAAGTTTTCATACTAAGTAGTATGCAAACGAAATGCACGTTTTCAGTTTTTCTTCAGGTGGTTCTTAAAAAATAGCGACCATGTAAGCAGGAATTAAACCACATAATCCGTTTTCATGCAAAGGCTTTTGGTCCCGAAGCGAATTTTCGTTTAACTTGACTAATAGTCCTGTTTAGGTTTCTAAAAAAAGAATTTTGGCTGTAATGGTACATCACTTTTGAAATTACATGTGGGTTTAAAACTACAAATAAAACATCCAATCCTTGGTGAGTACACGAGTTACTGCTTGAACATCAACGCTTGATTTTATACGTATAATTTGGTCATAAAATTAAGTTTTTGTTTTATTATTCTAACTACAGTGTTTCGACAGTTCGTTTTCGGGCAATTTATTTGGTTTTTCCTACAAAATTGAGTAAATATCGTGATTTTTTTGCCATTTTCTGAGTTTACGTAAGCCCACACGTATGCGGCATACGGTATACCAAAATAAATACTTATTTGGGTAAAATGGGTATTTTCCGGGTTTAAGACTCAAAATTCGCTCGGCCAATTTTCGTGAAACTCAACTGGTATACTTTTTAAGGTATAATTTATACCTAATAAATTGAAATTTGTGACGAATCGTCATAAAGGGGAAACATCATCCTCTAAAAGCGAGCTCTATTTTTTATTGGCATAAGTGGTTGACTCTTTTCACAATTTATTAACGAAATTATGCGTTAACGCCACATCGTTTCGTAAAGTTGAACACAGTACCGTTTTTAAAGTAACCTATTTATCTTTGGTATTATTTTTTATGAACGAAAATAAGCAAACAAATACACCAACTATCTCATCTTGAGCGGTATTTTTTGACGGCAAAATTAAGTGTCATAAATATGCATTTTTCATATTCGACTGGCAACAAGTATATCGCTATCGGATATGCGAACGTACGATAAGAGTCAAAGTCAGAAACAAACAAAAAATACTCGAGATTGGCCAGCTAGCATATTTACCCACAATCTAGTTAAAATAATCAAATGACTTATTGAACGAAAAAAATGAAAAGCCAACAGTATTAGTGGCTTTTTTAATTTAGGTTAAATTAAATAATCTGGTTGCTCTCTAGTCGACAAAGTTTATCATTACTCGGGTACACCCGAGGAAAACTTGAATCAAAGGAGTTAGCGGCTGTGTATATTTTAAATGGGGCGATGCCGTTTTTTAGCAGAGAAAATACACACCGTGTCGGTTTCCAGACTGACGTTATTTCAGGAAAATTCATTTGAACGCTATCTTCGCAAAATTGTGTCAGTCTGGAAACCGACAGACGGTAAATACCGGTACACACGGTATGTACATTTGTGTTTGATTACACTGCTTGCGATTTTATCTCGCTCTTTATCCCGCCACTTTGCCCGCGCTTAGGCACTGCGCTGCTTCGCACTGCGCTGTTATGGGTTACATGTTTGTCAGATTAACTTGAAGAGATAAAAAGACCAATTTGCTTTTTGACTCATTGGCAATGGGCCATTGGTGGTTTTTATTTTAGTTTGCACCGATTTTGCTATTGATTTCTCGACTCTTAAAAATAGGGTACGAAAAAAATTTAAAAACTCAAAATGTACGTCAACCCCTTTTCTAGTTCACTACGTCGCCCGATTTGAAATTTTTAACTCCTGGAACGCCTGTGGTTATTTACCGCAAAAGCGGTCGATTTTCATAATGTATTTTTCAGTACCTCGCATTGAGAGGCGGCAAGCGAAAATACACTACAAAGATATAGATTTTCGCTCGCGCGTTTCATCGTGTCATACTGAAAAATGCATTATGAAAGTCGACGGCTTTCGCGATAAATAATCTAACGCTCTTCAGGGGTTAAAAATAAAAAATCGAGCGACGTAGTGAACTAAAAGACATCTTAATCTTTACTTGGATTTTTCAAATTTTTTCCGTAGCCTATTTTTAAAGGTAGAAAAATCAATAGCAAAATTGGTGTAAACTAAAATAAAAACCACCATTGCACATGATACCAATTCACTGGGTGCCGTGACAAAGAGTCGAAATAAGGTCGAAAATGTGAGGTACGGAAAAATCTATGTAACTTTGATTGTCTGAAACAGTTCACTGGGACTTCTATGGGCTTTTTAGTAACCCCCAAAAACGCGACTTCCAAACTTTTCCCGAAATGGTACGAAAACTAAAGCCCGTATTTGAAAACGCCGTTTATTCGAATTATTTATATAATTTATGCTAAATTTTGAGGAAGTAGACCCTGCATATTACGTTATAATCTCGCTATAATTGTGCGTCATTCGACCAAAAAAACTACGTAAAAATCAAAATCGTGTTGAATATGCACCGACAAACAGCGATTAATCACTTCAACTCGGCGTGATTCTGATGGCGCTGATCCAATCAAGGCATGATGTGTGTTTTTTCGTGTTTCTTCGAACAATGGCTGGAACATTATGGCTCGCGTTAATAACCAGCGGTTTTAAAGCTTCTTCCGTCCGTTTGATGACGACAGCAAAATTACACACACGTATTTTTTGTAACGGAACCAAACAACATAATCTATCTCTAACATTTCACGGATTCAAATTTGATCAATTGGCGAAAAGCCACTTGAGTTACCAGTTTATTCTAGTCAAAATTCGCGTGATTACATACATTAATCTGAAATTACATATATTATCATGCGTTTTGTTATTAAGGAGTTCAACTCATGAATTCGGGCACTATTGAACCAAATACAAGAAGTGAAGCGTTTGGCGGATGACGGCAAAGTTTAACATAAATGACGTATTACCATGGCGCTTATTCGTCAATGAAATTTTTAGCTGTCTCATCATTGGCCAAACGCTTTACTTCTATTTTTTGGTCTTTTAGTCCTCAAATTAATGAGTAGATAGTTTTTGCAAAATGTCTCAAAAACACCATCATTTAATTAGACTTCAAGGTTGATTCTTACGAAGCTTTGTTTGAAATCTATGAATGGCTTCTTCATGGCATAGTCCTAATTTAGACAATAGCCTTGAATTACGTTCATTAGGCTTCTTCATTTAGGAACGTTTCTGAAAAAACATTATTGCTGATGTTGAACAAATTCGAAACATTTAGTGTGTTACCATTCTAAAAGTTTAACAATTTGCGACGTAATGAGAAAGTCATAAGTTTAAATTAATATGACTTATAAATAAGAAGTTTTAATACTATGGAAAGAGTAACCATTAACAATATTATTGCATTTTTCTCTTAACACTTTAACCCAATGAATTTAGAAATTCTAAATTGAATATTATAGTGTCAACGAAAAGAATAATTATTTTACGAAAATAAACTTGCATTCTACATTTGTAAATGGAAATTATATTAATGTTCAACCGTGCATGAACAATAGATCTAATGTTAGACCACACACGGTCCAATATTGTTTAACGAAGAAGTAAAAACCCTCGACATCCTTTTCAAACGATTCACTAACTTGACGTTTTTTAACTAATAGTTCAATCATTAAACACATAATTTGAACAGCCCTACTTTTGATAATCCATTTTAATATTTTAATAAATTAGCTTTCATTAGTTTTTATTTACTTACAAAATAAAATGTCGCTTAAAGCCGGATGACGTTGCCAAATGGGACGATTTTAAACATGACAGTGACTTATGCAAACTATAAGTTGTAAAATACTTGAACACCTTGTAACCCACAGACGTAGGAACGTTCAGGTAAAGTCGTCATCATAGATTTTGAAAATGACGACACAGAAACAAGGCATTATGAAACGGAATCACATATTTAACCAAATTGTGTCCGGAAGTCAAGGCTGTTTACAAGAAAAACAGTGAACTTGAACATTTTTCGCCTGAACATGTAAGCATAATGAATTTCCGTAATTTATGTTTCTTTTTTGCGGTTATTGCAACTCGTCTTCAATCGAATTTAACAATTACCCAATGAGTTGTTTTCATACAGGGTACACAGGGTGCGGAGTTAACCGATACTTTTATTATAAACCGTTAATTGAGGGCGCTGGAAGGTGGGCGAGTAACTGAAAACCAGGGACCCTGGTCCAGGGCTTGGCAACAGTCAGCTGACCTCGTCAGTTCAAAACCAAAAGTGTGGCAATTCCAAAAATTACGGATGAGGGTTTTTGCTGACTTGTGCTGCCCATCCTTGCTGCCAACCACGTATAAAGTACCATTAGTTTCAAGACATGTCAACATAAGTGTCTATAGTTTTTAATTTAGAATGTCGCGATAACTACATTTCACCTGGTTAAAATTGGTGTAACATAAAATCACCATTATTTTATCAAATTGGTAGCGTTATTTTGATTATCAAACAAAAAAATCTAACTATGGAAAATGTTAAGTTCACTAAAACATATTCCAACCTAAAACAGCCTGCTAAAACATATTCCAACGTTAATGAAAATTACCGCTGAAACAAATATTGGATTTACAGGGTGGCCGATACAAACAAATAAATACGGCGATTCACTTATTCCAGATGATCGTAAATAGACGTGGAGGATAAATTATAATTTGTTTAACCCTTCGCGAGTCCGATATCCTGCCAACTCGTTATTTTTCTGTTAATTTGATCAGTTTTGACCCGCTGGTTTGTTAGAACCATATACATGAAGAAATTTTGTATCTTAGAAATTCAAAATCTTACCAAAATTGAGTTTTTCCTTATTAAGAACCAACTGCTCGACCACGAAAGCTTTAAAATTTTAGAAAATTTTAAATACCGCTCAAAATGAAGAGCTAATGAAAAATATAATGGACGGAAAGATAAGAGCACGGAGCGCACGTTAATTCACTGGAACATTTTCGTGAAAGCTGTAAAGTCGAAAGATAAGCACTCATGTATTGTACCGTATGTTACCGACTTAAGGTCGTTAACAGTAATTTGTGTATCTTTTTTAAACCTGAAACTTCATTGATGCTATTAAATGGCTATCGTTCGGTGATAAGTGTTCGTGGGAATCGTATTGGGAGCGGAATGTCGGTCGATGAGACCTCTTACAGTAATTTAATTTTAGTTCGATTGNAATTAGACAAATTAGACATTTAAAAACAAGTTAACAATACTTTTTTCTTAAAATGCGTATGAGCATTTTTAAAAAATCAAATTTTGATCGGGATTTTCAAACGTCAAAATTTCTAGAATTTGATGGTCGAATAAACTTGACCTTACTTGATAACAATAGCCAACACCTTAAATTGTAATAAAAACATCAAATGTGTGACAAAAATGGATTTTACTGGTTTTCGGATTCAGTTTGTAAACAAATCGACTGACCCCTCCTTAAATGGATATCGTTCGGTGATAAGTGTTCGTGGGAATCGTATTGGGAGCGGAATGTCGGTCGATGAGACCTCTTACAGTAATTTAATTTTAGTTCGATTGTTATTCGGCGTGAACACATGAGACGCATCGCATCGTACATTTTTTTCTTATTATTTTAATATAAAAAATATTTTTTATTCGGACGCACTGTTAAGTACACGCAAACTTACTTGGCCTACAAGTTGGATTCTATACGGTGCACAAAAAAATTTTCCAACCAGAAGTAACCACAAAAATTACACTGTTTTACATAGTTACGGATAGCAACGTACTATGTAAAATTGTTAGTATAGCTTTTTGTCCTAATTTTACATTTTACATAACGCGAAAAGATTGACAGGTTAACACAGTAAGAATTTCAAATTTTTCGTTAATTCAAATGTGTTTTTTGTTTAAGATCTCACAATTTATTTTCTGTAAACATACATATAAAAACGAACTTGAATGTTAAACGATTAATTCTATTTTGCTTGTAATTGAAGGACTTTTATCGGCCGTATATTCCACGGGCTATGAGTTCTCTCATAATTTCCGAACTTCCAGCGTAAATTGCAGTAACTCGAGCTCCAGCAAATGTCTTTGCAATTGGGTATTCCCACATGTATCCCCAGCCACCCCACAGTTGGAGTAAATTTGACGAATGTTCCACAAACTTTTCGGTCACGTACATTTTCGCCATACTGACAGTGTCATAATCCAGTTCACCCTAAGAAATTCTGATTAAGTTTTTGGGGTCAAAGAACGACCTATTTCTGTCATATTTGATTAGAAATTTTATGTTGTGAATTTTCGGTATCAGGTTTTACGATATTTGTAATATACCTTTCAAAATGAATTATCAAGAAAACATTATAAAGTACGAACAATTAACAAGTACAAACCTGACTGTATAAGCGTATACATTCATCTGTCATCATTCGGCATGTAAAAATGTCAGTTTTTATATTTGCCATTTTGTGTCGAAGAGCCTGTTTTTGACTGAGAGGTGATCCAAAGGCCTGACGTTCCATTGTATACTTCCGAGTTGCTTCAAAAGCATACTCTAGATGACACAGTGCTTCGAGACAACTACCTGCACGCTCACGAGGCAACTCTTGCATCATAAAATAAAATCCTTTATTCAGACCCTCTGTACATATGTGATAATAATAGTGTAGCCCGTTCCTTCGTCTTATTAAATATCATAAAAATCCAAAATTCAGTTTTAAAAAATCAATTGTGATTAATACCGGTTACTTACAGGCACTCAAAAAAGTTTAAACAGGTAAAACTAAAAAATCGAAAAATAGAACTTAACAAAAATGCCCATTAACGAAAATCATTTGTTAAATTTAAAAAAAAGTCTATTTTTAGTAAACATAATTTGTTCAACACCGTTGAAGCAACTGCTACTAGAATACAATTTAAGGAGTATTTTGCACTGATAAAATAAAACAATAATATTTTATCACTAGTCCTTCGCCGCCCAGGACTGCACTGACTGGTAGTCGAATATCTTCAAAAAATAATTCGGCTGTATCATACGTGTGTTGTCCGACTTTACGTAAGTTTTTTCCTTTTTTGAATCCTTCATGTTCACGGGTGTCAACTAAAAATAAGGAAATGCCGTGAGCCGGTTTTCCGTCAAATTTTGTACGAGCCGCAATGAGCCCCAAATTCGCCAGCTGTCCATTACTGATAAACGTTTTTGAACCGCTTAGAATAAAGTCATCACCGTCACGTTTTGCCACTGTTTTGAGGGCAGCTAAATCGGACCCGCCAGACGGTTCAGTCATTCCAATACAACTAATTGTTTCACCCGTTGTCATCGAAGGCAAATATTTGTGACGCTGTTCTTCTGTTCCATAATTGAATAAATAGGGCGCTACGATACTATAATAATAGTCTCAGATTATTTATGTTTAATTTGGTACTGCGTATTCTCCGCTCGTGGTATTATCGGGCGGGTCTGTCATTGGTTAATGAAAATTTTGTATCGCGCAGTTCACCGCTCGTGCTGTTATCGGGCGGGATTTTTTTGCATCTTTTTCCGTATTCCGCCTACGCGCTGAGCACTTATCGGCTTTTTTGTCGCGAAATCCGCCCGATAACTGTGCACCCGGTGTAGTATAAACCGTATTATATGGTTAATGAATTAAATAGTTTTTATGAGTNCAAATATTTGTGACGCTGTTCTTCTGTTCCATAATTGAATAAATAGGGCGCTACGATACTATAATAATAGTCTCAGATTATTTATGTTTCTACTTTTGATTGAATAACCCAATTTCATAAATAACACTTTATTAAACTATTATTAACACTTTATTTGATAATTTTTGTTTATACACCGGGTGCGCAGTTATCGGGCGGGTTGGCCAGCTTGTCCCGTTATCGGGCGGGGTTTGTCCCCCAAAAACTTTTCCGAAACAATCGCTTTTTTTCCAAAACAATTGCGGTTGTACTGCAGTTTTATCCAGCCACATGCTGGTTTATGCATATCGAAACAAGGGTTTAACTGTCATGCACCACCGACATCCACCACCGTCATGCACCGTTTGGACCAAATTTGGTCCAAACTCGTTTTCATGATTACATCAAAACTACTGTGCCGATTTCAAAAATTTCAACGGATTATTAAACTTTCATATGTCTACTTAATAATTTATTTATATATATGAATCAAAATTTTTAACTAAAGTTGTTTTTAAAGCTGTTACAAAAAGNATTATTAATTTAATAATAGTTAAATTAAGTGTTACTTATGAAATTGGGTGTTTGACCAGCCGCGTAGCTCACGATGCTCCGTTTTTCTGCCAACGCACTACAACATCGATCATATTATTGAAAAAAAAATCCACGTACCTCGTATGCAGCCCGAACCCAGGTCCGAAAAAATCAGGTCCGGCATAACCTTGTTCCTCAGCAGCAACACAACAAAACGTAAAATCGGCTCCAATTCCGCCATACTCCTCCGGGGTATCTTTGCCAGGGTGCAAAAGTTACACATATTTTTAATAAATGAATTATTCTCTAAATTAGGATATCTAACCGGATTATAATTATTCTAAAATTAGATCACCAAAAAAATGCCGAAAATGGGAAGCTCACCATGGTAAAGAAAATATGGCCCATACCATACGTTTTCCCTTTTGCCTGATAAACCCTCAGGCGGTGAATAATAAAACATCCATGTTCAGAATCTCGTTTTAGAAAAACATGAACTATTTTGAAACCTGAACAATACAAAGTAAACCTGCTTCCCCCGCTTCTCGCCAAATTTCCGGATCGGCCATATGTTGTCTATCCCATTGTTCAACTCGTTTTGGATCAATATTTTTCCAGAATTTTCGAGCTTGTTCACGAAATATGTCATGATCTTCTGAATAATTTTTGCCCGTCCCAATGTCCATCATAGTTTCGGATTGCCAATTGTGTTTTCGTGGGACATTGCTTGAGCAAACCAGATGTCTGGATAATTTTTTGCTTATAGTTTTTAGCATGTCAAAAAATAAAAGTTATACTTGAAAATAAATTACAATTCACCCAAATTATTTTCTTTTGCATCGAATTTTAATTGGGCTAATATTTGTTCTATTGCGAAATCCGAAAATAAATATTGTATGAAACACCTTCATATTTTTATAATTGTTGAAGACGTGGTAGACTCTATTTATGATGCTTATTGTTTACTTTCAGAGGAACTTTGTATGTAACATAACAACGCAGGGCATTTACAGCATAACTTATGAGTGGTATGAACCGAATAGAATTTTGTAATAAAAATCCGTGTTTTAAAAATTGATACCGTGTATCCCACTGATTCTATGGCCATTTTGAGCTCCAGTTTGAGTCTTCTCCGAGCAGTTGAATGCGCAATTATCGGCGATTGAAATTAGATTAATAGACCCGGATTTGAATGCTATTGCAGCGTATATTTTTGAGACAGTGAATAGATTCATTCAACTGCTCGGAGAAGACTCAAACTGGAGCTCAAAATGGCCATAGAATCAGTGGGATACACGGTATAAGGAAAAAATTATGTGAAAAAACAAAATGTATTGTTGCAATTGAAACTCTTGATTCTTCTACTTTTAATACGAAATATTTCTGACTAAAATGCACAGTTATATCTACTGGTATTGCTACTCGATGTATATATTACTCAGAAATTTATACTGTTGAAATCAGAAAAAAAAATTACGTATTTTTAATATTAACAAGTTATAGTTTACTCCGTAATTACGGAAATAATTTTTCCGGTGGAGTGAGAGTACCCTTCTTCATTTCAGCAGTCTCAGTAGCGCCCAAAAACTCGTTTTTTCGTTTTTCTTTCTTTACATCGCGAGAATATTACTAGGTAAAATGGAATCTATCCAAATTTTTCATATTGAATTTGTTGAATATTAACTTCTGATTTATTGTCGAATTTAAATTAGCACAGTTTATTCATACAGTAGAGTGCAATAGCGCATGAAAATCATCTGCCATAAATTCCACGAGAAATCAATTCGCGCATAATTTCCGATGAACCTGCATATATCGTCGTTACTCGTGAACCCGTGAAACTTTTCGCGATTTCATAGTCTGCCATATAGCCCCAGCCACCCCACAGTTGTAATAATTCAGATACGTTTTTCTGGTACGATTCTGTGGTGTACATTTTGGCCATACTTGCTGTTTCATTATCTAACTCTCCCTTAAAATTTCTTTTTTTATTCAATTAACACAAGGCGGTCTTGCATTCCCTATAATTTAAATCATATCGTACGGTTTTAAGAAAACTTACATTTTTATANGGCAAATACGCTGGATCTTGGTCATAAACGCCATATTCATTTTCGACTTGAACAGCAATAATTGGCCCGTTATTTGTGTGTTGTAGATCTAAATAATTTCTCGTCTAATTGTAATATGCAAAACGAGCATATCCGTACACAAAAAGCCCTTATAAGTGATAAGTGACATTTTCCTGTGTACGGGTCCGCTCGTTTTGTATAATTTATAACATGTGCGATAATTAGTATGCACCAAAAATATATCAAAATTTTCCACTTTATATCTAGTCGTTCATTTTTCCTAGTTTGCACTTTTTGGAATCGGATTTGTGCATTCAATTAACGACTAATTAGTTTCTTATACGGTATAAGTTATACCGTATGTAAGTAATTTGACCGTTGGAAATGATATACAGAGTACATAAATTCTGCACGGTATACATTTATCGCAGTTTTTGGTAACGTTGCTTGGCAGCACGTATGATGCGTGTGTGGTCTGTGATTGGTCCTTTTTAAGCGCGCTTGGCCAACCACCGAATAGTAAATTACCGAAAAATGGGGGTCAAAAAAGGACCAATGACAGGCCTTATAGGCGTCAGACGCGCTGTCAAGCAACGTTACCAAAAACTGGTAACATTGTTTTTTTCGCCTTTAAAAATCACTGCGATATATTGTTTCGAACACGAACCTTGTATTTCGCTGACTAGCCGATGTAACCATTTTTTGGCGGACGATATAAAATCTTCTTGAGTTGATCGAATACGAAGGCTTGGTTTATTCAATAACCATGAGGGCAATCCGCCCCATTCCCATTCTCCGCAAATATACGGCCCAACGCGAATAATAACATGAAGACCAACTTTTTCCGCACTTTTAATAAACCGCCGTAAATCACGCCAATCTTTGAAGTTGTATTCACCTTCGCGTTCTTCATGAAAGTTCCAGGGTATATAAGTTGAGACGGTATTTAAACCCGCAGCAGGCAGTTGGCTCAAACGTTGCTCCCAGTATTCTGGATGAACGCGAAAATAGTGAACTTTTTGGTGTCCAAATCACTGTTTTTAAATAAATTTTTAGCCTTTCTTAGTAGTAAACCCGTCTTTGACCTTACTCATCCAGAAGTGGATTTAGGAATAAGGGAAAATAAATTATTTCAAATAGTCCAACAAACTAATAAGTTATAGTAGTGCAAATATCCTTTTGGCAAATTTAAAATTGTTTTTTTTCACCAAAATTTAATAAAGATTAAAGCGCAGTGCGCGGTTGGACAATCAGTAAAAAAATATTTTTGTTAGGTTGGATAAGGGCGCATTTTAGCTTGATTTGGCCAAATACAGAAAAGGGCGCATATTTTTTTTTGGGGGTTTCCCTCTTTTTTACCATTTGGCCCTTTTCAACCTCCGTCCATTTTGTTTTTTCCCTTTTTTCAAATTTCTCTGTATTCGCCAAATCAGGCCATGCTTTTTTATTGTGTACATATACATATGAATCATATGCTATGGTATAAATTTTCTAAAACACTGGACACCCTACCTTCGCCCGAGTATATATTGAATTTCTTCTCGTCAATTATAAAATGATCGCCCTCGGCTTGAAGAGACAAATGTTTTCGTTTCTCTTCATGATGTTCATGATGGTTTAAGTGTTCCGCTGGCTGATGTGGTTTTTTGATTATATTTAATGCTTCCAACTCATAATGCAGGAAAAACATTACACTCGCCGTGCCCACTATGGTCATAATCGTTTTATTTTTTCGAAAAAGGCGAATCATTTTTGTCGATAATCTTCCCATATCAACTACACATAAAAGTCATTGAATAAAACTTTATTTCTTTGAGAAATTAAGATTTTTTGTATTTTATATTATTTGTTTGGTTAAATGAGCCAATAGGTATTTGACGTTGCCGGAGGTGAAAGTTATGATCTAAAACAATAAAATATACCAAGGAAGACAGAATTCTGCTTACACGCGCGAAGTAGATTTAAACGTGAAATAATTTTGGGGTTTTTTCCTCCAAGGAGAATTGCGTATTTCCCGCAGAAAATTTCATTCTGATTTTCCGATATCAATGAAATTGTAAATAAAACCAAGAATTATATTATATACGTCCCGAGCTTTCAGTTGTGCAACTTGCATTTCCAAAAAACGTGCACAAGGAAGCAGTGGTGCACAACTAACTAGTCGCTCATTATGATATACACTACTTAACCATTTTAAATACCAGTTTGCATTTGAGATAACACTTTTGGACTTTTTTCTAAAGCCAAACTAACCCAGTTTTTGAACGGATGAAACACGAAGCCAGGCCGATTTGTTTCAAGACTCTTAAAAACCAAATTAAGCCAAGTTTTTTTTTCATTTTTTTAGAAAATCAAAAGCCAGAACCATTTTTATGAAAACAGACAAATACAAAAAAGAAGCAAGAAATAACATAAAACTTGCGTTCACATTACCGTTGATTTGTACTCAGCTTTCCATTTATTGTGCAGAATTTTCGAATATATGCAGTAAATATTATAAACTTAGAATACATTGCCAGATTTTTTTAGTAGCGGAAACAGTTCTACTAAAATATGGACCGTTAAAACAATTTCGGTGCGTTTATTAATTGCTGCGTTGCCGCGAATTATGTACACATTTTCCCAAAACAATCATCAATGCGCCACAAATCAATAACGTTCCTGCAAAGTAAAATGTAGCCCAATACGATCCAGTATAATCAACGAGGAATCCATTAATAAGAGGACATATGAGAGTTCCTCCAACTAACATCCGCGGTAGGGTTTTCATTATGTTCAATAAAGTTTCAATACGGTGGTCATTTATTATACAGTGCGCAGGCTGTCAACTAGCATGTCTCGTGGGCTTTTTCACAAAAAATGTTGTTATACCTCTCGATGTGCACCTTATTTTGACCATGTTTCTTTCGGCGTTCACCTTTGGGTGTGCAATTTTTTCAGACTGATGTTACAACATTTGTTTCCGTGAGCAAGCATGTCTTTCTCGATGTGTATTCCTCGAAGTATGCATATCTCTCTTGATGTGCTCGTGTTTTGGAAAACAATAATGCACATCGAGAGGCCCCTGACTGTATGTCATTGAAAAAAATTTTGAAGATTAGTGAATTGTGATTATCAGGGTAAATCGGTTTATTTGAAAGCCAGAAAAAACATTTTGTGGTAAAGTAGTTTAAACGTCTACGTATGTAAATTGTGAAAAAGTCCGCAAGAACACACTGAAAATAATCTACAACAGTTCAAAGTGTAGCTCAAACCCTAGTCAAAGCATTCCAGCTTAGTACAGAGTTCGTATTTTCAACATCTGTAAAATCGCAGATTGCCGAATACTGACATGAAACTGGCAATGCATAAAATGTGCCAAAGAAAGCGGCCCAGATGGAAAAGGACAAATAATCATTGATGACAAAATACGACAAAAAATTCATGGCACCAATTGCTCCGATAAAAAACNACCAATTTACCGACATCTGGGCAAAAAAATTTTTTTTTCTGATTTCACTTTTTTATCGTAAAGGGATAAAAAAATAAGTGTAATACATAAATTTAACGTTCGTAACTCTTTGTAATTACTGTTTAAAAGAAAAAAAAGAAAGTCAAATTTGAATACTGGTTTAATTTTTAATTAACTCCCAGGGGGAAGTGCATGTAAATATACACGCAACTTGTTTTTTTTCGTCGATTTTAGGCATATGGAGGCCCCTTAGGGCAAAACGGGTATTGGTGACCCCCTCTCAACTTTTCGAAAAAATTCGATTGCCGGTGTTTTTTTGCGTATGTTGGAAGTTTCAAACAGCTCTCTAGGGGGCTCTCTGGTGGCCCAAATCAATTTCTGAATAGTCAGATCGACGTAGTTTGACGAGTTCTACAACTTGGCTTTTTTTAATTATTGCGAATTATTGTGAATTTTTGAAGTGCGTGTTTATTTACACACATTTTTCTCCTACGGGTTCCCAAAAACTCCTTCCCCATGAGAGTTAATTGTGATTATCAGGGAAAATCGGTTTATTTGAAAGCGAGAAAAACCATTTTGTGGTATAGTAGCTTAAGGATGTTAATGTTAACCAACATTTCAAAATGTAGCTCAAACCCTAGTCAAAGCATTCCAGCTCAGTACAGAGTTCGTATTTTCAACATCTGTAAAATCGCAGATTGCCGAATACTGACATGAAACTGGCAATGCATAAAATGTGCCAAAGAAAGCGGCCCAGATGGAAAAGGACAAATAATCATTGATGACAAAATACGACAAAAAGTTCATGGCACCAATTGCTCCGATAAAAAACGCCAAAAAATATGACTGTCTGAATTCTAGGGTGATGCAATACGTTAAAGACTGCGAAAAAACATTTTGTTTAAATTTTACTATAAACATAATAATTAATTAAAGTTTTTATAAAATTTGATTATTTTAAGGACTTAAAATATACTTTATATTATCTCTCAGGCCATGTTTTTGCATAGACTGTACGATTTTTATTCGGTACATCAATTTCAAACAAAATTGCGTCACCCATAACCATGTTTCAAGAAAAATGGTGTGCCAGCAAGTAAGCCACCTAATGGCCTAAACAAGATGTCAAGTATATTCATGACCAATAATATGCTAGCAGGCTGGTAGCCGGTCAGTCCAATCGTATCTTGAGCAAATGGTGTATAGAATGGGAATTGTGATTGCTTCCCGCTTTGAAGAATGAACATACCGCCCATATAACATAGCAAGGGAAACGTATAAATAGACTCAGTTTCCGGTTTAGACCTATTCAAGGATATAAATTGACCGTTGTTAAAAAAAGTATGTCATTACAATCATACGGTATATTTTTCCAATTTTCAAAAATTACAACCCAAACCAATTCAAATTCTAGGACCTGGCGGTTTCGAGAACAATGAAAAATAAAAACAACATTTGAGCCGGTTCCGGAATGACGACTTTACGTACTTACATGTAACTACTGTACGTTTTAAGCTAGTCTGGGCATAAATTATTCATACGTGAAGTTTTTTATCTACAGGTAGCTATGGACCAAACCGTCTGGTATTTAGGGTAAAATAATCACGATAGCTTTTGTTAGTGACTCATTGAATATAAGTTATTTTACACAATGCGCCGCGGCCGTTATGTAACAAAACCAAATAAAAAAAGTGTAACATAACGGGCTGTAAGATAACGGCGCACCTGGTATAACTCTTAGAAAAATTTCTGGATAAAAAAGTATTATTGGTCAATTGAGAGCCCCTAATCCGTCAGCATTTAAGTCCGTTTTAGGTTTTTCTTTGGGTGGGGGATCGACCATTAACATTGCAGCAATAAACAAGTGTGATATCATTCCAGCCAAGATAAACGTAACCTGATGTACCGTATAATTATCCAGTAAATATCTCCACAATACAGGCAAAAGTGCCGATCCCAACGGGGTTCCTACCCGAGTTAGAAATTATTAATGGTATATTTCATCGTATTAGAAATAGTTTTCAAACTAAACTTAATAATACATTTTCAAACTCAAATACCTATTGTTGCAAAAGAAATGGCCAAACTTCTTTGTTTTGCGTCGAATAATTGCGACGCTACAGAAACAGATCGAATCCGAAAACAGCCGCTTCCCAAGCCCATAACGCCTATACAAAAAGCCAAAGCATATATATTACGGACATATGAGGCAGCAAGAGCTGCGCAAAACATAATTGTTGCACATCCAATGCAGGTATACCGCATAGGCCAGTGTACTGAAGTAACTCAATTAGTAGCCATTTTTGTATAAAGATGGTGTGCGGTTAACCGGTCACAAATACTTCCTGAAAAGTGGACGTTTAATGGTAAACCGTGTACCTAATGTTTCTTTAAAAATGCCAATGTTTGGTTAACGGACCGTGTAGACGTTTGGCCTAAAAGGGGTGAGTACTGACTCCCCGGACAATTTTCTACGTACTATGGCGCATAGTCTATGCATAATTAAAAACCCCTTTACTTTACGAGCTTTATAAACTCGGGAAACACGGAGTTAATCCGTGAGAAATAAAATAAAAGGTCTCGACAGTGTTTGTATAAAGTACACACTGAATAACCTCTTTATGGGAATAAAGAACTTTAAAATATCATGAAAATAAGCGTTTACCAGTGTAGCGTGTTAAAAATCCGCCCAGTTGCATTGAACACGCTAATGCTGAATAAATAACTGACACTTCAGCGTTGCTTACATTATATATTGCACGCCAAGGAGGATAAAACATTGTAAACGACTTCATCACGCCGCCGTGAAGAACATGTACGATAAATGCACCAAAAATCGTTATCCATGAATTTAGTGAATTTGTATTTCTCATTCTTTCCTATTATTTGATTTTACGTAAAAATATTTGTACAAGGTTGACAAAAAAGAAATGGGTGACCAAAAATATGCGAAAAAAGTTTTAGTACAATTTTGTTCGTCTCAAAAAGCTAGATTTTTAGTATATGTCGGTTTTTGTCCAAGATCGTTATGACACTTGATATTGAGACTTAAAGGCATGATTGTGGCCTTCGCGCCGTCATCATTTTGAGGGGGGGAAATTCATTTATTTTTGTGAGATTTTTGAGATCTACAGATAAAAATCTCAGGGTCATGTCTTTTTTTTATTTTTTTTTCTCCGACCTCCAGAACTAGAAGCTGGGAATTGAACTAGTATTATTGAACGCGTTCGAACGTAGTAGCCGGGAGTTTTCCCATTTTTATCAAAAATTCGTGTAAAACTTTATGTATCAAAAACAATAAGGTTAACAATAAAACCACCATATTCATAATAAAAAACTTTATTGTTTTAGACCGCGTACCGACCTTACCGCGTGATTGGTTACTTTCATCAGTCATAGGTCACGACAAGGTCAAACTACAGCATCACCTATCATTATATAATCATTTTAACGGCGCAAGTTTCAGGGTAAATACGCAAATTTTGTTTAATTAAGATCAAATACGTTTCTTTTCTCAGCGTCATTGTCTTCCATATTATGATATTTTCCAATGTTTTCCGTCTTGTAATCTATAAGTTGCACTTTACTTCTCTCGCTGAAAGGTGAGAATAACAATATTTGTATCTAGTGCAATATATTATATAACGAGGTAACGTAGGATGAAGTTGAAATAAAACGTACCGAACTGTCACATGGGGCATCCCTTTGGGCAAATTGCATTCTGTTCTGGTTGATTTGTTAAAATCTGGTAAGCATGTATAACANGCATTACCTATCATTATATAATCATTTTAACGGCGCAAGTTTCAGGGTAAATACGCAAATTTTGTTTAATTAAGATCAAATACGTTTCTTTTCTCAGCCTCATTGTATTCCATATTATGATATTTTCCAATGTTTTCCGTCTTGTAATCTATAAGTTGCACTTTACTTCTCTCGCTGAAAGGTGAGAATAACAATATTTGTATCTAGTGCAATATATTATATAACGAGGTAACGTAGGATGAAGTTGAAATAAAACGTACCGAACTGTCACATGGGGCATCCCTTTGGGCAAATTGCATTCTGTTCTGGTTAATTTGTTAAAATCTGGTAAGCATGCAGAACAGGAATTCCAAATTTGATTGAGCATTAAGAAAGGTCAGCGATATCTTGGTCCATGATTCATGGTAAAGAAAGGCTTGCAAGTTTATCCGGCCACTTGCGCCTTCTAAAACTACCCGGATAACCCGGTGCGTGGGCGGGCTAGCAACAGAAGTTTTGGGTAAAAAGTGGCCGGATAGATCTGCAGGATAAATCTGCATATTACCCTTAAAAATATTTTCTTGAAATTCCACGAAAAACATTCTAGGGGTAATTAAACCAAAATAGAATTTTTTCGAAAAACGGTTTGAAGGAAAACGTCTTGCAATGATTTTTTTTCGGAGGGTAAAAACATTACTTACATGTACTTTTATTATTTTTTAGTTTTTCTAAATTTTTTATTTTCTAAATTTTTACACCTTACTGTCCTTATGTATAATGCACAATAAAATTTATATACAGCCCTCCCCCTCTTAAGTGCCGCACTCGAGCCGCCAAAAACGCGGCACTTAAGGAGGAGGCGGCACTTAAGAGGTGGTTTTCATCCAAGAGCCATTTTTATAAATACATATAATAAAAAATATATTTTGTTCATATTTTTTTTTTTTTTTTGCTTTGAAACGGGTTTTTGATTCAATTGTGTTTATTATTATTTAACAAAAAATTGGTGATTGACGATTTTCGAAGAGAACGTTTTTCGGGGAAAATAACCCGGTGCTTTGTAAGATTTTTTTTCGAGAAACTTTTCCCCGAAAAAT
>SCLG01000023.1:888843-903710 GCA_004367875.1 Oikopleura albicans
ACTGAGTTTGTATTATTATACTAACCGTTTCGACGAAAAATAATTGAATAAAATACGAAATAATGATTTAATTGGATAGTAGTATCAAAATCCGAGATGCTCAAATTCGATTTCACGAAATTCGATTTTGATAATGCGTACTCGTACTCTGTTTACGAGGACTACAAAACCCCAAAATCAATTGTACCAGACGATCCTTTCATTAATTTTCACACTGAAGAGAAAGTCGACAACAACCCAATAGAAACTACGGTTACAACTAGACCCATAGTTACCAAAAGTTTTACCTAAAGTTTCACCTAAAGTACGAACTGAATAACATGTACAGGAAGTCGTCAAATAAGGGTCTACCCTAAATTGGCGACCCTTGTATCATGTACATGACTTGTAACCGTGCAAGAGAAAACATACGGATCACCGGAGCTAACTGAAGCCTTCATGAAATTAACAGGATTCACGTCGGATTTTTCCGGCGACAGTTGTTACACAAATCACGTCTATGGAAGGGACACAAACATTACTATAGACAATTATAGTGGCGGAAGAATAGAAAATTGTAAAAGGCGGGGAATTGGTGAGTATTGTCGATTTGAAGTCAGATCATGGATTGGAAATATAATAAGTGTAGCAACAATTTTTGAAAGTTCCAAAGCTCATTCCGGCCATTTTAAGAGTGTATTTGTTACGTCGAGTACACTACCTAATCAATTTTTCTTCAAAATGTAAGATAATTTATTTTTGTTAAGATAACTGGGTAGAAGCCTTAGAAAATGACCTTAGATAACCCAACGTCGGGTTAAGATAACTGGTTAGGGGCAGCCCTGGTTAGGGGTGTAATCATACCGATCGAATTATGAACATTTTTCTAGTTATAGAAAAAAATCGACAAATCAGTTTTTTGACAAAAAAAATAATTCGTATAATTTTACTCTCGGAAAATATTTCGACTAAACGTCATGATCAGCGCATGATCTGAATTTGACTAAAATAAGTGTTGTAACAAAAAAAATTCATATTAATTTCTAACCCAAATAGTAGATCTCAAAGAGGACAAATTCGTCAAATTTTGACCCAATGTGCTCAAGCTGACCACTGTGCTCGTTTGGAGTCACAAACTCATCTCCATGATAGATCTGATAATGCCTGCAAACTTCTTACACGGGATGTTGGGAACACATTTCAAGCAGACCGAACATACCGCTATCGAAATCACGAGTCTGTTTGTCAGGCTTGCTTTGATAACAATTTTGGTAAACTTCGTCAACAATTTTTAACTGGACATAATTTTTGAATACTTAGACTTTAGATGTCCGTGATTACAAATAAACTTAAATTAGTTAAGAGTTGTGTTCCCGATTGATTTCGCCAGCACCTTGGTTTTAGGATAATAAATTTTGCCAAAAATCTTTCTCTAAAAAACATTTTTTTCCGAAAAAATACTTAAATCGAATAATAATTTGAAATCTACAAAGAAATTTTAATTTTTTTTTTGGGAATAAGATTCGGAACAAGTTTCCAAAAAAAACGTAATCTCAAAAACCGCGGTACATGTGTATTAAGTTAACGATCTATGATTAACATTTGTGTACGTTTCAATGATGATAATGAAAATTATAAATTATGGCCCATAATATAAGGCCCATAGACTACGGGCCATAGTTTATGGGTCATCTACAAATCGGCACTAGCACATAAAATACACCTTCATTTATATAAAAAATATTAAGGACGTTAACTCCCAAGGGTCTCAAGTGGCATATAATCCGTATTCATAATTTGAACTGAATACCGTTGTGACCATATTAGTTGGAACTTTTACAAAATAAAATCAGTTCCGTTTTATGTTTTATATTCAGTATCATAAAAATTAGCTAGACCCGTGTTTCAGCGATTTTCTATTTAGCCCGAATTACTATTATTTTCGGTCCATTTAGGGCGTTTTTGTCAAAATGTAGAGAAATGGACCCCTGGGAATTAATAAATGTTTTCTGTAAAATATCTATTATTATAAACACTACTTAGGTCGTTGAGTAAAAGTTGAGTAAAATTGCAACACATTGACATGAAAATATTAATTCTGAATGTTTGAATTTCTCACCTTTTCGCTTGGCTGTGCGAAATATGCTCATTATTTTCAAACTGAAATCATGAAACTTTTCCTATTTTTATGTGGCGTTATAACAGCCAATTATAATTTTGATTTGCTAGATTATGAAAACGAAGAGAACGTAAAGGACGACCCAACAACTAAGGACGATACAACAACCACAGCTACTACTAGCACAACAACAACCACAACAACAAAACCAACCGAACCTATTGACTTAAATTTTTATTGTTATTCGTGTGAATACACATGGCATTCAATAAACGGACCCGATGGAAATCCAGGTAATATACCGTATGTCCGTTTTTCACGTTAGCAATTTTCGTACAATTTTCAATTAGATTTTGGTAATACCAAATAACCACTTGCGCCGTNCAAATCGGCACTAGCACATAAAATACACCTTCATTTATATAAAAAATATTAAGGACGTTAACTCCCAAGGGTCTCAAGTGACATATAATCCGTATTCATAATTTGGACTGAATACCGTTGTGACCATATTAGTTGGAACTTTTACAAAATAAAATCAGTTCCGTTTTATGTTTTATATTCATTATCATAAAAATTAGCTAGACCCGTGTTTCAGCGATTTTCTATTTAGCCCGAATTACTATCATTTTCGGTCCATTTAGCGCGTTTTTTTTTGTCAAAATGTGGAGAAATGGACCCCTGGGAGTTAATAAGTGTTTTCTGTAAACTATTTATTATTATTAACACTACTTAGGTCGTTGAGTAAAAGTTGAGTAAAATTGCAACACATTGACATGAAAATATTAATTCTGAATGTTTGAATTTCTCACCTTTTCGCTTGGCTGTGCGAAATATGCTCATTATTTTCAAACTGAAATCATGAAACTTTTCCTATTTTTATGTGGCGTTATAACAGCCAATTATAATTTTGATTTGCTAGATTATGAAAACGAAGAGAACGTAAAGGACGACCCAACAACTAAGGACGATACAACAACCACAGCTACTACTAGCACAACAACAACCACAACAACAAAACCAACCGAACCTATTGACTTAAATTTTTATTGTTATTCGTGTGAATACACATGGCATTCAATAAACGGACCCGATGGAAATCCAGGTAATATACCGTATGTCCGTTTTTCACGTTAGCAATTTTCGTACAATTTTCAATTAGATTTTGGTAATACCAAATAACCACTTGCGCCGTTGTTTTGCAAAAGGATTTTTAAAACATGGCAAGAGAACTGCGCAGGCGAATAATTCCGACGTGGGCGTAGGTGGTAGAAGTGGTCTAGAAAAAAGTTTTCTTTTTGCGTAGGTTGACACTTTCAAATAGCTCTGTAGCACCTTGTGGAAGGGCCAAATTAACTTTTGATTATCATTTCGACTCAGTTTTACAAGCTCTACAATTTGGACATCACAGTTTTTTTGAATAAAATTCGATTTGCCCACTTTTACCATATCTATCATATCTGTGCTAAAACATGAATATAAATTGTACATTTCAATTAAATCGGATTCTAAATTTATATTTTAGATTGTTTGTCACCAAATGAAGATATGAAAACTGTGAAAGTTGCCGTTGACTCAAATGGTGTTTGCAGTTCTTTTTATAAGAAAACCAGTGGGCTTGACAAAAACGGAACGCAATTTGAAGAAATCACTATTTGGCGAGGAAACTACACACAAGACGAAACTGCTCAATTCGGACAAGAAACTAGAGTAAACGGTTTGTTACATTTTATTACTGTGAACAATTGGTCAAAAGTTAATCTGACAGAATGTGGAGAAACTCTAATGGGTCGAAAGGTGAAAATTATCAAGGTCAAATCTGGCGCAAGAATTTTGAGAGTAGAGAAAAACATGACCTTTTTTTAGGTGATGATTTGGACTCCAACGTCAAAATTATCACCAAAAAATGGTGATGATATGGCTAATCATAAAAGTGTGTCATATTTTCCTTCCGACCACTTAGACATAGTAATAATTGAGTCCGTGGTCAGATGATGTGATTATTCAAATAATAGAACCGAATATAATAGAGAAAATAATCAAATTCAATGTTGTTTTTTTTAATATCAAAGCATTGAGACGATTTATGATATTTCCGTTATTTTTCAGCTTGGTATTTTGATACGATCAATTTAAGTTTATTCTGTCAATTTATTTTTGTACGTATTTTAGTTGAACAAACTTGCCTTGATGATAAATGTAATAATGCGGTCGCTGCTGATTTCATTTCAGCCAATAAACCACAACCACCTCCCGAAACTACCGTACCCATCACAACTACCACCGAAGCTAATTTATCCGGCGATGATGACACGACTACGACAGCGACAACTACAACTACGACCACAACAACAACGACAACAACTACGACTACAACCACTACAACAAAAATATCGCAATGTTTTATCGTATCACAAAACGATGCACTAGCTGATGGATCATGCTGGAATCCCGCTGCTGCTGATGAGCAAGATCTTGCGATTTGTGAAGAGGGGTGTTATCAAAAATTTAACCAGAAAGTCAAAAGTTATCTTGATGGCACTCAGGGTTTTGACACCGAGATTGTGCGGTCTTGCAAAAGTAAGATATCAAATTGGTAAACGCTGATTAATCATGAGCCCTTTACACCGTTCTATTTAAAAACAAACTGAAAAAAAAGTAAAAGATAAGGGTAAAATTGAATGATAACGGCGCAGAGCGTAGGCCATATAGCTGGAAAACGTCAAAAAATGACAAAATTCAAAATAATGCGTTGAAAGATAATATTCAAGGGATGAATTTATTTTTCATGAAAATCGACTCAAGTGGTACCATGAATTATTTTTATATCTAGCTAATGTTCTCGTGCGAGAACCGTAGGTTCATGCAGCCAATCAGCGGCCGCGATTTAAACCAGCGTCCAATAAGCGCGCCAATTTTAAGGTAAGTTTCACGGCAAGATTTCAGCCAGATATAAAAATAACTTATTGTATGACACCCCAGCACACAAAATTCCCTGCGAGTTAGGCAACATTTAAACTGTATCTTATTTAAGGTGCCCAAGCAGATATGAATGATATCAACGAGAATGAGGACATCAATCATTGCCGTACAACTAAATGCAATGAAATACCATATGCAGGAAGTGCCTTTGTTTCAAAAATAAGTGTAGTTTTACTGCTTGCACTTTCTATTGTTTTTTCATTGTAATACCCACTAATTTGAAACTTTGAATCATGTTTTGATGCATTTTGTATAACTGCAAAATCTTACTTGTTGATATTAAACATTCGAAATAAAAACAATAATTGTGTCCTTCAACACAGGTTGCAAACATTGGTATGATTGTGTTAAAAAAGTATAACTTATGACTGTGTCTAGCCGGTAGCACGGAACCTAACTACTCGGCATTTAACATGAATTTCCGCCGTCTTTTCTCCCGCACTTTCTAGATGTCGATATCCAAGTTTTTGACTTCTGGAAAAAAACTCGAGTCTAGCTATCTAGAAAATATGAAAAAAAAAGGCGGAAATTCATGTAAAACAATGAGTAGCACGACGCTTGCTCTCTTGTTTTTTCGTTTTTTTTCATAAAAAAAAGCAATTTGGGCCCCAATGAGACAACTGGCATGGCAACAGAGGTTCTAAGGCCACCGGAAAACTAATCTCCGTAAATAAAAACAATATTCGAATAAAAAAAACAATATTCATTCGATGCAGTTTTTTCTGATTTCAATCATGTTAGGTTTATAAAATTTGGACTATGTTAAAAAAAATGATGAAGTCATGGAACGCGGTCACTTAACGTATGCTTTAGCTACAAAATACCGTGTATATATTTGTCATATAAATTGTGCAGAATTCTCATTTCCGGCCTTGCTCACAATAAATGGTAATTGGTTAAGTCCGGCGCTGTTATCCTATCAAACAAGCTTTGAAAAGTCCAAGTTTGACATTAAAACACTCCCATGTTCGTCCATGACCAACATGCCCCTCCTTTACAAGTAATCATGCTATTCAATATAAAACATTACTAACAATTCCCGATTAGGAATATTTTAAAGCTAAACTGTTCAATATGTTTTTAAGCAATTGTCTAAAAAAATGATAATAGAGAAAACCTTTTTTAGCATCTCCTTGTAGACTCCACAGAACTTTGGAGAAAAAAATATAATAAAAACGTTACAAGGATGTTCACTGCTGTCGAGAACCTTTCTGTGTCGAATTTCAGCCAAATATATATTCACGCCCTGCGCTGTTATCTTGCAACTTTCGCATGAAAAAAAATCCGCAAGATAACGAAGCGACCGGGGGAATCTGCAAGATAACAGCGCAGTGCTTAACACATTAAGATAGGGATTCCTACATTGACCGAAAAAATATGCAAGATAACGGAGCGAACGGAAAGTCAGCAGTATCCGTTTTGTCCTGCGGGGCCTCCCCATAACTTAAATTGACGAAAAAACAAGTTGTGTGCATAACCGCCGTGTTTTATAAAATGAACCAGTTAGATTCTCAATGAAGTTTTGAGAAATTCAATGAGAATCTGACTGGTTCATTTTCTTGAAACACGGCCGTTATACGCAGACAATTCCCCCTGAAAGTTAAAACCAGTCTGTAATATTTTCGATTTTTTTTTCAATAAATAATACTTTACGTGCTAAACTTGGCGAAAATGACTTTTGAAAGCGAAATATTAACTAGTGCGGAACAAATGACGAGCTTCGTATTTTAGGTTACGTTTGAAATGAGATTTATACTAATCAGCGCGGCTCTAATCAGTGTTGACGCGTGCTCGACAAACAAGTGCGAATGCCAAAAAGGTTACAAAGCAAAAGATTATGGGTACCGAACGCTATGTTTCAAGCGGTATACCACTAAGACAACCTATCCCAAAGCCCAGGTAAAATGTGACTAGTTATAAGTTTTAACCATGTGGCCCATTTTTGCCCATTTCATCATCTATTATCTTTAGGAGACTTGCAAAGGGGATAAGGCAAAGTTCCCGTACATTAACTCACAAGACGATCTCGACTTTTATACATCAGTAACCAAAAGGTATAAAACTGCAGCTGTTTCGGACTTAATTATCAGGGATCAAAGTTATTTTTTCCCATTTTTTCTTATCGATTAGCCGTAGACCACGGCCGGTACTAAGAGCACGTAACTATTGTTTTTCATTTCCCCACAACACATTTTTCGCGGAGACCTGTTCAAAAAATATACACCCCCTGGGAAGTTAGCCTGCTCGGGCTGTTATCCGGCAAATTTTATCGGATTTTTTCCCTTTTACCCCTACGCTCTGCGTAGTAATCCGACACCCTGTGTATTTATTCCGCCTACACCCTGCGCAGTTATCTGGCAGGCTTTTTTTTGTCCTGAAACCTGTCGGATAACTGCATAGGGGGTGTAGCTTACCCCACTGAACAAGTATTTTTTCCCCAACAAAGTATTCATTTACGTTTNGATAAAAGTTATTTTCCCATTTTTTCTTATCGATTAGCCGTAGACCACGGCCGGTACTAAGAGCACGTAACTATTGTTTTTCATTTCCCCACAACACATTTTTCGCGGAGACCTGTTCAAAAAATATACAACCCCTGGGAAGTTAGCCTGCTCGGGCTCTTATCCGGCAAATTTTATCGGATTTTTTTCCCTTTTACGCCTACGCTCTGCGTAGTAATCCGACACCCTGTGTATGTATTCCTCCTACACCCTGCGCAGTTAACTGGCAGGTTTTTTTTGTCCTGAAACCTGTCGGATAACTGCATAGGGGGTGTAGCTTACCCCACTGAACAAGTATTTTTTCCCCAACAAAGTATTCATTAACGTTTTTCATCACGAGTTCATTTTTGTTCTGAAAAATAACCCGCATATTCAAATTGTTCTACTTATATTAAACAGTGTCATGCTTTAGAATATAAAACTAACATATGCTTTAGCAGGCTATAAATGAGCCATTCTGTAACTTTTTGGTTTAAGTGCCCAATGGATTCAAGCCAAAAAACAAGGCGTTGTACTTAATTTCAAGCAATGGCGTGATTGGCGAGGTTTGCCACTTTTCGGTATGGACTGGTACAAAGACAATGTGCCCAATGATGAGGAAGTAAGCATTACAAACTATGCGTATATTTCAAGCGGAAAGTTTTTCGAAACCGAATCGAACGGAAAGCAGCCATACACTTGTCAGTATGTTATCAACTGCAAGCCGGCAAATTAAAATAAAGTTGAATACTAAAATTGTTGTTGATGTATAGTGTACTATCTACTTGAAGCAAATTGGCGTCTTTACTCGATAAATACTATACGAAAAGCTATCCTTATTTAGGACCTAGAAACACCAATTTGTGCCAATGAGATATGGACAATAACGTTCCTGATTCAAGAATTCGCCTCAATTTGGAATAAAAAATATTTTTTTTTCTGAATCTTTTTCTAACATCGATTAAGGCTGAATTTGGGTCGCAATTGGCAAAATAAAAAAAAGAGGCGGTCATGGAAGAGGTCATCTCATTTTAAATTGACGTTATTGGTTAGAGGTGAACAAAATTAAATTTTAGCGTATTGAAAAATACGTCTACTTCTTCCAAGGCCGCCTCTTTTTTTATTTCGTCAATTGCGACCAAAATTCAGCCTTAACTATCGCTCTATGTGACTAACCGAAAAATTTTTTTTGTTTCAGTAAAAAAAACAAAAGAGAATAAAATTTGAGGAGCATTGAAAAAAATCAATTTTTTTAAAAAGGTATTTATCATAATAAATTACGCGATTTTGAGGGTCATGCTGCAAAAGTGCAGCGAAAAAACGGGGACGAGTTAATCGATTTTATATATTTTATCATAATTGTTAATTGATTAATTATGTGTTCAAAGCAAGAAGGGAACAGACTAGCGCGATGATCAATTGACTCTAAAGTTGAGACAAATTTATAAAATTAGACGGTTATCTACGATTGGTTATACGCTCCCTTTGAGTCACGTTCATTTTATCACTTCCCTGGAAGTAGGGTATTACCGTAACGGTTACATATAATTGTTATACACGGATATGGTTATAAGGTCAAGCAAAAAAAATTGACTTGAGCATAATGAACTTTTTTTAATTAATGCTCTTGTTCTCATTTGTGGTAGAGGACATCAGTCGCTAAAATTTATATAAGAGTTCAACAGTAAGCGGTAGATTTAGAATCTAAACTTTAGATTCTCAAAAATAAATAAAAATGCAACTCAAACGCTCACATGCCCTTGATTGGCCAGATGATATCTTTGCTATCGGGTGCAGATGTCCGGTAGTTAGGCCATATTGCGCCCGGCGTCAAAGAGTTAACAGCTGTAAAAACTGTATACAGAATTTTCTAAATGACATAACATAAGAATAATAAAAATAAAATGAAAATAACAATAATGACAGGTAATAACAAAAATCCTGTAAACGCAGCAAGGCCACAGAAAGCGGGAATGACCAGCACAAAAGTGCCCGCTATAAAAACAAAAAGAAGGCCCCCTTACCACCATGTGTCGCAATTCCTATTCCTGGTACCCTACCGACTATTCATACCCTGGAAACTGTACAAATGCGCAATACTCAAATGTCGTATCCAACACTGGAAGAATACCCCATGGGCGCCGTACCTTTACCAACCCGAACGCACCGAACATTAGCAGATTACCCCATTGACGCAGTACCTTTGCCAACTCAAGCGTACCCAACATCGGAACAGTACCCTTTGGGTAGCGTACCTTTACCTAATAGAACGTATCCAACCTTGGAACAGTACCCTTTGGGAGTTTTACCCTTACCCGATAGACCCTATCCATCATTGGAACAGTACCCAGGAGCCGCCGTACCCATTCCAAGCGCACCCTAAGCACCATTGGCCGACGAAATGGCGTATCCAACACATGGCACGTTGGCTAATAATTCACCACATGGAAAGTTGATAAACGAGCTTTCTACAAAATTTCAAAATACTCAAAAAGCGCCTGGAAAATCATACGGTATTACTCCTGAAACTATACCCAACCAAAGAAACGGAGGACCTATGCGCAAACGGCGAGCTCCACCCGCACCCGTCACTCAAGGACACACCAGAAAATAAGTTACAGTAAAAACAGTTACTTCATTATAAAAAGTGCATTCATCCTGATAACTGAGATGTCTTTGAGTCTGCCTTACAAATACACTATCCATTACAGCATATTCGTGTTGATTATTTCTGATTTAGATTTTTTTTTTTGCATCTAATTAGGGTTTCAACTTTACGATTTTGTAAAAAAACTAACATGGGATGTGTAAGCTCAAGCTTAAAAAATGCTCTGCCCGAAAAAAAGTGAAAAAGACATGTTTATAGACAAAAATACACCTTATAACGGCCAAAATGTCCTTATTTTTTTCGAGTTCGGTTTTTTTATAAGTCCGTTTTTTCCAAGTTAATTTTTTTTTCAACCCGGTCTAAGTTCCGTTTGCTTGGAAAGTTTGTTTTTTTCGTTTTTTCGTTTGGTTTGTTTCGATTTTTTTTTCTGAAATTCGGTTTATTTCGAAAGTTTTTGTTTCCCAAGTTCATGTTCGAAGTTTAACCATAAAAAATTAGGAGAAAGTGTATAGCATTATTCAAATTCCGGCATACGAAATACCTAGCAAATAAACTGTAGTTTTACTTCTCGCGTACCCTCAAACCCGAAAAAGATTTGTAACCGTAATTCATCTCATTATGTTTTACCGACGAAAAAAATTAGAGTCTGAAAAGGGCAAACTGGGGAGGCCTCAAAGTCGAGTGCAACGCGATTATGTGACGTTAATTCAACGCAATGTTTATTGACACAATCCGTAGGCGGCGTAGTTAAAGAAACCAAAAGGATAAAAAAAAGCGGGCTCCATTGGTTCAATGCGCTGATTCACAATGTCATAAGACGTTATGTAAATGGCCAAGCCATATGAACCCGTGCTGGCACGATCGAACCAAAAGCAAAAAAAAAACATACAGAGTGATACATCACAGGCCCTTACTTCTCCCTCGCGCGCCTACCAGACTTAGCCCTATCTCTATCTTTCTTTCTTTTTCGCCAGTTTGCTCACACAATAGTCAAAAAAAAGGAAAGAGAAAAACGATCGGGCCAGTTTTGAAAGGCCGTACGCTACTCAAATAGCGAAGAAAAATCGCGAACACACATACACTCCGTTCAAAATAGAGAAAAACCCTCCTAAAAACTGTGAGAGAAAATAATATTTTTTTTTTATTTGAAAAGAAGATTTTGACGAAGTTTTTCTGAAAAAAATGTAAGTTGTATTTTTTAAATAGGTCGTTATTAATGAGGTTCACGATTCAAAGCTCACTCATCAATAGTAAAAATAATTTTAAAAGCTACCAAGATAAGAATAAACTAAAATTATGAATGAAAAAACGCGTAATCGCCTCCTAGGGTCTCTAATTGAATCAGGTGTTTCCACATGCTTGGTACAAACCGGTCGCCTTTATCCACCTACGCATTTTATACGTGAAAATAGATCGAAAATGTGTGGGCGTACAAACGCAAACGGGTCGACTGTACAAGCCACGCTGCACTGTGCTGTAGTATAATGTATGTACTACATATTATGTAGTAGATATTATGTCGATATGTGTGATGGTTATTTTTCACGTGAGGGAATTATTTTCTCGTTTAGTACTACTTAATTTAAAATTCATATTTCTTGTTAAAAATTCGCTTATTAGTTTCATAATCGGTGGTATACACTTGTTAACCATTGATACTAACCGGGCGTTTTTCGATTTTTCGCACCGAGTATTTTCCTAAGAATCCTAAAAACTTGTCGAAAAAAAAAATTATGAAACCCACAAAGTAACCCACAAACTTTATTTCTTTCCTTCTTGGCCGGTACATGACAAATTGTTTTTTTCGAAAAAAACATATAAATACGGAAATTAATCTCTACGTTGCTCAGAGAAAACTTATTTCATAATTCGTTCGAGCGTATAGCCTATAAAACGTAAACATTATACTGTGCATTGAAGCTTAAATCGGGGCGATTTTCACGTAGGTTAAACATGACTGAAATCTTTAATAATATTTAAAAGATGCATAATTTGTCTTTGAGGATTTTTTTTTAACCTACGTGAAAGTTGCTCCGCTTTTAGCTTGAATGCATAGTATTTTACTAACAAATATAGTCTATTGAGTAAAAAATATAATTTATTACAGTTATTACCACACCAAATGATCAGACCTTACTCAATGCTATTTTTAATGATCTGCCTGTCTCAAGCGGCTTATTCTGATAAAGTTCACTTTGAAGTTTTTTTAGATATCGGTAAATTTTTACGTATTCATATTTCATCAAAAACCCGCAGGAATTTACGAACCGTATCATAATGGTTTGCGAGAAATTTCTCTGTTATAATCTTCAATATTGATTTAACTCTTGGCAGCACGCAAGATAAACGCCTTTTTTATCAGGGTTGGTCTCAAATTAAGTCAATTTGAATCAATCCCAGACTATCGTGCGTAAACGATGAAAGTGAACAATTAGTATTAATGGTTGTTCTAACTGTGCCTCAATTGGCTGATAAGAGAGATGTCTCAACATCATTGGCGCATGAGCCAATCAACGTGAAACAAATATTGTCATCAATAATAAGAATTGTCATTGGCTTCAGTAACTAAGTCAATTTTTATTAGCATAGAAGTTGTTCAATTTCATCATTTATGTTCGATATTTTCAGGATTGCATATATATTTTTAGGAATTTTATCGTACCGATATTGTAATAAATTGGCTTTTGGTATAATATCTCAATAAACTTAGGAGACGGTATGCGAGAGAAACTGCTTAGTATCAAAAAAGTCTCGTGCTTGCTTCAAGACTATCATCTTATATTTATGGGTTTGAAAAACAAAAATTATATCAGTTATTTCCACAAAAATAGTTTGATAAATGTGTTTTTATTATGACACATTTTTCGCGAAACGTTAAAAATCTGAGTCAGTTTGGACCCGGCGCTTTTCTTTCCGTTTTGTTGAAAACGATCCTCATGATCTTCACAAGACCTCAGAGGGCCCTCCTTTATCTCGTGCTCACAATGGCCATTGTTACGTATTATTTAATAATTTATAAGATAACAATAAAAAACACATTTCTAACCCTATGTTGTCGACATATGAAAGAGTTATTTTTGGATAAAAACGATCTTGTTTAAGAAATCCGATAATACTTATTTTGTATAATCTATGTATATCGCTTTCGATGTCTGTAAGCACTATTGTTCAATTTATCTTTGAACAGAGGTTATGGACTATCTAAAGTTTTATAGAGAATCGTTAAACGTCGCCATGAACTTGACAAATATCCAAAATAAGAAACCTATCTAGTCCTACAATTTTGAAAATATTAGTTTCATTCTCTGATCAAACGGTTCATGTTCAAAAAATGAAGCTATGGACAAATTTAGTTTTCATATAAATCGTGACCCGATAACGGCGCAGGGGGTGTATACAGTTTACTTGGTAATGTTAGACTCGAATTTTTCGTATTAGAAACAAATAGGCGAGACGCTCGTATCTATAAAATACTATCACTAAAAGTGAGCCAATAGCAGTTTTGATCGGATTCAGAGTTGCTAAAAACGATATAAAATAACTCAACAGAAGATAAACTGATCACACATGTGCTTCGAGGTTAACGTCACGGGTGGTCCGATAAGTGTTAACCCGTTAGCTTCAGTGGACAGCCGTAAATCGCGCGCCAGAAAAAAAATTGAGCTCACGCGTGTTAACCTTGGGGCGTTAACCCCAACACACATATGAGGTGTTTTTTCTTTTGAAAATTGTGCCCTTTAATTTTTATAGACAGTTTTTGAAGGTTTCGTACAGAACATTAAATAAGGCAATTTCTTTACAAAAATGTAAAACAGAAACCCTTCCTAAAGATAGGCAATATCAATTTGAGAAAGTCGTAAACAAATTTTCCATCCGTTTTACAATTTTCCCGGATCAAAAATATCAAAGTATTTAAATTGTTTAACTCTTAGGGGGAAGGAGTTTTTGGGAACCCGTAGGGGGAAATGCGTGTAAATAAACACGACTTGAAAAATTCACATTAATTCGCAACAATTCAAAACAAAAACTGGTAAAGTCAAGTTGTAGAGTTCGTCAAACTACGTCGATCTGATTATTCAGAAATTGATTTGGGCCACCCGGGCCCCCTAGAGAGCTGTTTGAAATTTTCAACCTACGCAAAAAAACACCTTCAATCGATTTTTATCGAAAAGTTCAGGGGGCACCAATACCCGTTTTGCCCTACGGGGCCTCCATATGCCTTAAATCAACGAAAAAACACGTTGCTTGTCTATTTATACTTAACTCCCAAGTATACCGAGCTAAAGGTTTGACGGAGTTATTATTTTTTGAACTTTCAACTCGAGGGAAAAAAAGTCGAACATAATCCAGAGAAGTAATCACTGAAAATTCTCGTCGGATCCCTTGAGATTTGATTACAAAAACATCAAATCATTAGGACTTGGTGCCTTTCCGGTGAGCTTGATTCCGGAGTTATGGGTTTTGACTTTTTAAACATCATTTTTTGAGTAAATATGATAATTTATGGTGTTTTTAGCACATAATAACTCCTTTGTTTACCACGAAATGCCAAACCAAGCTACCTTATTTCATAGTTGAACTTACACGACCACTAGTTTGCACATTAGCCTGTAGTGAACGTTCATGAACTCAAAACTGGCTTTTTCACAAATGGCACATTGAAGACAAGTTTGATGTTACTTTCATATATTTGTTTCCT
>SCLG01000023.1:905251-925722 GCA_004367875.1 Oikopleura albicans
CGCCGACAGTTTTAAAAAAACATCATAGTATACGTAAACTGTTGGCGTATTACTCCTGCTCCATAAAAGACAATATCCGGATTAAGACAGTGCCTTATGGAATATTTTAAACGATATTAATTAATAATCATATGGCAACTGACTGCACATCCGATAGGTATTTATTGCTCTCATAATACGTCGTGGAATTTTCGAACCATAGAAATGCTACGATAGCGTCATAAATCTAACATATAAATTTTGTCCTCCAGATTTAGAGGAACTAAACATTTTTTTTTATTTGGAGACGAAAATCTGTTCCGCAATTTGGGTGAACCGCGACATATTGATTTTTGTGGAAATTTATGGCGTTAAATCGCATCGCGTGATACAATTAAGCACTTAGAAAGAAATAACATGATTTATTTTTTCGTGTCGCACTTTGGTCTTGCCACATACAGTCCCTTCCTACAGTACGCTCTATTGTGGATTTCGAAAATACGATCTTATGCAAAGAAACACGATTTAAATTGTACTACTCAGCGTTTTATATGAAATTCCGCCATTTTTTCTAGATAGCCAACTCAGTTTTTTTTCCGAAACAAAAAAAAAACTTCAAAAAATGTGGCTATCTAGAAAAGACGAGAGTAAAAACGGCGGAAATTCATGTACAACGCTGAGTAGTTATAGACACTACTTCTGCTCTTCACATTTTCTCATTTTTTGTTGCTGTTCCCATAGGCAAAACTGGTAGTAAACCTAAGTTACATAAAAGACAATAATAGCTTCACTTTTTCCCTTGAAGTAAACCGGATAAATATACGACAGGATTACATTTGATTCTTCATAAGAATTTATGGCGAAAAGTGAGTACATGTGATACGCCTCAACACTTACAAAGATAAGATATTGCAATGTCCATTCCCTGACTCATACGGTAAACCAAAATTAAGCCTATCCATATTCGACTTAGCATAACATTAGTCGATTCTGCTCTATATGATTGTAGGGCGCGTACTACTTACAATAGAATTTATATCAAACACATAAGATACTTTTATAATATTAATTATCTCATATGGGCCATATGACATACTGAACAAATATAGTATGCGGCCATTTTAGATGAAAAACTATTTTGTATTTAGGTCATAGAGATTAAACTCCGATATTTTCATACCGGAGGTGGTTATGAGGTTTGATGTCTTTTTGAGACAAATAATAAGTTAAAAATCATGTCTTTTTTTCTAGAGGAAGACGAAATATCGAAAAAAAATTGTACAAAAGTAATTAAGGCATTCGACGCAGAATGAAAAAGTGGATTGTAGTTTGGTACTCCTGTTTTGCTCAAGTTCACTCCGTCATGATATAAAGGGTCATGAAGGCCTAAAAAAGGCTTCTTAGGTGAAGAGCAAAAACGGTTTTCACATTAGTGTACGAGATCATCTCCTTTATCTTAAATATTATGTTTTTTACTTTTTCAGATGGTTTTTCAAGAGGGAATTTGGAACCTGAACGAAATAAAACTTTTAACTCGAAGCCCTTATAGAAGCACATTTCACATAATCCAAATGGTTCTAACGAATAAAACACATGGCAAGCCAAATGTTCGTCGACTGTGTGGCTAAGCTCGAATTAAGCCCAGCCATTTTTTTGTTTTGACTTAGCGTAAATAAATCGCTTTTGAATGTGGATGTTGTGGAATTTGGCCAGTTTTATCGTCTGAACGACAAAGCATAAAATGCTAGTAATCCAAAAGTTGGCCCGCTATTTATTTTTTTAACTCTGGAGTTTACAGCCAGTTGAAGCATCACGTTTTTCAACTTTAAGAATATTTTTTTAACTTTCAAAATATTAAAATATTTTGGAAATTATTAAAACTGAACTTGTTGTTATTACTTATAACGCTTTTTTCTGATGAAACTGACGCGCCAATTAAACAGAATTAGGATTGTTTTCCTGTTAATGACGGTTTTTATAATTAAAGAGTGTAATTCAATTGAATTGATGCAATAAGCAAAAAACGCTTCGCTTTTATTTAAAATCGTCGTTATTGTCAAATGAAGTTGTATCCAATAATTGTTGGCGACAGTGAGGCCAAAACTTTGACGGCATTTTTAAAAAGCAAAACTAACTTATTTTTAAAATAAGCCTTAATCTGCTTATTATTAAAAATCGGATATTTACATCTACGAGTGGTACAGCGTATTCACATACGCCTAAGAAATTATACAAGTTTTATGGATATGAATGAATGGGAATAATTTTCTGTATTTCTGAGATTATACATCAAAATATGGAGTTATTACATCTGTAAAAATAGCTTACAATTCTCCAAGAACTGGTAAAAATGAGTAAGCTTTTTAGTCAAGTTTACGTCAAGCCTGAAGGTCACGTTAAGTACCAGCCGTTTTAACCAGGCAATAAAACCCACCACGTTGGTTTCACTGATTGGTTAACACGTTGCCATGGAAAGAACATAAAATATCTTCTAGATGAATAACTTTACTTTTGACCCCATCATTCTTTTTGTGGCCCCAGGCGATGATCCACACTTGTGAGCATAACCCTGATCGCATATTCACTTACAAAAATCAGCGAAGAGATGCTCGACGGGTTATGAAAAGAAAAACAAAGATTTTTGCGAGATAAAATTCACGAAAGTGATCTTCGTATTGTTTTTCCCAGACTTTTATCACGGCAACATCTAATACACCCCTAAGATATGTTTGTAAAAAAAATGCAAGATAACAGCGCAGTGCGTCATCGGAAAACGACGAAATATTACAGTTATGCCCGATAACAGGGTGCAAGATAACTGCGCAGAGCATCTACGGCCCAGGGTTTCTATGATATGGTTAATGTTTATTCGATTTTATATTGACCTGATTTTTTGACATGGAATATGGAATTATATTCCTTGCAATTTTTTTATAATAAAAAACGGAAACAAAAGCCATAGTGTTCCTAAATCATATTTTGTTTGAATTTCACGATCGGGTCCGAATTATAAAAAAAAATAACAGTTGTGTTTAGAAAACAAGTTTTGGCGCCAAAGATCATTTATTGACACTAAAAAAGACTATTTTTGAAAACATTGGTACACTATTCAACCGCCGTGATAATTTTTTTATGCAAATCTGATTGTGAATTATTGATTATCCTAAGCAAGTCAGATTTGGTTGAAAATTAAGAAACGGTACGCGGTTTTATTGTTCGGAACTATTAAAGATTACTAAAAATTACGTGAATTTTCGACTCAATTTTTTTAGTCAGATTCAGTTTGTGACTGGTCATTAAATTTCGGGATCCACTTATTTTTTCACAAATACAACAAATCGCGAAATCACGTAAAAAAGAACCAAATTTAATCACGAAAAAATATGGAAAAACGCCCAAGCCCCAAGGAAGAGAAATGTCAACCTGCTCAAGAGACGGCAGAATGGCCCCTGGCCAAATGTTTTAAAACATACGTTCATTTGACTATTTTTTTATTTTGTTGTTTTCTCGTACACGCTTTAATTAGCGCACTGAAGACGGAGAAAGACGTACAAGAAATTAAAACATTTGTTTTTTTTTAGAAAAAAAAACTCTGGTGACCCTGATCGCCCCAAGTCGCCATTTTCTTTTTTTTCTTTTAAAGCGACAATGACTCGTTTTTATGCTCATTTTTATGCTCTTTGGACTCAGAAAAAGGCTGCTCTTTGTACACACACCGAGGGGCAAAACGCATGACTATGTCATGAATTGTATTAGCAACACTCAATCATGATATTTTCAAGATAAGCGACGCGTATGACTCTAAATCTCATCCCCTTTTATCCCATTTGTTGCATTTTCGCCTATTTTGAATCTAATTTAGAAACCAGCAATGCTTGAGAACTATGTATCTGAGTCAAGACGCAGACATAAAAATCAATAAAAACTTTAATCCAAAAAATGTACCGATTGCTTATAATAAATAAATGCCGACCACAAGTTTTTTCTAGATTCTTTGTTTTTTTTCTGAAATCATTAATAACGTTATTATTAATAAAATCATCAACTGATCAATTCGGGGACCAATTCAAAAGTGACTCATCTCCGGCACGCTGATTGGCCAATGCAATATGAGCTGTATTGTCATTGGCAACACGCCTCAGTTTTTTTTTTTTGGTTTGTTAGTCCCCGAATTCATTAGTTGATGATCTTATTTGTGTTTTATATAATAACTTTAACAAATACCGTTTCAATCCAACTTTTTAAATGCAATTCCGGGACCTGATCCTCAATAAAGTGAAAAAATCGTCTAAAAAGTCTTTTACATTTCATTTTCAACTTTATACTTAATTTTTCGTGTCTTTTTCCTTTTACGAGACAAAGCAAGGTGTATACATCGAAACCGAAATAACCTACCGTGTCACGTTGTTAGTTTTCCGAGAATCACGATAACTATTTGGTACTAAATTGTTCATTATGTTTTTAGTTAATCACCTGAAAAATGTTTATCAAGATTGTTGACATTGTTGACGAATTTTTCGCCAAAAAACATATTGATATTTCTGCGAAGATGCGGAAATTTGACTCATTGCCCTCGCGAATATTCCATTTTAGTCATAAGATCTTATTACGATATTTTTATGTAAAAAAAAAGTAAAAACAAAAAAGTATTACATGTGATATCTCGGAGCGTATCTTTTTAATCATAACTAGAAGGTCTTATAAAGTCGTTGTTGGTTATAAGGTCAGGCATTTCGACCGCTCTAAGGCCAAGTCAGTTTTTTTTCAACATAATCATGTCTTTTTTACCTTCAATTATTTAGCGGAAATATCTAAAGTTTAAATTTTGGTTCAAATTATAAGCTGTTGGGAATAAAACGACGGTAGTTTGTTTCGTCGTTTTTCGTTTGTTTGTTAATGGTTTTACATTATCAATTAGTATTTATAATTGTAGACATGCATTGCGTGTCATGCATATCTTGTGAAATATCGTATTTGTGTCAGATTTATTATTTTCAAATGATCCATATCAATCTCCAAAAACATTTGCATCTTAATTATCACTGGTTGTTTCAAGGATCGTAAAAATACAAAAATACAAAAAAAAATGACCCTAAAAATTCTATCAATAATACACTAGTTTCTATTATTTTTTGACATCGATGAGATTATGAAGTTAAAATTACTCATTTATGCAGAATTTTGTAAAATAATTTAATACATGCGTTATTGGTTATAAGGTCAACTTCTGAAAAACTCAGTCAATCTTAAATGCGTTTTAAAAAACTGACTTGGCCATATAACCAAAAAAGTCCAAAAGACATGATTTATATTGAAACTGACCTTAAGTACAAAAAACGGCATGACGCGGCATTACCTTGTAACCAAACGGCAATTACTACGTTCTACTCGAGTAACAATATAACATACACCACCTGCGCCGTTATGTTAACACCCATTATGTTACCAAAAATCCGTTATGTTACCACTTTTTGGGATTTTATGGACCTACATTTCCGCCTACGCCCTACGCCGTTATGTTACCAATCGCCTACGCCCCATTCCGTTATGTTACCAGTTGTTTTTAAGTAGTTGTATTTTTTAAGGACGTTGATGACCCTATTTTTCTAAAAATTAGCAGTCCGAAAGTATGCCATTTCTCCTCCAATACAATACCAATTAACTTCAAACTTGGCCTATAAGTTCAAAAGTGTTCAATCAATTACACCGCCTGTCTACGTAACTTAACGCCCCTTAACTTAACAAGAATCGCGTAACTTAACAAAAATCACGTAACTTAACACCTTTTTTCAAAATGTTTTGTTAATTTACGTACATAAGTGGTACACCGTGATATACTTTGGAAGGTGGTGTTGGTAATTTTCAGAGTGAAAAAGAAAAAAAAGAGTTTTGAAGAAATTTGCATCGAATTTCCGAAAAGATCCTAGACAAATTCNTTAATAATATAAAATTGTAAAAAAGGTTACTGATGATTTTTTTTTCCGAATATCCAAAAAGCGTTAAAACTGTCACTTGTATATTTTAGTACATATCGCGTCACGCTTCGTACCAAAATAATACCAAATAATATGTAAAAAATTACAGATGATTGCATATTTTTAGTAGAGTCAAAAAATATAGCAATAATGAATTACTGAATATTACACAATTATGTTATCTATTTTTTATCTGATTTGAATGTTCTTTTCTATAATTTATAAACTGTGAATTTCAAATCACATGAAGAAAAATAGATATGCAGATAGACTTACCTTCATTATGAGCGTAAATCTATATGTATACCTATGTTTCTTCATGTCATTTTAAATTTGATATTCTGGAATCATCCGTATTTTACAACTGATAGACTACAAAATTTACAGTGTAAAGATTTTCCAGTCTTTCAGTTGTAAAAATACGGATGAGTCCAGAATATCAAAGACAAAAAAAAAAGTAAAAATTGTATTTTTTATTCCGTCACGCATATTATCGTGTCATTTTTTTTTCTTATCAGCTTTGAATCTTGCGTTCAAAATTATGTCTAAAAAAATTACAGATGATTCCAGAATATCAAAGAAAAAAAAAACGCTAACAAAAAAAAACGTCTGATTTTTATTTTTATAATTTTGTAATACAAATCTTTATAACCGGACAAAAATCGGTCAATACATTTGTATAACAAAATTATAAAAAAAAATAAGACGTGTTTTTTGTTCCCGTATTTTTTTTCTTTGATATTCTGGAATCATCTGTAATCTTTTTTAGACATTATTTTGTGTACAAATTTTGTATACACCATTATGTATTTCACACTCGCTATCCCGTCACGCATTTTTTTTTTCGTGTGACTTTATTTTTTTTATTCTTTGCTTTTATTTTTATTTTCTTCTAATCTCAATATCGTGCTTTGAATCACATGGCATTGGTGATCAGATGGTGACTGTAGGGACGTGTAGGTGTTTACCCCAACCCACCTAATCTTACCTACGCCGTCGTTACATCTGACGCCCCGGCCAATCAAATGACGCCCCTCTCACCTCATTCTTTGTGTTTAGATACGAATACATCACGCTCATTGGCTTATTCATTTATTCGTCTTGTTGCGAAACAGTCTCTCTGGCCGTACAGTTTTTTGTGTGATCAAGAGAGAGAGAGAGAAAGAGAAAAAAAAGACCAAAACCAGACACGTTTTGAAAAACTTATTCAAAAGTCCACGAGAAAAAAAAAAGTAAAACAGAATTCTCTCAAAAAAGTGAAGAATTATACGAAAAAAAGAAATCGACCCGAACACAACAAAAAAAAACAGACAATTATATAGAGAAACGGAAATACCCGAAAAAACATTAAGAGAACGTTTGACACCATGGACAACACCAAATCTGGTGAAATGCAACAAAAGGCAGCCGAAGCCAGCCAGGCCCCGTACTGCAAGGCCAACTGTGGATTTTTTGGCTCGAACGACAAGCAGGGCTATTGCTCGGTGAGTTTTTTTTTTAGTTTTCAAATTATGTCCTTCGTCTTTGGATTAACGGCGGTCTGTAACTGAATTCCATGCCACCAACTATAGCGTGGTTGAATACTTTTTTTACGAGTCATCCATATTCTCAATGAACGGCATGGAATGTCTTTTACAAGGCATAGGACAGTTGATTTTATTTTTATTGAAAATTGTACTCTATTTGCCGAGCCCTGCTTTTTGTAACTTATTGCAAGACAGAGCAGCCCCGCTAAGCGATTGTATTATTATTATTATTTTAATTAAGAGTTGATCTAGCCGGTTAACGTGTTTTTATTTATTTATGATTAGGCAATCTCTATTTGCGCACGTTTTTCTAAATGTCGGCCAATCAGATTTGAGCAAAAATGTTTATTTGGCTAGTTTTTTTTTGATTGGACACATACCGGAGTGACCTTTATCTAGGAATTCAGAATATGGCCTGAAGTCATTTTCCTCAAATATATTTCTGAGGGTCGAATTTCACCGAGGGACATTATTTATTGAATTCAATTATTCTAAGATATTTTCGGGGTAAATGAAATCTAAATTAAATTTTGGATACTTAACGGTGCAGTGTACGTTTATAGGTTAATTATACAATAAATTTTAAATGCTAATAGTCGAATATCACCCCTAAATTATGCTATTAGGAATCGATTGTTCCGTAATCATTAACCCTCTGTCTTCAGACATTTTTCAGACGTCGGGAAAAAAAACATATAAAAATATGAAATATTTTGACTGATCCGTATTTCTTCTATACATTCTAGACTGTTTTCATTTTTTTTTTTGCTCCAGCGACTTCTGTTGTTGTGAACATTTCAGTTTGTTCGTTTTCGTTTGGCGGAGGCTGGAAATACAGTTACCTTCTCTTTTTTTTGGCATTTCGCCGAATTTTTGTAAGAATTTTTCTGTTTGGTTTTTTTCAGGAGAGATGGAAATGTGTGATGTGATGTAATTTGGAGGGATAAAAATACATCACTCCATTTAGTGAACGTTTTTTTTATTTTGAGAAAAATTATTTTGTTTTTAAATTATTAATTTTTTTGGCATTTTCCCGATTTTTTGTAAGACATTTTTGTCAGAAGAGATGTGAAATTTATAATGTAATTTTCGAGGAGCAACTTACCTGATTCCAATTAGTAAACGTTTTACATTATGAGAAAATCGTATGGTATTTTTTTATGAAAACGAGGCATCTAATATTTAGTCCCCCCTTATCGTTTATTAATTATATTTTGCTTGTTTCCTGAATGGGTTTGAAGTGAATGGGCCGGTGGCTATTTTCTCACAAAACACACTGACTACAGTCACTTTGTTCACATTTTTTTCAGCCAAAAATGTTGATTTGCTAAAAAAACTTCTGAGTTGTATTATATTTCTCGCGGAATAATTTGCTGGGACATTTGAGCTTCCCGGAAATCGTAAATTATGCAGTTTTGGGGGAAGCGATGACTTTTTCTGAAAATTTTCAGAAAATCTTGTTTTCTTTTTTTGTGTTCAATTTATGGTATTTATTGATTGAGTGGCTTTAAGGTCATGACAGTTCTTCAATCGCATTTAAGCTCAACACACCACCCCATGTATTATTTGGAACTTAATCATCGTAAAATTTCGGATTTTAATATTTGAAGTCCTATTGCAATATATTGAAGTTCTAATGCTTGATTGAACATAATAAATTCATTTTGCTCAAGCAAAAAAAAATATATTACTGTAATTATAATTTTGACTAAAACAATTATCTACATTCACCTCTCGTTAATCGTAAAACAAATTACAAATATGTCGTAATTACGTTTGATAGATGAGTCATTGCGACGAAAAACATAATATCACTTTTCATAAAAATCATATTTAACATTTTTTTAAATAAGTGAACAAAGTGATTGGTTTCATTCCAGTGTTGTTTTTTTTGTGTATCAAGTTTTAAAACCAAAATGTGATGTACAGTCGCTAGGCGTTTGGCGGTCGCTGTTTTTTTCTTCTTTTGATTGAAAACTTTTTTCGATAATTTTGCTAATATAGTTTTAAGTTAATACAACTAAACAAATAAGCACAAATACTACATTGTAGGGAAATTTTTATTCAGTCGTGGACGCCAAAGTTTTTGGCAATATTAACGAGAAAGGGGCTCAAAAATACCCCTAACTGGAAAAAAATATTCGTGTCGTTACAGTTTTTGGGATCTGAAAGCGTTACGATTAGTTGTCAAGAACTGTAGACCAAATATGCCACCTAAGTCAGGGATGTAAATCGAGAACGTTCTATTTCGTGCAAACCGGTGATGCACGTTCACACGCGTTCTACTGCGTGAACGGTTTTCAATCTCAAAATTGCGGTTATCACGGTGATACACGGTAACTTTTTTTCTGCCCAATGTGATGTGCATCACCGGTTTACACGTTTTATTTTTCGGATTTTGAGGAAAAGTTTGGGCAAAACGTGATGTGTATCACCGGGTTACACGTTTTATTTTCGGATTTTCTTGGAAAATGCCGTTCACGAACTTACACGCCCATTTCACATCCCTGACCTAAGTGTTTATTATATTGAGAAAGTATTTAAAAAGGCCCATGAATGTTTGGCAGAGAATTAAAAATAAAATTATCCATACTTTTTGTCTAAATAACAGTATTTGCTCGTGAATAACACTTGTTATTAAGAAGTTGTTACATAACAGTGTCATAAAATTGCATGAAAGCTACGTAGTAGTAGAACATATGACCTGATGGGCCGGTTCTCAATAATAGTCTCATAAATTAGTGCGTTGTGTTGATTAATTTTTGTCACTTGATGTCTATTGTGATTAGCCAATTATATCACGTCTTATCACAAAGGTCCATCTGTTGAAATGTAAAATTTTTGTGAGTACATTTTATTTGATCTAGTCTATAAGTAAAGTATAAATTATTACATTTATGATCCTCTGCGTCGTTTTCACAAAAAAATGACGTTATTTTCTCATAAATCTCGCTGAAAACTTCACGAAAAAGTACCGTAAATGAATGTGTAGAATCAAGACCGATATTTTACTACACTGTAGAATCTACTAGACCGATATTTTAGTACACTGTAGAATTTACGTGCCCGACATTATATTACATTATAGAATATCGGGCACGTAAATTGTTTTTTTCAAAATGTCTATCTGAAAATTCTAATTGTTTGAATTTACGGGAAATCCAGAGATAGCCAATAGAAATCAATCAGTAAAGCTGGTATTCGTAAACGTAACTTACGGTTTGACTATTTCTTGATAATGATTATCTGGCTGCACGCTCAACTAAAACTATCTTTAGCAGTTCCAAACTCAATATTTTAAAGTAACTTATATACATCCCCTGTACAATTATCTGGTCCATATTTTCGCTCATAAAACGTTTTGTTAGTAATACTGGCCAAGTAACTGCACAGTGCTTCCTGAAAAATGAATTCTCAAAATACCGGTCGACATAAGTGCGCAGTGTGTAGTTATTTTTTGATCTTCTAAAATATGACAAATATAAATTATATTTTTGATTATTGGTTAAAAGGGTAACGAATTGCATGACAGGGCAGCTCTGTCTCGCGGTTAAAAAAAACAAAAGTACCCTTCCAGGAATTTTCCAGGAACACACATTTTGGCATGTTAAGCACTGCGCTGTTATCTTACAGGTTTTTTTCATACAAATTTTGCAAGATACGGGCGCAGGGGTTATGTGATGCACAGTGTATCACATGGTCCTAAATACATTTCCATCTTACATCACATCCCTATCAAGTTTCCTATTTTTAGTATCGTTACCAGCAGACGCTAATGATTAATAAAATTAATAAATTGATTTAGGTTTGTTTCAAAAAAGAAGTTGAAAAGCAAGAGAAGAAGGAACCTGATCTTAAACCAGTGCCAAAAGACAACTGTAAGTATAAATTAAGCCCTAAATATCGTTCGAAGCTTCTGAAATTGAACGATATTCATCAAAAAGATCTTTCATTATTATTTCGGCTGAATCTTTCATTTCGCTTTTAGTCTTCGTTTTTTTTTCTTTTTGGTTGGAACAAATACAGTAGGGTTGGTTATAAGGTTTGAAAAAGCACTGTTGGTATGCCTTATGGTCTTTTTCAGACTATGGTCAAATCAAAAGCATGATTTTTGGACAAAATTTGTAAAATCATGTCTTTTCTTCAGGTCCTATGGTGGGAAAAAATATTGTCCAATTTTTTTAGATGGTTATAAGGTCTTATAAGACCATATTGTAACGGATTTTCAAAATGTTTTTAATGTATTTTTTCTTATGACCTTCTAACCAACCCCATGTAAAAAAACCAAATCCAGAATATCGTTCATTTTGACTAAACTAGACTCTTATTGAGCGCGTCTCAAATTTTGACGTTTTTTAATTTGTTTTCATTAGCGAGGTTGTCATCGACAGACTCAACCAGCTCCTCAAGCAGCGATCCAAAAATTACCGACCAAATGGCAGACCTGATGAAACCAAACAATACCGACAGCCAAGTCCCAGAGACAGACGAAGTGACCTCAACTGACCTCAATGCTTCTGCCGCCTCCTCAAGTGGCGCACCCGACGAGGACACCCCACCGGCAAAAAAAGCCAAAAAGCGATGTGGTGTTTGCAAGAAGCGTCTTGGGCTTACCGGTACGATATATACATTGTTTTGTTTCACAGTCCACAAGCTCATTAGTCGCATTTCTTCCGAAAATGTGCTAAAATGACCACTTTAGATCAATTCACCCATTATATACTCTATTTTAGAGAATTAGCGTCGCTAATGGGAGTATGGACTGTGCTCGAGTAGAATTTTTGTTTTACCCACATAAAATACCATTCTTTTTTTTTCTATAGGAACTATGTCTTGTTATTTCTATAAAATCATGTCTTTTTACACTTATTTTTGGGGTAGTCCATTTTTCAAATTGTTATAAGGTCGAGTTTTTCAAGTGCATTAAGGTCAATTCAGTTTATTGGCCTTGGCCTTGTTTGTGTCACATAAAAGTTTTCACATAAATGACTTTTTTTCTAAAAGTTTATCTTTGGAGTTTTTCAGTTTTACCAACATTGAATACACGGGATGCGCCGTTAACCGGCCACTACAATTTTTCAAAAACTGGCCGGTTAACGGCTCAATGCGTAGTCGTTAAATAATGTTACCTCAGAAAAAATATGGTCCAAAAGTGGCCGGTTAAAGGCGCATCCTGTGTATACCATAATCATAATATATCCTATTTTAGTTATTGTGCAGACTAAAGTAAAAACCCAAAACCGCGACTAAAAAGCCGACTAACCTGTAGAGTTTAGTTGTGGTGGAAATTATTTTTTGTGAGTGTTCAAGGCAAAGTGCTAAATAGACTCAGTGAAATATAATTATTTTTAATGAAAAAAAGCGTATGATTTTTTTCTTGATTCTTATAATCCATTTTACCTCTTGAGGGTTGCCACTGGCAACTTGCCAGTAGGGTCTTCGGCGGCCACTGCGAAGTCATTTATTGAATTTTCAATTTAAAATAAAATAAGTTTGAAACAAAAGCATGTTTGTAATCTTCAATTTTACACTATTGGTATTGCTACTGGGCGTTTTTGTTATGCCATTTTAAATGTGGCGAAATTTGCTAAAAACTGATAGATATTTTTGAATTTGCCTCAGTAAGGAATCATCTTTTACGATCCTTACATTGATAAGTTGATACCAGTTGAATTACTATAAAATAAAAATGGAATAACGGTTAATATGAACAAAGAAGAATATGTCGAAAGGTTCACCTTTCTCTTTGTACAGTCCCGACCTTCCAATTGTGCACCCTCCAATTGTGCACGACTGCCCAATTGTGCACTTTTTCAGCAAATTTTACGAGACTGGCAAAAAGTATTTTTGGATTGCCAGGCAAAACTTGTTGATTCAATTTGTTATTTTTTAGTTCTAAACCATAAATGAATCAATTTTGTGTATATTTATGACTCGAAATCGGCCTAAAAAACTAGTAGTTAACTTGATAATGACAATTTTACCAAATTTTGCACGACTCTCCAATTGTGCACGACTGCCCAATTGTGCACGTTTTTCGGAAACGCAAATTGCACAATTGGAAGGTCCGGACTGTATTTTATGCATATAAGGCGGTATTCAGTTTGGACTTTATACCAATTCAGACAGTCCCAATCCTTCAAAGCTAAAGAAATTTAAAATAAACTACAAATCTGTGTACAGAATTTGCAAAATGAGCGCCTTTTTTTTCCCAATAGAAGCCCAACCGTGTTTGGCGATGCCTATACTGTGTGGTCCAACAATGAATCAGCTCGTGCAAATTTGTGGACGCATTTTTTATGCTGAAACCATATAAAACTGCGTGCAAAAGTTTGCCCTGGTTGATTCATCGTTGGACCACACCGTATATCAATTTTGCGTCCTTAATAGATAATGTTATATAATATTATAGATTCTTGGACATTAAAGACTTTATGTGATCATATCAGTGATATATAATTTTTTAATGATACAACTTCATGGTTTATCATATGATAAGATTATGATATTATCACCATTTCGTATTTAATTGATCCATTATTTTCATTTTCAACGTATGTCTTTTCACTGCTCTAATAAGTCAATTTATTATACTCCTAAAACACATTTTCCTGAACCCGAGCAGTTAAGTGGACGTATCCGCTTTGACCATTCTTCGAGCATTATTTTTTCGGATTATTTGGGAAAATGAATACAATTATTGTACGCTAAGGGTTAATTAGGGATACTAATCTATTTCCTTTGTCGGCCATTACTAAAAGAGTAACTTTGGGGAGGGGGGCCCTTTTTAGTACTCGTTTTCAATAATCGACCTCTGCAATTTTTGAAATATTTTGCGGCTCAAGAATTTAGTGGATGTGGTTTTAGTATTTGGATAACAGTAGACATGCTAATCCCTCTTTGCCCCTTAGGATTATATGCAGTAGAGATATGAAATTTATTAGGGTGTCTGTCTACAAATAAACTCGATAATATATAAGATCCAATGGTTAAACATGGTGATCTTTTTTAACCCCAAGTTATTGTAGGGACGAAAACGTGAGTTCAAAGCAAAATTCTTCGTTTACGTGAAAATAAAATCTGCTCGGCAAAAAGTTTTTCTCTAGTCTGTCAAATACGAGGCGGACAATAATTTATACGGTAAACCACTTGCGCAGTTATCGAGCCCAAAATGTAATATTGGGTCATTTTATTTTTTTGCTTACGAAATTACTTAACCAAGTTACTTAAAACCAATTATCTTGCACGCATGTAATATTTTTTTCCGTTTTACGCCTACGCCATGTGTAGTTGTCTTGCGATTTTTTCAAAAGTTTTGTAAGATAACTGCGCATGTGGGGAATTATAAATACATTCACCGTTTGACCAATGAACGCAAGTAATGTAACGTCTTTAAAATATGTAGAATTGTTCTCAATTTCTAGGATTTTGGGTAACCAAAATAAATTAAACTAGGAAAATAATAAAAATATCATTTTTTACTCAAGCTATATAGCAATAGAAGTCATTGTCATATTGTATGAAGTAATAATAAAAAGAAATAAGTGAGGTAGGATAACTTTTCATGAATAATTTGTGGTCATTGAAATACTCTTAATATTCGTATGCCAGTGATTTATGGCATCGGCTCCATACAGAGGGCCAATTAAAAGTCAGTGTTAAACTGCCAGTTAAAAATAGCATGTGTTTTCGAAAGTAACAATTTCAAATTTAAGTCGCAGGGGGATTTATCTGGTTTCCTAGCGCACGTCCAAGCAAATTTCCACACACGGTATGTCAGATACCCTTATATTCTTATATATTTATATCAACAAGGAGAAATGTTTCGCTTAATATGAATAAAGTTTATAACTCCTAAAAAATTCCGACATATTTATATTCCACACGGCATACCGAATGATATATTTAAAAGATATAAATGTGTCCGATTTTTTAGGAATTATGGTTTTAATTCATATTTTGCAAAACATTTTCACCCTTTTTATATAAATATATTATGTGAATCAAAGAGATTATTGGGACTTACATATTTGAGCGTGCGCTAACTAATCCAATAAATCTCGCTGGTAGTTTTTCATTTATTATGACCACAAGACATCAACTATGTGACACGGGTCATATCATATGGCGCGTAGTCCTGACCCTTATAATTATACGGCCGAATCAATAGGGCTGTAAATAGGGATAAGGTTTGGTCGCTAAGAAATCGGATAAAGTATCAAAAATAATCTGTGGTCATTCAATAAGTTTTAATATTCAATAACCGCTTTTTATGACATAATTGAGGATGTTTAGCGAAGGATCCCCGTTGAAAATTTCTTATTATAACCAATGAGCTCGGTAAACAAATACCCTAAGGCAAATACGTTAATAATATATATATATAAATCTTTTATGTTTATTCTTGTAGTTTTTTCAAGTTTTGGATATGTGTCAAAAGAATCACGAGTGGCTTGACACGTTTGTCGTCCCAATTTTAGAAAAAAAAAACTCGAGATTAAAATTCGATGAATTTCCACGGCCAATTGTAAAGCGAAAATATTTTATGGAAAAACAGGAAAACTGTTTTTATATATGGGTGGTGTTTATATATGGCCAAAAAGACCTTCTATAGCATATGCCATAAAGTACGAAGGGTAGCGGTCCTAATGGACGATATTAAAATCCCCATGTGTATTTTTAATTTTAGGTTTTGAAAACTTAAATTTAATCATCTATTATTTAATCGTAATCGTATTGCTAAATTCTATATTGTTTAGGATTTGAATGCCGCTGCGGGTACTTCTATTGCGGAGTTCACAGATACTCGGACAAGCACGATTGCCCATTCGACTATAAGGTAGTTAAATTATAACCATTGTAAACATTTATTATAACAAAAAACATATTTAGAAATCGGGTCGCGCTGAGTTAACTGCTGCTAATCCTCTTTGTGCTGGCGAAAAAATAAAAAAGCTGTAATTTATTGTTCTCTTGTTCTCCTGGACAATTATTTATAAATGTAAGTTTATTATTATTATTCTAAATATTGAGATGCCGACTGAGTACATATCCCAAGACCGTCCTTAAGGTTCTACAAATATCGTAGCTGATAAAAGTACAATTCTCTAAAAAGATAAAAATATGTACTAATTTCTCAAATAAAAAGATAAATGGAGGAGGTACAAGGCTACTAGAAGCTCATCAGTATTAAGATGTATGATCTAACCTACGCGTTTTAATTCCCACCAATAATATCCCTCGTTCTTTACAACCTTGCTTATCTAATTCACAGGATTTTTAATCAAAAATGAAGATTATATATTATATAATGAGAAATCAGTACATAATTTATCTTTTTAGATAAAAACATAAATTTCAATAAAATTGCCGTAAAGCTGTAAATATCTAGAAAAAAACAATTCAAATTTAATATCTGTAACCAGACGAATGACTTTTTCACTGCCATAAATGCATCAATATAATGCAGAAATGGAATATTTTTGGAATCGAATTGTGTCTTTAGTGTTTTATGTGTTGTCGACATTATTGTATTCTAATAATTAAATTATTAAACTTGTCTATTTTGCAGATGTATGCATACTATGGAATTTATATCATATGCTAATATGTCATATTTATAAGGTTATTGGGTCGTATTTGTCCAGAAGTCTGACCTATAAAATCATGTATTTCTTAATTTGGTTTAGCAAGGTAGTGAGGGATTCGTCATTATAACTTTTTACTACACATGAACTCGCCACACTTTATATTTGAAAGTGTGGCAAGTTCATGTGTCACCTAATTTTGTCACTCGTTGTACTTTTATTATAATTATTAACCTCGCAATATTCAGTTTGAATTGTGTCCTTTGGTTCGCGTCAGTATTTTGTACATCAATTTTGGGTTTTTTTGTTGATGCTTCTTCGACCCGGATTCGAATCAAATGCATTGTTTCGTCCTGCATAAATATATCGATTATATAATTTGTATGACCGGCCTGCGCGCGTAACAGAAGAAAACAAACAAACAAAAGATAACGAATATCACGAAAATTAAAACAAGAAAGAAACAGAAAAAAATTCGTGCTGTATCGCTGCGTTCCGCGATGGATTTACGGAGGACAATATTCCATTTATTTTTTTTCCCACTATTTTCATATTTGACACTTTTTGTGCACTGGCATTAACGAAAAAAGAGAATACTAAAAAGTGGAGGCAAAGTGGAAACGGTTTTTTCGCACGTTTTTTCCGCATTACCTAAAATTCTTGAGGCATATATTATATTACAGCTTGTTTGCAATGACAACATTATTTTTTCTGGCTTAAGAAATTTTAGCTTTGTATTGCACCGGTTTATTTGATTAATAACGTCAGTTTTTAATGAAATTGATGAGTTTGAAACAAAAAAAATCGTTTCGCAAACGTGTCTTAGAAACTAGAGTTTATCACAGAAATACGGTTCGATATTTTCATAAAAATTTAAGGAATTTACACCCATATGATTATTAATTCATTGCTATTGTTTGTGTTCTACGGGTGATATTTTTAAATATAAAATATATTTATAAATCATACAAATATTATTTGTTTATATTTTATTAAATTCATGCGAAAAGTTCCGGAATTTTAATTTGTTTAAGTTTTATTAATTAGATTCTTGTTTGGTCATTATTATATCACTTTCGTAAAGCATAAAAGTAGCCCTATTAAGCCCTAAATAACCCGTGGCCATTTTCGGGCGAAAGTTTAGGCTCTAAAATAAGTCCAAAATAGCATTTTTTGTACAGATAATTACAAAATAATCGGTGCCTACTTAGCTAGGCCGCAGGCTGTTTTTTTATTAATGCGATCAAATTTTCAAATTTGACCTGATAAAAAACCGTCCCCACTTGGTCACCCAAAAAATAATCGAAAATAGTTCCATATATGCGGATGCCTCTGTTCACTTAGTTCGCATAATCTTCAGCATTTTCATTTATTTGTAGTTTTTTTTTTCTCTAATATTTGGATACTAATTGTCTTTTTCCTCCTGCTGATTCCACAATAGACCATAATATTAACTCACTTGAGCCCACGGCCAATTTCTTATGTTTAACGGTTTTCGAATTTTCAGAAAAAAAAGTCGTTCAATTTTGACACTGGTCATATAATATTTCATAATTTTAAACTACGAATTTTATTGATAAATATTTTTTCTTGTTTCCGATATTTATCAAATTAGCCGTGGGTTTTATCTTCAAAATTTTCGGCGGAAAATGTGGCCGGCATCGGTTGGTTTTCTTTTCTATTTGGTTTTTCTTTTCAACAAAAAAAAAATAACTAGTCCTAAATAACTGTAAGATCAGTTGGGGTTCATGAGTCTTAAGGCCCAAGTTCGAAAAAGCAAGTTTTCGGAGACTGGCATTTGGTATTGGTGATTATATTTAATTTCTTTTTTAGATTTTATCCGGTGAAGTAGGGTTAAACCGGATGCTATTTTTCGTTTGAAAGCTTTTCTTTTTTGAACATCAAAAAACAAATTATATCTATATTTATATATATATATATAGCCAGATGGAAAAATAAGCAACAGACTAGTTATTAGTGTCGTATTCTAACCGCGTGTTTTAACCTTTAATCACCAGCTTCTTTACTCTTGTCGATTGTGTAGAAAGTTTTTTTCCTCTTTAACCCTGTTCCTAGGAGTTAAAATTAAAGATTGTCTGCTTTCTCTAATGCGAGTCTTTTCAGAACTATTTTTGTGAAAAACAGCATAGCCAAAATTTTTCGATCATCTCAGGAGCTAAAAATGAAGGAAATTTAACACGGGAATTTTTTTTCCTATTATTATTTCCGAGAATCAAAAAACAATGAAAACGATGATTTGTCGTATTTACAATCATTTTTGAACCTTGTCAATTATGAATAACCTCAGTTTTTCATGGAATTGATGAGTTTGAAACAAAACAAAATAATGGCGTCTGAATTGCCCTATAAAAGTTTTTTTTCAAACTCATCAATTTCATGAAAAAATTACGTTATAAAAAATCCCGACTCTTGACTATTGAATTCGGCTTTAGACCGCCTCATAATTAATACAATTTTTGATTGGTCAAAATGAGGAATAAAAAAACGTCTAATTGGTCGAGACAAAATATTTTTCTAGAACCATGTTTCCAAGAAAATCATACGAGAGTCATGTGAAAAAGTAATTTTGCTTTGCGGGATCTCTACCCGCGTTTTGCGCTTTATTATTATTATTTTTTGCCAACTGATTTTTGCTCTGGGAGTTAAAAAATTTTTGATCAACAAACAATGAAAGCAGGCACTCTCGTTGCCATATGGGCCCAATAGTAAATCTCATTAAAATTATATTTTTATTCTACTATCATCTTCAATTTTTCATATGGTGTCAAAGTAACAAATTAATTGGGTTACCTACAAACCCGTGTTTGTACTTGATTGGTTTGTTATATTGTCCCGAAAGTTCTTTATTGAAATAAACAAAAATGAATATATTTAAACAAAAAAAAATAACAAAAGAGTCACTGAAAAAAAGTTGTCAATTTTTATCAATAAAAATAAAACGAATACTCTTCAATATTGTGTTATTATTCAAGTATCAGCAGGCAACAGAGCTAATTGGCTAGCATGAGTGTAATATAACCCCCTGCGCCGTTATGTTGTCGGCCGTTATCTGGCAGATTTTCCCGTTTGCACCGTTATCTTGTCGATTTTACCGTACGCTCCGATCTCTGTGCGGAATTTTAAGCACTGCGCTGTTATCTTGCAGATTTGCCCGTTCGTTTGGGCTTCGTTATCTCGCCAAAATCAGAAGTCAATTAAAGCCCTTACTTGCCCTTACTCCTATAATGGGCACTCCCATAACGGGCTCTTGTAGCTACACGCTGTGTAGTACACAGAATGCGCAGTTATCTTGCTAAAATTATTTTGCGACTTTTCGAGGACTAAGTTCGCAAGATAACTGCGCATGTGTATACAGTCCTTGATTCCATAAGGGGCGCTTCCAT
>SCLG01000023.1:951730-973133 GCA_004367875.1 Oikopleura albicans
TTTTTTTTTTGCCTAAAAACTCAATATACACAACGTCAACAAATAGGTCAATTACGTATTTTACAACATTTTTCTTATGAAAAGAAACATGTTCGACAATAAAAGGCGGCGGCTCATTTTATGTCTGAAAAATACGTCTGGCATCCTCTGGCTTCGTTTAACAAATACTAGGTTGATAATCTCAACGTAATTCCTGCCGGAATCACAATATCAAGACACGTCTGTCATAGCTTGAGTAATCGAACCTCAGCCAAGTCATTGAAACCCAATGGACCTCATCATGATGTTTGAAAGCTAACTCAAGTATTGATCTAATCCTATTTCAGTACTGTACCGTGTGCCAAAGCCCAGACTGGAGGTACTTGGAGCAATCTTTATATAATTTTAATTGCATCATCGCTCCAATCACGGCTGCAACACACGGCATAAATGTATAACGAAAAACCAGACATTGACGCAATGTTTCAGTTAATGTAAAAAATACCCTACTAATTAGTAACGTCTCGATATTATCGTTAAACTAATTATTAGTTATCGAGACGCATCTCATTATTTTTTCTAATCCCTGTCGTGAACCGAATTTTGCAGCTTTGCAAACGAAATGAGCGTTTCTCGGCGAGTTTAACGTGGATTTACCGACACATCTTAAATTTCACAAAATAAATAATACCGGTTCAAGTCAGAACGGATTTAAAATATGAATGAGTCAATATATATAAATATATCTATATATAGGTATTTGTCAATTTTATGTGTTGTTTCGTGGTCCCCAGTGGACTTTCAACACTCAAGTATTGCGATTAGAGGTAACTGGAAGTCTCAATGTCACTTGAACCTCAACATTGAAATTCTATGCAGGCCAGGCGGCTTATCCACTTAAATCCGGAGTCAACGCAAACGAAAAATGCCAAACATAATAATCGGGGAAACTAAAGCATGTAAAGGCAGCGATCTTACACATACGATAGGGTTTAATATTCTGATCCCTACTGATTGAATACCAAACCGCGCTTACGATTAATCAAAAATATTTTCGGTGGAGGCCATGCCGTTTTGGCACGGTTCAATCTGGTACAAAGCAAACAATGGGTGACTAGGATAGCAAAAATAAAAACGTCACTTGCGCAGTTTTCTTGCAGGATAATTAAATATTTCGTCACATTTTCGTTATCTTTTGTTTTTTTTTCTGCAAATTTTCATCGTATACACTTTAGCACATAACAGCTCCATTGAGTTATAAAAAGGACCAATGACAGGCCACATAGGCCTCAGACGCGCTGTCAAGCAACGTTACCAAAAAGTGGTAACATTATTTTTTTCGCGTTTGAAAATCACTGCGATACCTTTGCACTGCGTAATTTTTGGCATTCTTTGAAATTTTCCTTAAAATAGGCGAAGGGTACTTTCGCGACCATTCTTGGTTGATGTCCTGTATTTCAAAAAACTTCGACGATTTTTTTTTTTGATTTGTAAAGCTTACGAGCTTGCTAACCTTAAAAAGATGTATTATCGGACAAATTATTTTAGCTGTTGACAAAAGCGGGACGCCTCTCGATTAAGACGGTTCCAAACTTGATTCGGTTGTACACGACATAATGATGTAGTTCCATGATTCGACCAATCAAAATCGAGACTGGCGGAGTGAATGACATGCCAGCTGAGACACGTTCATTTACAAGAATCCGATATTGCTAATCGGTGCCTTATTGAATTGCACTTATTATTTCATGTCGAATTTGTAGAGCACATATTATTTATTTTCCTTTTTATTTTGCAAATAAGATGGATATTTTAAATTTGAGAAAAAAAAATTGAGCGCATAGAGATTGGCACACTTAAGAATACAAATTTGACCCCCTATCACCCCTGAGTCAGGGGCCCTGACCCGTATTGATCCATGAGATTTAAATATGAATACATTACAGAACCCAGACTTTTACGTTTTTAAAAACTATAATTTAATATATATTTGGATTGAATAACCGTGAGTATTATCCCGATATGACAACTGGTAGTTAAAAATTGATTATCAGAAAGTTGTGGACCCAGTGTCAAGCTTAGGCTAGCCTGGTCTTACCTTTTTTATGTAAACAATGTAAGGTTAAGGTGTAAAAATATGTAAAAATGCGCGAAAAACGTGAAAAATGTAATAAAACATGCTCAGAACTATAATACAACAATGATAAATATCTACATGAAGACGACCAAAAATCTGAAAGATGATCAAACTTTGGTTACGTTCTATATTATTGCAACAAATTACACTCCAGTCGCCTGTTTGTGAACGAGGTGAATATTCAACCATTCATTTCTGTGATGGAATCGGACCTGATATACCCAAGGAAGGACTTTAATACTCGAACGGTGGGGGTTAAACTGGCGGTAGTTCTACAGCCAATAATAAAGGAAAACTGGCGCTAGTCTCAGCACTACCGCCAATTTACCCGCCTCGCATAACTACCGCCAGTTTTAACTAGAAAATTGGCGGTAGTTACTACCGCCACTTTGACAACGGAACTACCGCCAGTTTTTTTCCCAAATTAAGAAAAAACTGGCGGTACTACCGCCAATTTACCCGCCTCCATTTTAACATAGGATATTGATAGTACATTTTTTTGAAAAAACAAATTCAAAGGAGATATGGTTTACCAATACAGTCCCCCACCCAAATAAGAGTCACAATTTATCTGAAAGAAAGTGTCCGTTATTTGGGTAGTTGGCTCTTTTTTACTTACAACTCACCTATTTGGTTTTCTGAAATACAAAAAAAATGTTACATTTTTTGCATAAAACGTTTTCTAAAAAATGTCTCTTATTCGGGTAGTTGCATGCAAATTTTTGATGCAAAATTCATTCACCACAGATAATTGGAGTCCTAAATAGAAAAAAACAACAAGATGTTTTATTCATTGTGCAGATATGGTAACAATTCAGCAAGACAAAATGTGTACATGTGAACAAAATTATCGCTGTTTAATTGTTTATTGTAAAAAAGAGCCCATTGTTAAACTGTTGGAATCGTCCGGTACACGAAAAAGTTCAAAAGAACAGCGAAAAATAAATCGCGTGAAAAGCGCGACAAAATTGCACGACAAGAAGAAGAGCAAATCATTGCCGGATCGATTGCTCTCGAAAAAACAACTAGAGTCGGCGCATTTAGAATCTGTGGAGAAAAGTAAAAATGTTGTCATTGTTTTGACAACGGCCGCAACTCAAATGCTCACACAAGCCATGGTTTTTTTTTGACTAAACAATTGTTTGAGTCGTAATCGTTTTCAATGGGCCATACATTATAAGTTACACTGGGTGCGCAGTTATCAGGCGGGTTGGCCCGCTCGTGCTGTTATCAGACAGGTCTGTCATAAGATAATGACATACTTTTTTTGGAAATAATTTTTTACCCCGTGGAGATCGTCAGATTGACGCGAGCATGCCAAAATAATTCTGTTTAAAAGGATACAAAGATTGCCTGAAGTGCGTCAATTTTAGGACCGCCATGGGGTAGATAACTTAGAATAGGTAGCGCCGATTATTAGGTACATAACTCACAAATTTATTAAACCACAATTAAAGTGCCCGAAAAAGAACTAACGACACCAAAAAATCTACCAAAATTTGTAGAAAGTACAATTCTCTCAGCGCCAACGACGACCAAAGTTCCAGCCGTTCTGCCAAAAGGCTTTCGATATGCCGGACAATCGCGAAAAGATAAAAAGGGGATTTTGCGGTCATCTACCACAGTTCCCAGTGAAGTAATGACCCAGACATTGCCAACAATTGAAACCAAACCAATCACAAAATATCCGCCAAATCGTGGTATATATTTGCCACCATCAGATAGAACAACTGATACCAAATCACTCAGAAAACCGGAACCTGATGGCATAAGCCTCCTTGAGTCAGAAATTGAAGGCTCAGGGGCGTACAAAGAAGGTATGATTTTCAAATATTTGTGTTAAAGATCCAAAATACCTAACGAATGTTTGATGGATTTCAACAAAATACGGAGAATTGTTGTCATACGCTGCGTAGAACCCAACAATTTCATTTTAAAAATCAAACTCGACACTCCTCTGAGGAGTTTCCTCGGAATACTCGGCGTTCGCCCTCTTCTCCCGTATTTTTTAGATAACTATATTCGAGTTTTTGACATGCGGAAAAAACTCGAGTTTAGCTATCTCGAAAATACGAAAAAAAACGGCGCAAATTTATGTAAAACGCTGAGTACTAGTACACAAGCGGCGCGGTGTCGCGTTAGGCTAAGGGCCTTAGCCTAAGGCGGTGTAAATAAATTTGGATTCAATTTGATTTATCATATTTAGATTACTATCTGTTTGAATATGGTAATGTATATGAATTTCAAGACTTTATATCGGACTCAATATCGAACGACATGGATTATGAAGTTTCGTCGCCATCTCAGAAACCAACAAGTAAAAACAATCGAAAAGGTGTTAGAAAAGGGAGAAAACAACAGACAAATATAATTAGTTTGCAGCCATCTACACCACGTGAACGAAAAATTGGCGCACCCGTCTTGAAAATGGCCGAAGCCACTTTTGTCGCTAAAGAGGACTTATTCCAGAATGAGAAACAATTTGTTAAAATAACAGGTATTTTTGAAAAGATTTGTAACTTTTTGGCCTAACTCTTGACAGAATTTTTCACTTATTGTGTGAATTTTTGTCTGAATTTTTGTCTGAATTTTTGTCTGAATTTTTGTCTGAATTTGTATTTGAATTTTGTCTGAATTTGTTTCTGATTTTTTGTCTGAATTTTTTTTTATGAATTTTTTGTCTGAATTTTTTTTTTATGAATTTTTTGTCTGAATTTTTTCACATTGTTATTTACATGTTTTTCGACTCTTTAGAATGTCAACGCTTACATATTTTTTTTTCAGATGTGGATCATTCGGGAAAATGTGATTATATCCCAAATGAGCTTAACCCTGGCAGTTGCAAATTTCCATTGCGTAACGGCGAGCGATGTCGGCCGTCGTGCGCCGAACGCAATTTGGTTCCATTTAACGCTCAAGATGGAAACGTACAAATGGAATGTGTTTGTAATCAGCAAAGTTGCCAAGTAAAGTATGACTTTCGATGTGTTAACGCCTGTACAGAACCAGATATATCGGTTGTTCCGATTGGATTGAAACCAAAATGTGCTTTTCCGCTCCCTGGCGGAGAGAGTTGCAATTTTGACTGTATTTTCGGGTCGTTTAAGACGGTTCAACGTGCTTTTGGCAAATGTAACTGTCGTAACGGCGATTGCTCCTTTTCAATACCTCGCGCATCATGTGCCCCATCTCATTCAAAATACTGCCGAACTGATAATGCTCTCGTCGAAGCTAGGGTGTCTAAAAAACTGAAAATTTTGGTAAATATGTTTGTACGTTACAACAACCACGTCGTTATAGGACTATTTTGCAAAAATACGAGCCCTATATCATATAGGCTATATGTATAACGAGGACCTGGCGCAATGTGTGTGTCGGAAAAGTCTTTAGAACTGAATTTCCAAAAAAAATGAATATATAAGGCACCTTGGCCAATTCTGATTGGGGCGAATACATAAAAAGATGACACTTAAAAAAGTTACACGTTCTAAAAATTCCCAATGGACCCAAAAATAAATATTATTAACCAAAAATGAAACCGTTTTTAGGTTTCGTCTTTTTTAAGTTTTTGGTATTTTCATCATTTTCGGGTTTGGCCCTTTTCTTTATGCCCCCAAATCAAGTTGTGCCCGCGCCTTGGCATATTTTACTTCGAAATTTTCCAGCGTCCAATGTCGCTAATTGAGCAAATTTTGATAGATTTGGCGAAACCCGGTTAAAGGTGAATAACATTTTTTCTTTGAAATTTTCTAAACTTAAAATACTTTTCATATCGTGAATTTTATCGCTTTCGTGGGCACTCTATTTAAAGCTCACCCGATGGCACGCGTCCACTGCATGGGCAAACCCGGTACTGAACACTTGAGCACATTTGTGACTGCTAAACGTGAACAAACATGTTGGTTGCGTTGTGTGTCTGGCTTCGTGTGGAAAACGGCAATCAAAATCGAACAGCCGAGCGGCCAAAGCGAGCCCCGAATCGAAAAATCGGGCTACTTTTCGCGGCAAACTTCGGAGAAATCGCCGCCCATTTCGTGCTCGTGCCAAAAGAAAGCGGTTGGCTGTGAATTGCAGATTCCGCTCGGCATGTGTGTACCCGCTGCTTTTGCCGACTTTGAATTTTAACATTCTGTATTTATGAAATAAATTATTCTTATTCAAATTCATTACGTAAGGATGAGTTGCCTGCCTTGCTATGAAGTCGTACTAAGTGTTTACTTACGAGACAGAAGTCCTGAATGTATTACAAAAGTTCCTAAACCTAAACTAAAGTTATGCGACCTACCGAAGTGAACCGTTTTCCGATGTGTGATGTTTTGTACACACTGGCAAACGGCTCCCCTCGCTCGTCACGTGGACTCGCTTGATTGCGATGTTTACGTCAACAGTTTCTAGTGCTCCTCGTTTTCGTCTTGCGTTACACGCTTGCTGCACGCAAACGGGGAGCACTATGCTAGGCTTATCTGAGCCTTACGTTATAACCTGTACTGCCTACCGTATTCAGAAGACGGGCCTGTAGAGTCCATGTGTCGATTCTGATCGTTTTTTGAATGCCAAAATTCGAGTTTCAAACTGTAGGCGTTTTGCATAAAGTTTTGCATAAGGTTAATTTAACTCCTAGGCGGAATTTCGTGCAAATTTGCACGAATCACTCTAAAATGTCAAAAATTATAGGAAAACGATGAAATATCCGAAATCGCTGATAAAGGGATATCACTAAATTTCCCGAAAAAAAATTTGAAAAATGAATTGGGTTTTTTTTGAAAAATTGCATAATCCGGGTTTTGTCGTGGGTGGTCAATTTCGGAAATTTAATTGTTAATTTATACAGTCTGTATAATTACGTGAACCATAATTTGCAAAATGTGCCGTACAATAAAAACCATCAGATGACCAACACAGAACTAAAAGTTCTAAAATAAATAATTGGAATTGTTAATCATTAACTACCACAGATTTCTGTTGGTTCCTCCGAAATTACAATAAATTAATTGAAATCTAATACGATAACGATCAAAATGTCAAATTTTACATATGGAGATCAAAGGTATGACTGATTGTTTACGTGATTTTTTTTTCAATTTTTGACTCAAAAAGATAATTTATATTCTTTATGTATTGCGCCTTATAAACTACTAGTATAGTATGATGTATTATTATTTGATTCATACGAATAATTGGGATACTAACAGAGACATAGGGTACAGTCTCAGCCCCATTTTATTACCAATTTCGTAAAAAAAACCTTATCCATTTTATTCAAAGTCACACTATTAATTTTCAAAAAAAAAAACCAGATAGGGCAAAAGCACTGTATATATACAATACATGTATATATGATTTATTTATTGTATGATTCTATTTATATGATTTCAGTGAACTTGATGCAGCGGTCACAAAAGGTCGATTCAATAATGAAGTGGTCGTAGTTTGTGGTGGTGCTAGCGGTATAGGTCGGGCAACTACTGAAAGATTTGTTAACGATGGCGCACAGGTCGCCGTTTTTGATATAAACGATCAATTTCTTCCATTTGACCAAACCTATAGATCGTCCGTGCACTTTTTCCAAACTGATTGTTCGAGCAAAGATAGTTGCGAAAAAAGTGTGCAAGTTTGGGTTAAAAAACGTGTCATTTGTTACCGAAATAATTTTTCCTTCACTTCGTTTTTTTTATATTGATTAACAGGGAAAATGGGTGGGAGTTAACCGTCCAGTTTTAGAACGAAAATTAAAGTTTTCAAGGTCCTTTGATAACATTCATATGCAGTTTACCGTCCATTTGTGGACAGCTAACTAGCGATAAAAAGCCGCTGAATATAATTTAATTAATTGTTTAGCTTGTTGTAATTGTCAGCGTTTTTTTTAAATATTTGGATTTTTTCATATTACAATATATTGCAGATACAATGACCATTTTAACCCGAATAAACGCTGCATTCGAAAAACTTGGCCCTATCAACCACTTGGTTTATTCGGTGGCGTATTTCGGATCCAAAGCCCTCGAAGCCGAAGAAAAAGATTGGATGACCACGCTTTCGGTCAATGTGGCCGGTGCCGGTTATATGATTTCGGCTGTTGTGCCCAAAATGAAGGATGCCGAAATCAATCGAAAATCAATATGTCTAATGACTTCTATATCGCAAGTATCCGCCCAGTCAAACCGATGGACGTATGGTGCCAGTAAAGGGGCCCTTTGGAGTTTGGTACGACATGCCGCTCTCGAACTCGGGAAAGATCATGGTGTCCGTATTAATTCAGTTAGTCCGGCGTGGGTTTGGACACCAGAAGTCGCAAAAGCATATCCCGATAAGTCTGAGGCAAACGATGGGTAAGCCTTTTTCAAAACTGTTTCGGTCAAACATTTTCTTTTAGTTGAAAAAACAAACTTTTTGAACGGGCGGCTTCAAATAGTCACACTTTTTTGAACCTGCTATCAAATACTTTTCAAATTATATTTGATTATTAGGTGAAGTACACATTTACATTCGGCTTACATAATAACGACATTGACATTAACTTGATCTTTAAACGTCAGATTTGATCCTCAACCCTAACCCAACTAATTAGAGGTATCCAAGGCCGTTTAAATTATGCATTTATTGTGTATTTGCACGGTTATTTCAGTATGGGAGCTCTTTTTTATTGATCGTGTGTAACTACGTGTTAAAAATTTAGTCATAATGTCAAATTTCGTGTAAAAAACATGATTGTATTTGTATAAACGTTCAGAAAATTTGGTTATACTTTTGTTATTATTTCAGACCAGGAAAATCATTTCATATTTTGGGAAGGCTTGTTGAAACAAATGAAGTTGCAGCGACAATTGCTTTTTTGGCCAGTCGTGATGCAAATTTTATTCATGGACACGATTTACATGTCGGTGGTGGATATCACTGTATGGGTCCGGAACAAACGGGCTCGGGAGCTAAATTTGCTGGAACCCAGAAATAAATTTTCCTTATTTTCTGTACACTTTGAAAATACATGAATAAATATTTGAAGCTAAAAAACAAACGTGCTATAACATCTTCTCTCGCATTAGGTTAATTGAACGAGATTGGACGCTTAAGGACCGGTCCGTCATGTTGTGTACAACTCAGTGAAGAATTCCCAACAACTCGGTGTTAAACTCGGATTGGCATAACACCGAGTTGTTGGAATCTTTATTTTGTTTATACATTACAATAACGAATGATTAACCCGCTAGCATACATGCCGTTCCAATTTATATAAACATTGTTCATTAAATTATATATATTTATAAAAAAAATGAAGAAATATTATATAAAAACCAAAGTGTTCCAAATTGTTAACAAATTGCTATTTGTTTCCAAATTGGAAATTATGGTCATTGTTCATGGTCATCTAAATTGAGTATAAGTGAACTAACAAATAAAAATTCAACTTATGTTTTATGTCATAGCGACACCAGATGGCTCTGTTACTCACGCTACTTTAAAACGAAACAAAACATCATTTTTTCAGCTCTATATTAGTCCGCAATGAGATTCGTAATACTTGCGGGGCTTTGCTCCGTGCTTGTGGCAGGTATATTGGAAATAAAAATCAATAATTTGCGCCGCTGCGTCACGTTTTCAGTTTAGCTAACGATTCTAGAGAAAACTTTTGAAACTATAAGAGTAACGCCGCCATGTTAAGAACGGGTGAACTTTTAGTCGATTGAATTTCGCATATTTCAGAAATGCCAGCAACATTTAGCCAATGTTTATAAACAGCCATAACATAAACAAGATATAAACAAGTGTGCTGTCACGTCCTTAGACGGAAACGTGCTTTTATCAAATTGAATGATTGGCAGAAAACCCGCGGGCTGATGAAAATCCATGAATTTTTCAACGTGGTTCATCATGTCTTTGGATGTTTTCACAATGACAAACACTTTTTCATATTCTCTGGCCAAATTTGATGCATAAAGTTCGCTCGATTCTAGTTAAAATTATCAGTCAGTGTAACGTGTGTGGTAAATAATTTTGTGATATATCAATCTGAACACCAAGTGACGCTAATGGTCTAGCAGCTAGATTCTAGCTTGAGTATGTTTAACATTGAAAACCTGATGCTTGGCGTCATCTCGTGTCCGGAGTAAGGTATCTTTTTTTTTTTGCAAACAAAGTATTGACCATAGACGGTATTATTACTTGATGTAGTTGACTGAAAAAGTACAGTTCGGCCTTGACGGATCATTTTTTATATTATACTCAAAAATAATAGTATGTTTTAGAGTTCGTATGTGGGCCACGAATAAGTATCACTGGATTCAGTGGGAATGATACAGACTTGAATGGGCTGTGGACTTTGGCCATGAATAGCGGGACACCCGCGACAAATGACGATTATCCTTATTATAAACAAAGGGTATGCTTAAACAAACTTCTCATAAACAATTTTTTCATAAAACATTATGAGTCAGTAAAAGTGTCCACGTTTTGTTTTTTGCAAAATTGACGCAAGATTCAAGTTTAAATCCCTTAAAATTTGGTGTTTCGAATAGCTGGGCCATTTATTTGATTATAATATCGCTGATAAAGGACCCATCTCAGACTTTAAAACCGTTTAGGGATCAGATAACTACATGTGGTGGATGTGGCATGCTGATGTTGGTCATTGGGTGGTCAATGAAACGCCGGGCGCCCACGGAGCAGACCGTATGAAAAGTGCGTTTGGCGAATTTGAGTGTCCCCAAAATAAACCCGATTGGGAAGGGGATGCCATTGGGAATAATACCGTATTTGATATTACGCCTGATACATGTTGTAGAAACATCGTCTGGAATCAAGGAGGTCTCAACAATATAGACTTTATACAGACCAATGATGTTAACGAAGAATATCCGATTTATAAAACGACCATTGATGATGAAGATGTTTTTATGTGGTGGATGTGGCATGGGCCAACGGGTCATTGGGTAGTTAACAAGTACGGGCAAAATTAATTAACTGCTTGCGCGGTACACCATTTGCGCAGTTATTTTGCGAGCAGTTATTTTTCGTAATATTTCATCATTTTTCGCTTACGCAGTTAACTTGCACCCAATTATCCCGGAGAAATGTAACATGACATCATTTTACCCCTTCGCCCTCCTCAGTTAGCTTGCCAATTTAGGAAAATACATTCGCAGAATAACTGCGCAAGTGGTGTATTCCACCACCTACTCAGTTATGNTATGTGGTGGATGTGGCATGGGCCAACGGGTCATTGGGTAGTTAACAAGTACGGGCAAAATTAATTAACTGCTTGCGCGGTACACCACTTGCGCAGTTATTTTTCGTAATATTTCATCATTTTTCGCTTACGCAGTTAACTTGCGCAGTTAACTTGCACCCAATTATCCCGGAGAAATGTAACATGGCGTCATTTTATCCCTTCGCCCTCCTCAGTTAGCTTGCCAATTTAGGAAAATACATTCGCAGAATAACTGCGCAAGTGGTGTATTCCACCACCTACTCAGTTATGTTACAATCATGCAATATTGTATATCGGTTGTTTTCGGGAAAAAAAGTTTTACCAGTTAGTTTTTGTCATGCGCAGTTAACGTACAGTTCTTGAAAATATTACAAGATAATTACGCCCGTGGTTATTTTTCCGATTTCGAGGTTTTTCTTAGCAGGGAACACCTCTCAAGATAAATAGTTTACATTTTGTGCAAACCTTTCATTTTATATACTTCCATTCCGCTTTTAAAAAAAATAATAATAAGTTTAGTGTTGCCAAAGTCTAAAAATGTATTAAGAACACCTAGATCACATTCTCCTACGGATATGATAATGTCTTCATTTGCTGATGTTGAATGTCCAACTGATGTCGCGATGTGGGAAGCGGAAAATACCGGAATGTCATGTAAAATAGGTAATGGGTAGAAATTGATAGAACTTATCCTTGTTCTCTTTTTTGTACCGTATTTAGTCTAACACTTATTTTGTTGCGCGCATGTTCTTTTTTTGTATACAGAGGGAGTGTTCAATAAGGGTCGCTTGTGCTGAATTAAGCTTCTTGTGCTAAAAAGGGTCCTCTTGGCTTTCCACGGGCATTTTGTAGTCATTTGTGATCCGTGTATGGATATAATATGTTCAAATTATATTCAAGATAAGTATATCGAACTCATAAAATCATAATTACGTGAAGTTTTAACAGTTAAATCCCCTAATCTTAGGTGGGCTTGATAAGGGTCCCCCTCTTAAATATAAATGGTCTAACCGACCGTAATGATTTCATTTAAGCTTCATGTATTCGGACGCGCAACGACATGTTAGATTCTTGGTACTTTCCCGATTACAATACCACTGAGATGACTTATAATGAATGCCGTTCGTTCTGTGCTGGTCAAGACACTCCTTATTTTGGGCTCGAGTGTCCAAATTCGAACCTTGACAGTAATTGCTTGTGTTTTCATATGGTCGATGAAAATGCTATGATAGACGATCAAAATTGTTATCAAGCCACCGATATAGGACTATATGGTACCGTACAAACATGTGATGCGAATACAAATGGAATATATACGGATGAGCATGGGCGCTCCATTGGGGACTGGGGCGTTGCGCCAATTTATACCGTTGAATCAGGTACATCAAATGGCACCGACTAAATTGGTCACATGTCTACTTCGTCGATGGTAGACTTCGTCTCTTTTTTGAGACAAATTCTACCTAATCCTCTTTAGCGGTTTTTCGAAGTCGACTTTGTTCTTGTTAGCATTTATTCATTCTTGCCCTTATCCGTGTTTGCCTTTCNTTAATAAGGATCGTACTTCAAAAATCATTCACCAATCCTAGTCACCCCGGTCTTTCGGAGAAAACGTTTTTCGTAGAAAAAGTACTTCCAAGAAAAAGTTTTTCCCAAGAATACGTTTTTCCGAGAGACTGGTAGACAGCTAGACCTAGCTCGGCTGAAAATGTATACATATTTTCTCCTAAATACGTTTTATTGTGTTTTCTCCGAAAAACATTTTCTTATTTTTTTTCTCCCAAAAATGTATTCTCCGAAAGACCACGTTGCCTAATAGGCAGCCCTCTTTAATTGTTCTAACCAACCGTAATGATTTCAATTAAGCTTCATGTATTCGAACGCGCAACGACATGTTAGACCCTTGGTACTTTCCCGATTACAATACTACTGAGATGACTTATAATGAATGCCGTTCGTTCTGTGCTGGTCAAGACACTCCTTATTTTGGGCTCGAGTGTCCAAATTCGAACCTTGACAGTAATTGCTTGTGTTTTCATATGGTCGATGAAAATGCTATGATAGACGATCAAAATTGTTATCAAGCCACCGATATAGGACTATATGGTACCGTACAAACATGTGATGCGAATACAAATGGAATATATACGGATGAGCATGGGCGCTCCATTGGGGACTGGGGCGTTGCGCCTATTTATACCGTTGAATCAGGTACATCAAATATACAACTACTACCGCTTTCTACTACCAATTTAGTCTCATGAAAATCAGCTTTCAGTTTCTAGAATATAGCCACTCATCTTTTTTTCTCAAAGTAGGGTCCCCTGGAAAGATTATTCTAGAAACGCGCAGCTGATTTATGAGACCGAACCGGTATCGTAATTTTGGCATCATTTTAAGTCATTGGCCTAATAGATATCCCATATTTGGTATCAGTGACAGTTGACATCAGTGACAGTTGACAAATCAAATATTCCGACACATACATGTATATAAATAAAGCTTTATTTGATTTTATTAATTATAAATATCATATGTATCATATGCTATGATCATAGGCTATGTTTTTTACCAGTGGATCATGCTCTATCTCGTGGTACTTATTTTTTGTTTTAAAGACCCTCGTAAAAAGCTTGAGGCCCCCTAGTGCACAGTTTAGTGTAATTCGGAAAATATTTTAGAATATGGTCAATGTGGTAAGAAAGTGGAAAAAATGAATTTCTATTATGGGAATGATGAATGTTCGTACGGGTTGGGACCTGAGATGTTGGACGTTACACTAGAAGACTTCCTGGCCGGCGTGGATATGCAAGACACAACTTGCAAGTACGTCGGGTTTGTATGGCAAGGGTTTCATGATTTATATAATTTTGCTAAGGTACAACAGCAAAACGTGTAAAGGGCCACATAACATAAAAAAATATAGGCCCATAACTAACAAACTCTTTCGGTCAAATTGTAGGACTCTCAGTAAAATGTGCAAAAAAAAGTCCCGAAAATCTCTGTAACGAATTCTAGAATTTTTTCTTGATTTTAGTTTTGCATAGAACGCTTTGCAGAGGTTTCCGGACTTCATTTTTCCACATTTTCAAAATAACTTTTTGACAATTTGGCAACAAAAAAAAACAGTTCTCGAATTTAAGGATCATACTGTTTGAGTTTTTTAAAAAAAGCCACAAATTCTCCATAGTCTATTTTCACATGTATGAGTCATACAGTATGACTCATCTTAGGTGGAGTTTAAGCCAATCAACGCCCTCGAATTTCCACGCATCAAGACCACACTTCGGAAAACTGTACTAGACAGTGAAGTGTTATGAGAATATGATTGTGGGCGTTGTGATATTCTTTTTTATCCAGAATTTGTGTCTTTTTTTTTAACTCAAACATTACATAGAAGTTGTGCACTTCATAGAAACGTTCTAGATAAGACTGCTTTGGTTTTCTTTTATTTCTTTTATTGCTTACAAATTTATTTTTAGTTCAGAATAGGGTGTCCCAAGCTTCTGAGTATGGGAATACCAGAAATGATATGAAAAATCCAGAATATACATTTTGTAGCTTTTTTGAAACTATTTTCGGAAATCGCCCCCTAGGGGTTAAAATTCGGGGGTCTCGTAATGATATTTATTGATCACTGTATCATACAGTATGATCATACTCTATCATCTGGTACCAAAAGAAAATTGATACCTCGAAAAAAACCCTTGTTCAGAACAAAAAAAATATTTTTTTAGAAATACATAAAATAATTAAGTAAAAACGAGGACATTCTTTAGGTTCTTCTCTAGGAAAAAACTTAATTAAGGAGTCGAAATATTTTTGTGAAAAACTTACAAGTACAAATGTACAAGTGTAAAATTACAAGCAGTGTTGAAAAATTTTTTTAATATTTTGAACAAAGGGAATTCAATACAGTGCACCTTCCCTTAACGGCCACCATCAGGGCCCAAAAATCGGATTGGTGGCCGTTAAGGATTGGTGGCCGTTAAGGCAAGGAGCACTGTATATGAAAGACATAGTGTATGTCAGAAAGAGTACCAATGTATAAAGGTCACTTATGTGTATTATAAAAGGGGTACTTAAAGTGATAACAAATCATCAAGGGTTACTTAAAACAAACAATAATAAAGAGTAAAAATAAAGGCTAATTACAGGAAATAACACTAGAGGGTAAACACGTATAATTTTAAGACCTAGTCAGACCTACATAAACACAAAAGTAGACATGAATACTCCTTAGGTATTAACGAAATAAATGAAGCCAATGCATATGGCACGGTTGGGAGCACAGGAGTTATAAGTATGTTAATTTTAACTCAAATTAATTCAATTTATTTGAACCCCTGATAAAGGACACTGCAACAAATGGAGGTAGATTTATAACATCTTACGATCGGACATGTCAGAGGGCATCCTCTGTTTCATCAATGGGGCTTTATCTCATACCTGATTTTGCGACTACAGGTAAAATATATATACAGTCTCACAACGGCCGCCTTCAAGGCCAAAAAACACGGCCGTTGTTGGACTTTCGGACTGAGGACTGTAAATTATAGATATACATATATACTATACATTATAAATATACATGTATAAAAAAGCCACTCTTCCCCAACTTTACACAGGGTGCGCCGTTATGTTTCACAAAAAAATTCGAAAAATAGTAAATAATGGCCCAAGCGGGAAAAAGTGAAACATAACGGCGTAGGGCTTATCTTTATATGTTAATAACATATAAAGATATGTATTAGGGGAAAATATTTTCTCAAAAAAGTGAAACATAACAGCACGGACGAGAAAAAGTGAAACATAACGGCGCACCCTGCGTTTACGAAAACCGGAAAAATAGACCACATATGACCACATAGGAGAGTAAAGCGCTCAAACTCAAAATTCAATTTTAGAGGAGAGCGAGTTACAAGATTGCTTGGATTATTCTGTGACACAAGTTGTTAAAAACGATATGCCTCCCTTTGAACACGATGGATGGCTATATATTTATCGAAACGCAAACTTTTCGAACGAAATGACAATGCAAGATGTCGATGGAGGCGGGGAAGTGCTGGTAGTCGGAAATCGTGATGTACTTGCAACAATAAAATGGCAATGTGGTGCAGAAACCCGCTTTGTTAATGCCACTATGACTACTAGTCCAGATGTTATACAGGGTGTAGTTGGGGTGTTAAAGAACAAAAATAACATCATCTAACCAGTTATGTTATCACCAGTTGTGTTAACAAAATACCGATATATTAACACTTTTTTATCGGCCATAAGTGAATTATGTTTTTTGTATATAAAAACATCCTTTTTATAGTCGAATTGCAGGCGGAAGTTGATTGTCAATGTCAAGAACGCGTCGGCATCGACGATTTCTGTCCATCAGGCGACTGTTGGGAAAACGTTAACGGCGAATGTCTCATAAAAGATATAGCTGGGTGTCGGGAAATTCAGTGCACTGATGGACGGTTTGTTGGACGAGTAACAAAATCTGCATTTGAAGGTGAAACCATTATTGGAGTCAATGGATTAGCATTGGGATGAAAATCAGAATTTTTTTCAAGTTTTCACCAATTTTCATAATTAAAAATAGTTTTATAATTTTTCATGTAGTTGTTGCATAATTTTCCATAGTTTTTTTTTATAATTTTTAATAGTTTTCATAAATGTTCATAGTTTTTCATAATTTTCAATAGTTTTTCGTAAATGTTCATAATTTCGCATAATTTTTCATAGTTTTTCATAATTTTTCATAATTTTTCATATTTTTTTATAGTTTTTTTATAGTTTTTCATAATTTTTTATAGTTTTTATAGTTTTTTTTTATAGTTATTCATAGTTTTTCAATTTTTTTCAATTTTTTTTTCAAATTTTTCAATAAACAAATTAGTAAAATTTATGTAAAAAATAATGATTTTGATCCTCACAGTAGACAACGGAAACTGCATCCTTGAGGACGATGGAGATATGGTTAAATTTGACATCGCCCTTGGAGAATGCGATATGTATCTCAAAGAACTCAACGACGAGCAATTTAAGTTTTGGGTGGACGTCATGCCCGTACACAAAAGCACTGATCCTGTACACCCAGCGTTCGTAAATAAATTATTTGATTGCGTAAAATAAAAGTAGCCGCACAAATTTTGACAATAAGGTAAATTCTAATCAGAATGACATTTTTGACCCAGCATGCTATCGTTTTCCCGAATAACTTTGTAAGGCTAAAATACTAATATAAGTAATGACAAATAAACACAGCATTTCAAATAAACGTTTTCAAATTAGATTCATTGGGGTCCGACCGGAGTTAAATTATCATGTGTCTACGAATCAACCACGGTGGTTAGTTCCGACGTGACCATGGGTGACCATGTGGTCGGCGGTGACGGATCAAACGTTACATTTGACAGCACGTTTTCCTTATCCCTTTATGATGCTGGTTTCCAATACCCCTACGGACCCGACTGGTCCATGGAACTCCGAAAGCTTGGTTTTCCATACTGAAATTCAAAATGTCAACTTGACATGAAATACTCCATACTTCCATACTTAAATGTCAATATAAAAAGCGTTAACTGAAAAAGACGCAGAAAATAAGCAAAGCGCACCGCTTAAATTAAGCAGCAATTTTATCGGCAAAAGACCCTTTTCCATACAACACAATATCCGAATTAAGGCTGTTATATTTTGACCACAGATTGGCCAAATTAACCTACCAGTCTCGCGAAAGACAATTAGTCAAAAATAAAATAAAACCATGGTAGAAAATTATCGGAGTGATTTTCAAATGCGAAACAAATAAATAATGTTACCACTTTTTGGTAACGTTGCTTGACAGCGCGTCTGAGGGCTATGTGGCCTGTCATTGGTCTTTTTTGAGCGCACTCGACCAATCACCGAAGGGCGATTTCCTTCTTTTAAAATATTTTTGTATTACAGTCCTGCCCCTCTTAAGTGCCGCACTTAAGGAGCAATATACATTTCCGCTAAAAAANTTTTCGCGTTTTTAAATCAGGACGATACATGTAAAAAATATTGACTTTCATAATGCGTTTTTTTACAACTTTTTAGCGCATTACTCATAGAGTACTCAAATTAGCGTCAGAATCGTACCTTTCCCAAAGTCTTTTTTATATGGCAAACGAATTTGGAAAGCTTACAAAAGCCTGTTTATGCCCAGCTCAGCTGGAATGTGACGAATTTAACGGGAAGGATGAAATTCCGTATCACAACGTGTACTCTTGAAAATACAGACAGTGGCCAAAGCGTTGATATTTTACGTGGCAATTGTGGCTTAGCGAATGTTCAAACCAAACTCGAGAATGATGTTGGAAAGTTTTTATTTGACACGGAGGCGCGATTTTCTTATACTTCGTTTGCGATTGGACGAGTGGTAGAAAACCAAGTTCTAAGGCTCACCTGTAGCTTACGGTAAATAACAATAATTTTATTTGATTTATTTACTTGCTTGAGTCATGTCTTTTAGATATAATAATTTCGCGCGATCCATATGGTTTGAAGGCACTAACTGAATTAGTATTATGTCTAAATGGGTTAAAGGGGCCTTGCAAGGCCTTGGGCGCATTTTCTAATGATATAGTAGACCACCTGGCGGGATATCTTACCACCAGTTATCTTACCAAGATTGGGTTATCTTGCCGCTTTTATACCAAAAGGTATCGAGGTTCTCAATTAGTTTACAAAACGCCCTGACCAGTTATCTTTCCAATTTTCCCAGTTATTTTCACCGTTTTAAAAGCTAAGGTAATCCACTAGCTGGTGTAATTAACATGTCGCCCTCAGCTATAAGTAAAATAAAAATGTTTAAAGTGACAAGTGATTAAAATTACATTTACAGTCTATGCAAAACTGACGAGTCCGGCAGGTCATGGACAGAAAGTTGTAACGATTTTTCGATGGTTAAGGACGAGTGTTACGCTGATGATGAAGATCAAAGTGTTCTTATGTACACGGTTCCAGAATACCCGGATATTTTAACGGATATGCCGTTATCCGACATTTTGAACATGGGCTTCAAATCATATATCGATTTTAATTTATTTGCTTCGAATTCTTCCGCCCACCTTCATGAATATATGGAGCCACCAGAAGGTTCGAAAATCATTTTTTTTTTACAAAATTGTAAAAATTAAATTAATTGGAACATTTAATTATTTAGAAGCGAACTTTGTTTTCTTGGGATGTGGAAGGCGCGATTCTGATTTGCTCGATTTAGCCATTGGGTTATACATATACAAAAATGGTAAAAAAAATCTAGTCCTGAAAAATCAGGAACAATGGGACATCTCTGACTTTCCGCGGAAACGGAATTTGTTTTGCTCTCTATCGCCAAAAAGGACACTTTTCAGTATTTTTTGACACGGTTGGATTCACGCGTAAACTATGTCGAACAGGATGTTTTTTAAAAATATATTCCGACCCCGTCGAATAGTCTGTAATGTCCAAATAAGCTTTTTAAAATAAGCGAACAGTTCATGACGCTCCAACAATTTGTGTAACCCATGATAGGAATAATAGTGCCACCAAGTGTTCTATTTGATCCGCAGAGCTATCTACTGAACGGGACGGTGGGAATGGATCGAGTAGGAGAGGCTAAGTCGTATGCTAATTACCATGTGTACCACGAAGAACGCATGGAAAGTTACCAAGCTCTTGGATTCACTCTAAACAAAGACCTCGCATTGGATGACTCGGATATAACCGAATTTTACACCGGAATGGTTAGCGATATGGACCAATCTATGGGAATGGAATCTACACGACTGTCCGTACTAACAGGTAAATCACTCATATGAGACTGTTAACGAAATTTCGTTACCCAAGGTATTTTAGGGTTGAGAATCCGATGATAAAAATATCGGTTTTCACTGATTTTACGGGGAATTTTAGACGAAAAATCCGAATCTGATGTCCGTTTTTGAATTTGGACGAGTTATGACCGATATGTATCGGTTTTAGGAGGTGCTGAATTAGGGCTTAATAAATTATTTACATTATGCTCGTTCTAAATATAATAACTAATTCAGCTTTAAGTGTCCTTAGCACAGTGCTGTGCTAAATAAGCGTCCGTTTTAAATATAAATATTGCTCCAAATAAGGGTCGAAAATATGCAAGTTTATGGTTCTATCGGTTGCTTAAAAAACCTCTTGATATTTTTTTTCAGGAAATTATATGTATCAAGGTGTTTCATATTCTGGCGAGGGTGGCCTGAACAGATGTGGAAAACAAACTTTGCAAAACAACCCATATTTCCTGGACGATTACCGACTGGTCATGCTGTACGCTTAAATCCGTTCAAATATTATTAATTTTGTTAATCTGATAAACAAAAATATGATATAAACTAAAAGGCTGCTTAGGACACTCATGTTTTCGTCATTTTATTGCGCAATTTCATTATTTCCATTTTAACATGATGGCCTACGCACTGCACAGTTATCTGGACCTGTTTTATTCTACTTTCCGCCTACACATTGGACAACTATCATGCAGTTTTTGAAAAATACTTTTGCAAGATTAAGGTCGCAAGTGGTTGACCACAAGATGGTGAACGGCACTGCGGCCTTTCGCGCAAAATACAAAAAAAAAAAGTTTTTCGCGGAAAACGTATTTGGCGGAAACTTTTTTCCGCGAAAGACCCTGGTGCCATGGTAAACCAATGTTGGTTAAGGGTTTGAACTCAGAGTACTGCATTATTTTTATTATCATTTCTTTTTGCATCAGAATCGACAGATTGAACAGAAAAGAATGCACTTTTACTATCAAAATAACTAAAAGTTGTATTTTTTAAAATCACAAATCGAGTCTAACAGTGGTCTACTGTGTATTTGATAGGCCAAGGCCGATAAAAACAACATAAAAATGACAATAATAAATCGTTATTTGGCATTTAATAAATTATTGGCATTATGGGCCATAATGTTTGGCACTAAATTGCGCCGTTATTGTGACACCAGAAATGATACAACCAAAACGACTTTATTTGTCACAATAAAGCGTAAATCACAATCACAAAATGTTCATAATACATAAAATGTACACAGTAATCACAGTGGTA
>SCLG01000023.1:1024133-1037404 GCA_004367875.1 Oikopleura albicans
CAAACTACAATTCAATCACCTTCCCAGCCGGCATTCTTCAACCGCCATTTTATAATAAAGGTGGTTGTTTTTAACTTTCAGAACATTCAAATTTTCAGAATATGGAAACAGCTATATTAGCTATATTATAAGATTTTTAGCGAATTATTGGTCTGACTGGCTTTTTTCTAAATTATTTTAGGAGTAACTACTTTTGCAAAACATTCACAAAGTTTTAGTTTTATATTTCAAAAAATACCCACTAAAGACATGACAACTGCAATGAATTTTGGTGGTATTGGAGTCGTCATTGGGCACGAAATAACTCACGGCTTTGACGACCAAGGTTAGTTTTATAAAATATGTTATACCGTGTGTTAGCGGTTTGCGAGTAGAGGTATAGTTTGCATCTATTTAGGGGCACAATGGGATGGCGACGGTAACTTGGTGAACTGGTGGACCGACGAGGACAAGACGCGTTTTGATGAGCGCGTTCAATGCATCAGGGACGAATACGCCGGATTTTACTTTGAGGAAGCCGACAAAAACTTAAACGGCGATTTGACAGCCGGTGAAAACGTTGCAGATAACGGTGGCTTATGGGAGTCAAAATATGCGCTCGCAAAATCATATGCCCGACTTGCGGACAAATACGTTCCCGGGTTAAGTCGGGATTTGAAATCAGACGGTGTATAAAAAATGTATTTAACTCACCACCATATAAATCTCTAAAAATCTACAATTTTTCTTTCTTAGCGTTTTGGGCCGAAAGTTATTAAGACATGTTGTGGTATAGAGCATGAATAAAGGAGTACGTGAACAAAAATGATTTTGTCGAAGTTTCATCCACCAATCACACCCTTTTCATATTAATGAAAATAATTTCCTGTTTCAAATCCATGTTGTAGTGACAAATTCACGCAAGATCAACTATTTTATCTCGGTTTTGGTCAAATTTGGTGTGCATTGTACCGACCAGAGTATGCCAAATGGTTGGTCGACAATGACCCACATTCGCCGGGTCGATTCCGTACCAACGGCAGTGTTCAAAATGCCGCCGGGTTCGCCAAAGCTTTTGGATGTAAAAAGGGCACAACTATGGCACCCGTCGATACATGCCGAGTCTGGTAACGATGTTTGAAGAATGCAATTTGCGAGTAAAAACGCGCACATCGACATGCTGTCTTATTATATTCTGTTATTTCTTAATAAAGACGAATTTCATTTTTTGTTATCATGAAATACACCGGGTGCGCCGTTTTGTTTGAAAAAAAATCTCATAAACGTGAGACATAATGTGTGCTTTGGAAAATGCTTGGCGCTTTTTCGCTCCACACATTAATTTTTTTTAATTAATAATTAAAAAATTCACAATCGTTATTTATCTTTATTTATCATTATTTATCGTTAATTGGTGTGCAACTTATTATAAAACTTAAATATAAAACCTTAAACTTCTGTCTGTATTAAACTCATAAATTTAAATGTCAAAATCATGAATAATTTTGGAATAAAACATACAGTCAGGGGTTTCTCGATGTGGATTTTCGATTTCGAAAAAACGTGGACATCGAAAGGTAAAATTCGATAAAAAAAAGGCCTAAAAAGAATGTACATTGACAGGGTTTTTATAAATTGTCGTGAAAAACGCACATCGAGAGACCCGTCACTGTATATTCAATTTTAGCGCAAAAATGTATCTTTAGATTGTCACTGTTTGATATTTTACAATCAGGTTAAAAAACTACAGCTTAAAGGTAAAGTTAAATGAGAATCAGTTTATATTGTTTTTTTGTATAAAATAAAGCACTGGATATAACCGTATCCTGTATTATATACAATAGCGTACCCTTTATGGTGACTGTTTTCTTACAATGCAAAATAATGTAGTTTCAAATTTCGCAACTAAACTGCGCGGGATAGGGTTAATGAACTCGGGTACCATAATGACCTTACCACTCGATATTAACCAGTGCATGTAAAATTTCATAAATTTCAAAATTATGTCAAAATCGTAAAAACATAGTGAATGTTAAATAAAAAATGTTCCTTGACATTTACTTTTCTCGGCAATTTATACGCCCAAGCGCGACGAAAAAAAATAAGTTTTTGGACTAGTCGCCATGCTTCTCAAAGTATCATTATTTTTTACGTCAGTTTTGGCTATTCCTCCGACGCTTAATCGGGAGGTTAGCCGAAGTTTCAATGAAAGCTGTAATGCACTGCCCGAAGGTGAAAAATGTACAACTGTTTGTTTTGGGTTCAAAATTTTTAGTTTGGGGATAATGAGATATTTCGGAAATGTGAACTCTTTGCCGATAACTTCAGCTAGATGTTACCAGTCACTAAAAATAACCGGACATACGCGGATTTTTATAGGATTTAGAATATAATTTTCAAGTTCATGACTCATGAATCATGAGGATCAAGAGGTAATTTTAGATGTAATATTCAACTACACAGGGTTCGCTGTTAACTGGGCACAAAATGTTCGGAAAAGTGGTAAGTTAACAGCAAATTTTTCCTGTTGGCGGCTTCATGTGTAGTCTTTAAATAAAGTTATTGTTGAAATTTATAGCTCAAAAGTGGCCGATTAACGGCGCACCCTGTAAATGTAAAACAAATCAAAAATGATGGTGTCTTCAAATACGGTATTTCCAATTCTATAAAAACCTCTGCTCTCAATTATGCGAAGATATTCTTTAAAATAAAAAAATATATTTTAGTTAAGTTAACGCTTCTTTAATATTGTTGTGTTAACATAACTGGTAATGTAAGTAAAATAGGGTATTTTAATTTTGAACCTTGTTTCTGTTATCAAAAACTAAGCACATGTCTGATTGAGTGCAATGACGAGCAAACTTGCCTTCAAACATGCTACCGAACTCACGCGGAATGTCAAAACGACTGCCCATGTTACCTCAACTGTCCCCTAGGCTGCCCTTGCGATAATTGGGACTGTACATGCGGCATGGACAACAAAGATCAAAATAAATGCATGAACTATTTTCAACACCAGTTTAACCAGTGTGTGAATTTATGTGAACAATCTGACGTGTCGTGTAATGACCGCTGTGCTGTCACATATTCCGGAAATATAAAAAACTGTCCGTGCAATACAAATTGTCTAGGCGGCTGTCCTTGTACAGATTATGAATGTGAAGATGGATTAGGTCCAGGTTAACCCATCGTGTCGAGACGTATTTCGTGTCGCCAAATAAGTGCCTCTGACTAAGGGTCCTTTCGCTAAATAAGGGTTGGTCGCGGCAATTAAGGGTTATTTTTTTCGAGAAAAATATGATTGATCCAAATACGGGTCGCTGATTTATACATTGATTCTTACGAATATTTTTTTTTATTTTCTATTAGAACTAAATAGAATTAAATTCTATTGGAATTAAATTGATAAAACCAAATATATATCGTTATCAAATTTTAAAGTACAGAAAACTAAATGTTAGTGTTTTTTTGAGTATTTAGCAATATAATTGTTGACCGTTTGGGCGCCTAGTAAAACACCCATATTAATACTCATGGGTTAACGTGTCTAAAGATCGCCCGATTGAGGTTGATTCGAACCCACAGCGATTTCCAGAAGACAAATTCATCAAATTTGACGAACTATTCGACGGGACGCTTAGTTACAAAAGTTTTTCGTATTCATTTTCCACAATTGATCCTTCATGTTATATATGTACACAGGACAGAGTTCGATTATCTTAAAAAATACCAATGCTATAAATTATAGCGTACAATATTTGAATTTGAAATCAGTGCTTTTTTCTCCAAAGGTCTTTCTCCGAAAAACGGCGATACCATCAAAAGAACCGTTTAAAAATTGCCGGACATGATATAATGTTTGAGCTTCAAATTTTTTTTTGTAGCCAAAACCTGTTTTTCAAAAAATAAATTCAAATTTGAAGAAAAAAAATTTTTATGCGAATACTTCCGGTAACCCGAAGTACAAATTTCATCACTATTTATATTATATGTCAAAGCTCAAAATTTGCCGTTTTTCTATTCTAGAAAAAATAGTTTATCTTCTCCGTTATATTAATTTTATAGAATAAAAAAGGGCAAGTTTTGGACTTTGACATATAAATTATATGATATTATAATTATATGATATTATATCTTTGAACTTTCGTTTCTAAAATTCTATCCAATTTTCGAACTTCGCACAGAACAATCAAATTTACTGCAAACAAATTGATTCATACAACAAATCGCCATGCGAAAACGATTCCCGGAAAATCACTGGAGACGGCTTTACCGCGTGGCTAGCTGATCAAAAAATACAGTCTTGGAAAATGTCAGCTGATGAGAAGTATATTCTTGGTTACAAAAACTATATGAAACAATGGCGCCATTCCTTTTTTGCCGACTATTATATTTATGATATTGAGCAAGATACCGAAGTTACGGCGGCTGATATAAGAAATTTCCCTCAGGCACAATATGCCGGCTGGTCACCGTCTGGACATAGTCTAGTATGGGTTTCAAATGATAAAGATGTTTATTACCAGAAAAATGCCTTTGGAGCGCAGTCAACCGTACGAGTAACAAATGATGGGGGATGGTGTATGGATGACCCGAGAATACTGGGAACAGTTTATCCGGGTAAATCAAAGGTATGCGTTTTCTAAACACTTTTTTTCAAAAAATAAGGTCGGTTTAGAGTGAATTCGATCAATATGGGGAAAATAAAAAACAAATTGCCGAATTGCTGAATTGATAAGGCTTGATTGGTTAAAGTGATTGACTAAAGTGATTGGCTAACGTGATTGGCTAATTTTTTTGGGTGAAGTGATTGGCTAACGTGATTGGCTAATTTTTTTGGGTGAAGTGATTGGCTTAAAATATAATATTTTGCAATTGTTCGAATATTGATAAAACTCAATGAAAAACGACCTGTTTATTAACCAAATTGGGGCTGTAAAACATGATAAAATTGAGACGAATATCATTTTCTAGCACGGTTTTCGAGCCATCTAGTGGATAATTCGGGTTTGTATCATTTTGAATAAAAATAAATTAGGGATGTATATACAACGGTGTCCCAGAATGGAACTATGAGGAAGAAATGATTTCGACAACGAACACAATATACTGGGCTCCCAATTCCGAAATGTTTGGATTTTTATCTTTTGACATAAGCAATGTTGATGAGTTCTCATACAGCGTATTCCCGCAAAACGTTGCCTCTGCTAGCCCCGATCAAGAGCTGGACTCCCCGGACGATGTTGAACAATACCCAAGGAACAACCCGATTCGATATGCCAAAGGTGGTTTATTACATATAGACTTTCTTTTTGAATTTGATAAAACTCTAAAAAAAAATTCTAACCCTGTGTTGATTTTAATTTACTAATTTGTGTAGGGAACACGTTAATAATTTGCACAACTTTTTGCATATAAACGTTATTTAAAATACTAAATAAGGATTTCAACTTATGAAATCGGGAACCAATAATTTTTTTTAATGCGGCGTGTGGCCATTGACCAGAGAGCTCAAAGTGCATTGGCCAATCAGTGCGCAAGATATGCGTCACTTTTTTGTTTAACTCTTGCGTCCTTGGGCAGCTGCCTTGACTTTTTATTTGCTTCATTGGTCTCCGAATTCATTAATTGAACTCCTTATATAATGATAGATAAAAATATTTTCATTTTTTCTGTCCTGAAATAAACCATTTGAGCAACGCGCAATATAACAACCACACGATTTTACCTAACCAAGTTGGTGACTACTCAAAGTGAATCGTCTGGCCAAACAGTTGAATATAACAAGATCGGAGATGTTAGTTTCGACATTGGCACCGGCGGAAATCCAGAGCATCGGTATTTTACACATATGCAATGGGCACGCGATAGTAGTTGGTTTCTCATGACATGGATTAGTCGGGCTGCAACACAGTCCAAAGCAATTGCTTGTAATCTTCAGGAAAAGGGTTTTATAAACGTAATTCCATACCGTTAATTGAGAATATGGATGACTCGTAAAAATATTCAACCACGCTATTCTAACTCAAAAGTGTTGTTAGTGGCATGAAATTCAGTTACAGACCGCCTTTTTTTTCGAGACGAAAAACTACCAAATTTTATATAGTCCTTACGTCCAATACGGATGTTTTTGATTCCGAAAAATAGAGTCCGTATTGACGTCAATTGGCATAAAGTGTTTATTTTCAACAGTTTTTGGGACACTTTATTTAAAAAAACGTCCGTATTTGATGAAAGCGTCGATATTGAGTGCACTGTAAATTATAAATTATTTCATATTGTCAAACTCTGTTCAGTCGTCCAGCGTTCAAAATGCCGAATGTCAAGTTCTTGGTCATGAAATGGGTGGTATTGCTGGTGATTATGTGGACGGAAAATGGGTTAACTACGAAGGTGGCAATTACGCAGGATGGGTCGGATCCTTTCAACCATTTAGACCAGAGTTAACCAGCAGGTTCGGTGAATATTTCACGGTATACAGTCGAAAAATTGAGAATGCAATTGACAATATTCTTCACCCATATGGCATCAACATTCAAGATGGATTCTGGAATTTGGCATTTCAATCTAAAAATCCATCAGGACAAGCGCTAGATGGCGCAACATGGCTGACAGATTCACGCAACAATCGATGGGCAATCAGAAACCTGAACTTTTATGATGAAAAAAACAATTATATGTACTTTTCAGCAGCCCGATCGGTGGCTACAGGAAGCGATGAAAAAACTGAGCAGAGAAAACGACATGTATTCCGGGTTAAATATACTCCAGGCGCAGGGAACAATGTATTGGATCAAGAGGATCCCGAATGTGTTACCTGTATTCTAGATACAGGTTCAAAATCCCACATTTTGGATAACAAATTGCAAATCGATTGATAACAGCCTGATTTGGCCGAATACAGAAAAGGCGAAACCTGAAACATTCCGTCCCTTTCTGTATTCGGCCAAATTAGGAGGCATCGAACTGGCGGTCAAAATTGGAACCCCGAATGGAGTTCTATCAGCTCAGTTTTTTTTTTTGCAAAATTTTGATCGCCAGTTTGTAGCCCTTCGCCAAATCAGGTTATGCCATTTATAACCAGGGTTGTAAGTTTTGTCTTTTTACACGTGTCCCAAGCTTTTCTAAAAATATATCATCTAAGAACATAATAAAATAATTACGAAAACAAGTCATATTTTCGAACCATATTTTTGATACTCAAGAATCTTCCAGAGGTCATTGCGGTTATGTGTCGATTAGGCGAAATTGTGCCGAGTGTGACGAAATGGTTTTTATCGTCAGCTGTAGTGGATACTTAGTCCCCCAAAGTTTCCGATCCAAACCCGGCCAAGATTTCGGTCAAAAAATCGATTGGGTCCTAATGGAAAATAATGCCGAGCTTGAGGACAAACTGTCAAAACGAAATATGGCCACTGTTGATTATAGTACGTACCGCAATCAAAAATATGGCGTGATACAAAATTACGAAGTTTTCCGGCCGTACGATTTTGACCCATCGGGGAAGAAGAAATATGCAGTATTTTTAGAAGTTTATGCAGGACCTGAATTTCAAAAAATCCAAGATACTTTTAAACGATCATGGCCACAGGTTAGTTACCAAATAAGGGCCTTAATTTATGGCTTAGTTCATTATATAGCATATAAGTGACCTTGAAATTGTGTTGGTAAAACTATATATTCAGGTGCATTTGCCAAGTGCATACGATTGTTTGACGGTAGCAGTAGACGGCCGAGGTTCGGCTTTCCAGGGCGATCGTTTTATGTTTGCCAATTACAAAGCATTAGGACAAACAGAGGGCGTCGATCAAACAGGTTCGGATGAGTTAAATTCAGTCATGACAAAAAAAATATCGTAACTATTTGGGTGAGGCTGTTGTCATAATACTAATAATAATTACTAACAAAGATATGTATACAGTCCTTGCTCTAAAGCCGTTACGATTTGTGGCTCAGAAAATTGTAAATCTTTTGGGCCATGACGTCATTGTGTAATCATTTGTAACAAGTACTGTAAATGCTTTCATTAAGATTTCATGCGCTGGTTGATAAATGATTCACCATATGCTAATGTTATCGACAAGTCCCGCATTTCGGTATATGGTTGGTCTTATGGCGGTTACACAACTGGTTTAGTTCTCGCTAATGGCGGCGACGGTAAACCGATATTTCAAAGTGGAGTCGCGGTTGCACCCGGCGGAGATCAGTTAGGCTTCACAAACTCAAATTTAAATGACCACAAAAAACGCAAACTGTGGCATAGTGTTTTTTCGGAAAAACTGTGGCACCGCAGTTTTCCGAAGAAAATATTTTTCGGACAAATTCTAGTGGGAAAACAATGTTTTTCGCCGAACATTTCTTAGAAGAACCACAATTAGGAGTGAACAACGAACAGTTCTTTAAAGGCTTATTTTAAACGTTTCCCGAAACGTTTTCTGCAAAAGAACATTTTTTCCGATTCCTCGAAAAACGTTTTCTCCGAAAGGCCCTTTATTCGAAAAACGTTTTGTTGAATATAAGTGATTCTAGTCGGTTTTTTTTTCTGTTTTTGTTGGTTTGAAAATTAGTTTTAAAAACCTATGATCAGCGCATGTACGACGCCATGTATACTGAACGATACATGGACTACCGTGGGGTTCCAAATGAGGTTGGCGAACTCCACTGGTTTAATTCGTCACTCGTTGACCGCTCGATTAAAGAAGACTTACTCCAAAATTTCAAAAATATTTCATTTACAGTCATACACGGTATGAACGATGACAATGTTCATTTTAAAGCCTCCGCAATGCTGGAAAAAGCGCTGGTCGCCGAGAGCGTTGATTTTAATGCAATCGTAAGTGTATTTCATTACGCCAAGGGCGTCAGTTAACTGACGATTGGTTCTAATATTTTTAAACCTATTTGCTTTTTAGTTTTATGCCGATGAAGATCATTCGATACGATCGACTCGAACAGTCAACAAACACATTTACAAAAATATAATTTCCCGCGTGCTGGACGCATGGGGATACGTGTGGAATGGAGATAATGCTTGTCAAAATTGCTGAACTATTTAAAGCATTCTAAATTAGAATTCTACCAAACCAAATATAGCTTCACATCAAAATGAATAAAGGATAATGAAATCTAACGAAAACAAATATAAACTGTAACAATTTATATAATTATCCTGATATATTATTATTATTTATATTTATTATTATNTGCATCCCATTATATTAAATTTATATTATTATGTTTTATATGTATGCTGCTTATTTGATCATACCGGGAAGAGTCCAATTCCGGAACACATTTCAAAAAAGTCCAATTCCGCGTGTCCAATTTTTTAGTGATAAAATGAAATCAAAGAGCAATTTCTGGACACAAAGGGACTTTTAGACAAAATCACAAGTTGTCCACAAATTGGACTACATTGTATTCAAAAAATCGGCCATTTTACCAAATGTTGTCAACTTTCCTTGGCACCGTTCCAAATATTACGAGCTTCAATTTTTAGGCAGTCACTCACTAGAAACACTCCGGTAAGTCCGAATAGTTGACGCCACAAATCTGTGTTTGGGTAACCCCAAATTGGGTTCCGTTTTTTTTTTTCAAATTATTCTATTATTTCCGTCTGGAGTTAAAAACTGCTTTACGATTCCCTGAACGTCAGTTTTTTTCCAAAATTTTCCATTTTTAGGCGCGCTCGTCGAAAATGGTTTCTACCTTTTCAAAGATAGCGAATTTTAAATCAGCGTCCAATAAGCGCGCGAAATTGAAAGTAAGTTTAAGGGCGCAACATTTCAGCAAGATATAGAAATAATTCATTGTATACCATGATCGCAAAAATACTAATCATACAAAAAAACACAACAACATATCGGTCGCCGTGTGTGCACATCTGTTTTAATTTTTAAATATATTTTTTCCGGACAATTTGTTATTTTAAGATGGAACGGCCTCTTTATTTCAAATAGCTTCATTAGAATAATTTATATTGCATGCATATGTATGCGGAATGTTTATAATTAATAAGTTATTTTTCGTTTTAAGTTTATTAAACTTAAAACAAAAAATAACTTATTAATTATAACTTAAAATTTGATCGAACATATATAAATTCAGATATTTTCGCTGTTTACCCGAACCGTTTTAATATAATCTCGAAGGAAAAATTATAATTTTAGGTACCATTTTGAATTCATAAACGACTTTCTTTTAAACCACTGAAAATCAATTGCAGGAAAATTTTATTTTGGTTTTGTAAAATTTTGGGACGTTTTTATGCTTCTTAAAGGTATGGATTCGAAACAACTCAACTCTATTAATAGTTAACTCTCGAGTGCCTGAATTAAGAAGCACATTGAGCGCTCAAAAAATCACATTTTTGCTATCATTTTCTCTCAAACCTAAATTTACAATTATGAGGTTAGTTTTTCCTATTCATGTGATACATGATTTCTATAAAAAAAATAGGAGGAATGCGCGAAAAAACAATACAAGGGGTCATATGTACGACCCTTAAAACGCCCCTATAATTAAGTATTTTAGCAACGTTGCTGTTTTTATCAATTTCATCGCTGATACCCAAAGTTTCTCAAACGCCATTGGTAAAAAGAGAATATGTAGATATGGACTATACATTTCAAAATGAAAAACCTCGAATAACGTACGGAGAAAATACAGATTATAATGATCCCAGTCGAAATGATTTCATGCAAGGACTTGTAAATTATTATTTATTCACGTAAAATATGGTTTATATGTACATGTATGTGAAATAAGTCACTGGGCAGTTTGGGCTTAGCCGTTTTTTACCCCGGTTTTTCGGAAAATAACTTTGATGAATAATAAACCTTAACCGTAAGTTTTATGAAAAACTTTTATTCTAATATCCATTAATTGCCATTTATTAACCATTTATTAGTATATTATTCTTCTCCGAAAATCTCAATAAAAGGAAATTTAAATAACCGTTAATTAAATTTCCCTAAAATACGTTTTTTCGAACTACATATTCTTCAAAAAACCTATACGGTATAGGCTATACAAGTTTAATTTTTACTATATAAGATATTCGTTTAATACATTTCAACAAAGTTTTTCACTGTCGTCTATAAGAAGAAATGTAATTGAAAATTTTGCAATCGTAACTAAAACAATTCAAAATAAAACGTTTTTAAGCACTTCTCAGAAGCTGTTTGAATTCAAGTGATATGAATCTTATCAATATCTTGATAGTAAGGGTTTTTACCCTGGTCGCGAAAAAAACTAAACGCGGGCACCTCTTAAGACTCAACTTGTAAATTATACTATGTACCTGTTTTCGAATTTGATCTAGCACCATCGAGCAACATCCTTAGATTTGGAGGATTATTATTTATAAGAATATTCCGGTCTTTAAGACGTCCAGCGGATTTTATCTCAAATTTTTCGATTTTTTGAAGTTGTTTGAATCGTATCATTTGACCACTGTGTCTATTGCAGGGTTGTATAATACAAATTGTATAGCTGACTTCTGATGAGTACCGTGTAGGGCCAAGTTAAAATTATACAAAAAACTGTACAATTTTGGAAGTTGTCTAATAAATTATTCCACTACTTATGAAAAGTATACTCTCTTTACTCATTTATCGGACGATTGCTCCTTTTTCGGACGCTTTTTCGGGGCCATTCTAATAGAAAAATTGACCTTTTTGAGACGATGCTCTTTTTCGGACGCTATTTTCGCTCGGCCCTTAATATTTTCGATATTTTCAAAAAAAAAAGTCTTCGCTGAAAAAAAAAATTGGGAAATAACATTTTTTTGATTATTTCGTACTTTATCTCTCATTGGTCTGACTGGGCCCTGTAGGAATTCTAATCTTTCACCCTTGAAAATTTTAGACAAGTTGCACTAGCTTAGTGCCACTAGATTTTAACATTCCCGGCTAGTCTCTAATGTTTCCGTTTTTGGAAAAGTTGTGGGATAAAGAAGAGCGCACCCGTGTATGAGATCGATTGACAACCGCTGGCCATAATTTATTATCATCATTCCCAGCATATTTTTTCGTTTAGAGCAGTGGGCGTAAATTTTAATCTTGTAAGCGTTTTAGAAATAATGATGCAAATCGGAAAAGATAAAACTCCTTTTTTTGTCAAAACACTAAAAAGGGCTCTGATTGGTCAACAAAATCGTAGGGAGGAAGCAAGCCAATAGGAACAAGGACAAGCGAAAATTTACCATTTTATTGTTATTTGTCTGTGAAAGTTTTATCAACTCAAAGTATTTTCTTTAACATTGTTACAATTTTGTATTTAGTTTCACATACACAACCTAAACATTTTAAATTACACTAACTAATCCTTTAAATCCACAGAATGCTATTTGAACTACCAGTGTTGTTCCGGTTTTCAGCTCATCCACTGACCGTTGGAAAACCAAAATATTATGTGCATTAGAAATACAAATTTTCATTTGAGATAAGATTTTGTTCATTTTGGTGTTACTTCAAATGGTAACCATTCGTATATATTTATCATAACATTTTTTGCGTCACAAGTCTCCACTCAAGATTTAAATTCATTCAGGGTAGGGTTAAATCTAGGGGGTAGACCGGGAAATGGGTCTGAATGAAAGGAACAAGATGAGAATTTTATAATCCGTGTACCCGATAACTTATATCAAAAATTCTAAAACAGAACTTAGATTTTTGGACGTTCTTCTTTGATTTTACACTTATTCACCCAATAATCGTTTATGAAGTAAACAAATCCAATAATCGGGGTTCGGCTCAAGATCAAGCCCAATAAGGCCATAATACCCAGAAAACATTGCTTCTCGTACAACCACTTTAATGCCGTTTAGTGCCGCTTGACCCAGCTTATCCGCCCATAAGAAACAGCCGATGAAGGTATTGGTGAATTCATTTTCACCTCCATCACAGGGATCGAAATAAAATTGGGGGTAGGGTAGCTTTCAGTTTTTTAGCATATGAAAAATAAATACAGTCCCGACCTTCTAGTTGAGCAATTTGCGTTTCCGAAAAACGTGCTCAACCAGGCAGTCGTGCTCAACTAGGCAGTCGTGCACAAGTAGGCAGTCGGACAAGATGATACACATGGTAACTCAATTTTATTTACGTTTTTTCGTTTAACTGGTTTATCAGACAACTTTCACGGTTCAATATTCGGATTCAGCCCGCAAAATACTTTCATATAAGTCTAAACTTGATACGCTCAAACGTTTTGTGAAGCAATTTAGCATTTTTTTTTTGCTCGAGGCGCAATATAGAAATCTGTATTTTTATTCGGATTATTTACAATTTAAC
>SCLG01000023.1:1059066-1071722 GCA_004367875.1 Oikopleura albicans
TGAATCTGACGCGTGGAATCAACCTACGAAAAATTGCTGAAAAGATGCAAGGTGCTTCCGGAGCCGAATCAAAGGTAATATAAATGTCAATTTGATATCCAATATATTTAGAGCTAAAGGTCATTTTGTGCTATAAAATCTTGAAGCTTATTTAACAAAAATTAAAATAAAGCGGTTTCTTATAAAGCGGTCATCAGGATTTTAATGTTCATCATAAAGTAAAAAACCGTCCAGAAAAAAAATTTGACTCTCGAAAAAAAACATGGGACACCCTACATGATAATGTTACAGGGGGGTATGGTTATAAGGTCACAAAAGGTGACCGCTATAAGGTCAAGTCATCTTTTTTGCACTAAGGTCAAGTCATTTTTTCCAAGATAAATCATGTCTTTTTTCACTTTTTTTGGATGAAGACCTCCCCCCCCAATATTGGAAATAGTGTATTTTAGAATTTTTCGGTATTAAAGCTTATAAGGTCAGGGTTATAAGGTCAAGTCAAGTTTTTTAAAGAAAAAGTGTATTTAAACATTTTTTCGGTCCTAAAGCTTATAAGGTCATGGTTAAAAGGTCAAGTCAAGTTTTTTTTAGGAAAATAGTGTCTTTTTAAACATTTTCCTGGGTGAAGACCTCCCCCCCCCCCGCTCNTTTTTAGAAAATTGTGAGTGAGCGGGGGGGGGGAATAAGATTTGATAAAATAAAACGTAACAGTATCGAATAGGGTGTCCTAAGTTTTTTTTGGTTTCTAAATCGTAATTTTCAGACCCTCCAAGTAGCATATATGTTATAATAATAAATAAGTATAGTTATTTATCATTTGTTCTAGGGTGTGTGTACTGAAGCCGGTATGTATGCACTTCGAGAGCGCCGCGTTCACGTAACGCAAGAAGATTTTGAAATGGCCGTCGCAAAAGTGATGCAAAAAGACTCAGAAAAGAACATGTCTGTCAAACAATTATGGAAATAGCCGACACCGTGTGGTCCCATTTGTCCCTCTACGTTCTACAGTTTTAATTACATTTTGTCCTTGCATTTTTTTATATACAGGAAAATCGTGTTTGGGGTTTGGGTTTTTAGCGCATACATGTACAAGTATGATATACCGTATGTCCGTGCTATAGTTATATTGGACTATTAGTTTTTTTCTACTCAGCAAATCAAAATTGTCCTTTTTTGTCAAATGTTATTCCTGTTATAATCTGGATTTTGACTGGCTGACGTGCGAAAAACGTAAAGTCTATTATAAGTTTAGCATGGACGATCCGGTAGACCAGGTACGGGGAAGATAACTTTATTATTTTGGGTATAAGGTTCTGTCGAAAACTAACAATTGACAAATATTTGTCATAGTTAGAACTATCTTTACATTTCCTGTGTCCCATATAAGCCTTAAAAAAGCGCACGCTCACAGCGCATGTCCAGAAACCGCACCTTATGGGCACAGGAATTTTTTGTTCTGTAAATAAAAAAAAATGTATTCCTCAATACGGCTGGTAAAAAATTTGTCGGGAATCGAAACCTCACCTTGAACAACGAGTTATTTTAGACTCACAAAAACCGATATTTTCGGTAAATGGTCAAACTTGGGAGAAGATTCATTTGGGAAAATCTGTAAAAATAAGTATTTTCACGTAAAATGAACATTTCAAAATGCAACAATTTTCGAAAAAAAATACATATTTTTATTAATTGATGAACATAAGTACTTTTCAAAAATTGTTGCACTTTGAAATGTTGACTTTACAAAAAAATACTTACTTTTGCTGTAACAAAAATAGAGTACAAAAAACTGAGTTTAATTTCCTCGTGCCTAGTTATCCCATACAGGCGGTTTTTTTTATTTTTCAGCATTTACGAGATCAAAAAATTCTACACGCCAAAATGCAAACCCGCCCTACTAAAAACTTCAACTGTTCAATTGTGTTGTTTTACCTCACAAAAAGAAAAAAAAATAGTAATAAAGATAGAAATTTATATATTAATTGACCTACACTCATAATGTTTTTTTTGTGACTTTATAAAGGCAGGACGTCAACTAAGGGGCTGGTCATTATTTGGTCAACAAAAAAAAATCGTTGAAAATTGCACTGTTTAGACGGATTTAATTGTAAAAAAAAACTGGGGATTGGTTGTAAGGTCACGGCTTAAAATAGTTTATGGCCGCAAATGCATTTGTGTGACCTAAATTCAATTAGTTTTTGCGGCCAAAATCTGCAGGCGTAGAAGTTTTAAATTAAAACAAGCCTTATAAACAGTGTGTCTAAATCTATAAGGTCACGCAATGGCATTTACGGTCATAAACTATTTTTGAGCCGTGACCTTACAACCAACCCCCATTTTTTTTGCAAGTAAATCCGTCTGAACAGTGTTATGTTAATTAGAGTTTCCGTACGTACTTTTACTAAGTGTGTTCGACGTAATTTTTTGTTAACCAAACCAATAAAATTAGTTTTACCATTTTTCTGTAAACTTTTTTGGATGTTTTCTTTTTTTTTAATTAATTAAACATATCGTTTAAGTTTTTCTGTGAAAAATCCTCGCTCAATTCGCAAAATATTCTTATTTAAAAGTTTTCATTATTTAGAGCTTGCATTGCAATAAATTGAATACGTATAACTGAACAAAACAACAGAATCAAAATGGCCGACAAAACAGAAAAACAGCATGATTTAGGTCGTTTTCACATTAGTAAACAGCAAAATGTTAATGGCGAATTAATGATAAAAACGATCAATGAATATGTTTTTTTATAATTTGGGTTTTTCACCCGAGTTTACCCGCGTAATAAAAGACGGATAAGGTAGAAAAACAAATCGAATCTGCCGATCTCTGATTCGAAGTTGATTTTAATTTTAACCGGCGTTTGATAAAAGTCGAAAATTGACGTTTCTCGAAGTTTTTTTTTCATCAAAATTAAGGTATTTTTTTTTTGAAGGACCCCACCCTCTTATTTTCGTGTTTATCCCGATAAAATTGTCTTTTTTGTATGGGGGGAGGGGTCTGACATTTCGACCGTTACAACGTCAAGTCAGTTTTTTCATAGATTTCTTGTTTGTTATACTTTTTTATATAAAAGAATGTCTTTTTGAATTTTTTTTATCCAACTTGCCTTTTTTCAAATGGTTATAAGACCAAGGCTTTTCATAGGTGAAGACTTCCTGCTCGCCATTTTTTTTATATAAAATCACATCTTTTCGAATTTTTTTTTTGCTTGGTTATAAGGTCAAGTCGGTCCATTGGAGCTTGACCTTATAACCAGCACTCCGTGTACTAATTTCAAAACATAAAAAGGCGTCCTTGAGGAGGATGACGAGTTCGAGGAGTTTCCTGCCGAAGATTGGAAGGCGGTGACGGATGATGATAAGGGCGACGAAGTCTGGGAGGAAAATTGGGAAGACGATAACATCGAGGACGACTTTTCACTCCAGCTCCGGGCCGAGCTCGAAAAAAAGGGACACAAGTTGGAACCACTGGTACAGACCAAGGCCGAGCCGGTCGAGAGCTAAATCATATTGTCTGAAAAGGGGGGTGATATGGTGAAATATCGTAGTTTTTGATATAGAAAAAATATCTTCCGTCTATATACCACTTAAAACCAGTTATTCTAACAGCGAAAGTGCTTAAAAAGTGTTAAGATACAGTGTAATTGAATTTCGTTAGGATAATTGCGTAAGGCGTTTAGGTAAATAATTGGAAATTGAAATACGTTATGGAAAAAGTAACCCAACTTTGTTAACATAACTGGTTAGGTGGTTATTATTACAGTCCTAACTCACAGTTCCATGTTTTCAAACATAATTACCAATTTATTACCTTTATTTTAGGACAGTTTAAAGACGTTCAAAATAACCTTTAGGATACTGCAGTAAAAATGAAACACCACTATTAGGAGTAAGTACTGTACGAAAATAAGATAATAATGAATGCGAAATAAAATACATAGAGTGCGCAGTTGGCCGTCAGGCCCTTACCGTGAACTTAAAGATCGAAAATTAACGCCTNAAGTGCTTTCGTTAGGATAACTGGGTTGACCTTAAGGCGTTTAGGTAAATAATTGGAAATTGAATTACGTTATGGAAAAAGTAACCCAACTTTGTTAACATAACTGGTTAGGTGGTGTATTATTACAGTCCTAACTCACAGTTCCACGTTTTCAAACATAATTACCAATTTATTACCTTTATTTTAGGACAGTTTAAAGACGTTCAAAATAACCTTTAGGATACTGCAGTAAAAATGAAACAACACTATTAGGAGTAAGTACTGTACGAAAATAAGATAATAATGAATGCAAAATAAAATACATAGAGTGCGCAGTTGGCCGTCAGGCCCTTACCGTGAACTTAAAGATCGAAAATTAACGCCTACACGGTCGGTGTATAAAAACTATATTACCCCCTGCAGAACCATGCTGAATCACAGCCTACGTTGTCTGTAATATGCAGTTTTTTTTGGTGGAGTTAATAAAAAACGTTTCATTTCGGTGAATGGCTGATTGGCCTCCTATTTTTATTAGAATATATCCAGGATTTATTGGCCGATATGGCGTTGTCCAAAATGCTCTGGCGTCAGCTCAATTGGTCATATTGATGTTTGTACTCCGCTTTAAAATGCTGCCTAGTTATTTCATTTCACGCACGTTGTTCTTGAATAAACTACTTTACATGTATTTTAAATTTGTAATTTTATTTAACCAGCAGGCATAAAAAAATAAGAGACATGCTGTATTAGCACTGTCTGAATCTGGATATTGTGTTTGATGGAGAAAGGGTAAATCGCCGACAGTTGATTCATACCTGTAAGTATATAATATAGTATCTAACTAGATAATTATATATAAACTTTCGGCGGATTACCCTTTCTCCATAAAACACAATATCCGGATTCAGACAGTGCCGCTGTCATATGTCCCTAGTAAAATATTTACTACCATCAGTCATGCTACATAACATATTAGAAACTTTTGACTTCTTAGCAAGCTATAGCATTGTTTGTACGGCACCGTTGTAGTTTGGGGAAAAAGGTTTTAGAGAGAATTGTCTTGAATTCATTGAAACTTTATTTAAAGTTTTTGTGGAAAATTCAACAAAAAGGAGACTTCGGTGTCGTTTCCAAAAGGCTTGAATTCTTCTGCAGTGTAATGAGAAAAAAGGGTACAAAGGGGTTTGGTCAAGTCAGTTTATTCAGGCACTAAGCTCAAGTCAGTTTTTTGAGTATCATGCTTTTTGGGGAAAAATTTTTAAAATCATGTCTTTTTACATTTTTTTCTATAAAATTGTGTCTTTTTAAACACAATTTTTAGGGGAAAATCAAATACACCAGATGTACCTTTATCTTAGGAAAGTTTGGGGCTAAATGGATCTAAGATAACGGAAAATAGGGTCATGTTACCTAGATAACGGTACATTGTGTGGGCGTATGGTTGAAAATGCGTAGGCGAATCTAAGATAATGGAAAATAGGGGCGAAAGTNAAATTCTCGGCGAAAAGCGTCCGAAAAAGGGTAATCGACCGTCCAAACTCAAAAAACGGCACCGTCCGATAAATGGTAAAAACGTTTTTTTCGCTCAAAAAGCGTCCGATAAATGAGCATCGTCCGATAAATGAGCGTCCGACAAATGGTGAAGGACTGTATCTAATTAGATAATTATATATAAACTTTCGGCGGATTACCCTTTCTCCCTAAAACACAATATCCGGATTCAGACAGTGCCGCTGTCATATGTCCCTAGTAAAATATTTACTACCATCACTCATGCTACATCACAGAAACTTTTGACTTCCTAGCAAGCTATAGCATTGTTTGTACGGCACCGTTGTATTTTGGGGTAAAAAGGTTTTAGAGAGAATTGTCTTGAATTCATTGAAACTTTATTTAAAGTTTTTGTGGAAAATTCAACAAAAAGGAGACTTCGGTGTCGTTTCCAAAAGGCTTGAATTCTTCTGAAGAGTAATGAGAAAAAAGGGTACAAAGGTCATCTTTTTTGCACTAAGGTCACTTTTTAACGCGGAGAAAAAAATAATATGAAATGTTACACATTTCTGAAAAAACTGAAAAAATGCAATACAGTGGATACCGATAGTGATGGATACCTGATAGTGATCAATTATTTTTTTCATTTTTTTATATGTCAATTATTTCATGATAAAAATGTGTACAGGGGGTTGGTTATAACTTATAACCATAACTTATAACTTATAACCATAACTTATAACTTATAACCATAACTTATAACCATAACTTATAACTTATAAGGTCAGCCATTTGTGCCGTTATTAGGTCAAGTCAGTTTTTTTGCACTAAGCTCAAGTCAGTTTATTCAGGCACTAAGGTCAAGTCAGTTTTTTGAGTATCATGCTTTTTGGGGAAAAATTTTTAAAATCATGTCTTTTTACATTTTTTTTTCTATAAAATTGTGTCTTTTTAAACATTTTTTTAGTGTAACGACCATAATTTTTTGGGGAAAATCAAATGATTGAAAAGATTGACCTGGTCTAAAATAAAAGCCAGGCAATCACAACTCAGCACCTGAAATAAAAAGTTATTAAAAGCCCTGCTTGACTTTTTACTTCTGAACTTCCCCCAGTTAAATCTTCTATTTAAGGAGTCTGTGAAATAAAACTGAAAAAAAACAAAAAAATTGAACTTTTTCCCTAGCATTAAGGTCTTATTGTGGAAAAAACAAATTCTGGTTGGCTATAAGGTTAAGTCAGTTTTTTCAAAGTGCATTAAGGTCAAGTCAGTTTTTTAGACGTTGACCTTATAACCAACCCGCCCCTGTAACATTTCAAAATACTTTTTTCTCCTCGTTACACTTTAGACGAATTCAAACTGTGCCGTTATAAGTTATAACATGTCAAGCGTTTTTAGATCATGGACGAGCTTTCGGAAATCGACATTCAAATAATATCGCTCGTAATGGCGAAAGATGGCGGTGTGCTTTTATCCGAATTCGCCCACGACTACGAACTTCTTTATAAGGACAAGGTTTATTAACTTAAGTTTATCATATTAACTAAAGTTTATCATATTTCTCACAGTCTTTCTCAAACAGAGACTAGGTCAGACATTGTTCCCGGGCCACTTTTTGGGGGAAGTCCAATTTTTCAAATCGTTATGAGGTCAAGTCGGTTGTTTATAAGTGCATTAAATTCAAGTCAGTTTTTGGGGCTTGACCTTATAACCTTATAACCAACCCCCTCTGTACATTTTTAAATGTAAGACAAATTTTAACAACAGGGATCTTTCAGAAACTTGTGCTTGAACGCTCAATTTTTTAGTTAAATTTACGAGGTTGTAACTCACCAGCTGACCTTATCCAGCGTCACTTCTCGAAAAATTTATCCCTTCAAGAGCGCCAGACCGGGTCCGAAAAAGAAACATTTGTGGTCAACAAGTTGCTGAATAAAGGGACAGATTTGTAACAATATTTGATTCCATTGATTCCATTTGAAACTTTAAAGTAAATGAAAACTGAATCTTTGGAATTAATGTGTCTCGAAAAACCAAAAAAAAATTACTACATGTAAATGTAATAGAATAGAATATTCTAATTATTACGTTTTTCGAACAAATTATACCATAAACTTTTTCGAAAAATTTTACAGTTCTACTTACATTATTTATAACACGGCACGACGAAAAATGAAGAACTAAAAAAACGGATTCTCTCTGTTTTCCGGTTTCTCAGTTTTCCGATTTCTCCGTTTTCAATTTTCTCCGGGTTATCGATGTAGTTGGAAAAAGGGAAAAATTAAGAAAATCTAATTTATATTAATATAGATTTTAAAACGGAAAAAACTGAAAACGAGAAATCCAAAAACGGAGAAAATTTTCGTAGTTCTCCATTTTTAGGTTGTGTCCATAAAAAATATGGTTAAAGGCTTTAACTTAAAGCTTGAATAAAAAGTCGGTCCCCAAAACACAGATTTTAGTTACTTGATGCCAATAGCAAATCGCGCCGAGGAAGATCAATCGGGCCTAAATGACGGGGCCAATTCATATAGTAACTGGAAAAGGACTGGTCCACCTTGGACCGTTCTTTTCAAATCCATAGGTCGAATGGATGAAGACACATTACGAAATTCACTCTCGTCTTTTCAATCTTTACAGGTTAGTTTCGGTTAACTCCCATTGGGCCATTAGGGACCTTTTCTGGAAAAGATGCGTCTAGGATGTCCAAAACTAAGCTCTCTTTAGGGCCCTTTTTCGATAAACGGTCATAAGTGATAACTTATCAGTGATAAGGCAAAAAGAAATTTTCGGAAGGTTTTCATCTTTTCGCGAGAAACGTTTTCCCCGATAAAACCCTTTCCTCAAAAAACTTTTTCTCCGAATGACATTTTTCTATCTAGAAACTTTTTTTCCCATAAAACCACAATAGTGAATTAACTGGCTATTACCTTGAGGCCGCCTTTTAATTTTTCCCGAAAACGTTTTTTTATGTATTTTCACTGAAAACATGTTTCAAATTTTCTTCGANTTCCGACTGTACACACGGTAAAACGCGAAATCCACAAACGGAGAAAATTTTCGTAGTTCTCAATTTTTAGGTTGTGTCCATAAAAAATATGGTTAAAGCTTGAATAATAAGTCGGTCCCCAAAACACAGATTTTAGTTACTTGATGCCAATAGCAAATCGCGCCGAGGAAGACCAATCGGGCCTAAATGACGGGGCCAATTCATACAGTAACTGGAAAAGGACTGGTCCACCTTGGACCGTTCTGTTCAAATCCATAGGTCGAATGGATGAAGACACATTACGAAATTCACTCTCGTCTTTTCAATCTTTACAGGTTAGTTTCGGTTAACTCCCATTGGGCCATTAGGGACCTTTTCTGGAAAAGATGCGTCTAGGATGTCCAAAACTAAGCTCTCTTTAGGGCCCTTTTTCGATAAACGGTCATAAGTGATAACTTATCAGTGATAAGGCAAACAAGAAATGTTCGGAAGATTTTCATCTTTTCGCGAGAAACGTTTTCCCCGATAAAACCCTTTCCTCAAAAAACTTTTTCTCCGAATGACATTTTTCTAGAGAAACTTTTTTTCCCATAAAACCACAATAGTGAATTAACTGGCTATTACCTTGAGGCCTCCTTTTGATTTTTCCCGAAAAAGTTTTTTATGTATTTTCACTGATAACACGATGTTTCAAATTTTCTTCGAAAAACGAAAATCATACCGAACACGGAAACCCATTTTGTTTGAGGCTAATGTTTTTTTTGCAATAATTTAACAAATATTGTTAGGGTATTCATCAACCAATGAAGGAAAAACTGTCGACTTATACGAACCACACAAACACATTTTTTGTTCGGTTTACCGATCTTAACGAGGCAAACGACGCCAAGATTGCTTATCACAGGTATAGTTTAACTTAAATGTGGATATTTTTTATAAAAAAAAGTGGTTTGGTTATAAGTTTTGTTTTTTCATTCTAGGTCACCATGTGTTTTTAATGTTTTTTTTTATATACAGGGTGCGTCGTTCTACTTCGCTTTTTCCCGTGCTGTTAGGTTTCACTTTTTTTAGAAAATATTTTCTCCTAATATATATCTTCATATGTAAAGCCCTACGCCGTTATGTTTGACTTTTTCCCGCTCGGGCGATTATGTTTCACTGTTTTACGAATTTTATTGTGTAACATAACGGCGCACCCTGTGTATTAACATTTTTGGGACAAAATAGTGATTTATATCACTAATTCTAAGTAAACTCTTCTGTCGCGGTAATTTCAAAATACTGTTCCAAATGATATGAAATTATTGGAAGCCCGACGGTCATAGATCCAGGACACCGTATAATATAAAGGTAGCCCAACCTGAAAACGGCGAAAAATCAAAAACGTCTACAGGGGGGNTTTTTTGACATACATATAGGGGTTGGTTATAAGGTCAAGTCAGTTTTTTAGACCTTGACCTTATAACCAACCCCCCTGTAATTTTCCATAAAAAACATATTTTCTTGAAGGTTATACCTCGAGATTTTCAGGTTATCGTCATTTTCATTTTACGCGGTTTTCATGATTCGCCATTTTCGGTATTCGCCCAAATCTGGTTGTGCCTAACTTTGTACAATTCAGAAACAAACGCGAGTTCATTTACGAAAATCGCAAAATTATGATGCAAATGATGACGTCTTTCGCTTTCCCGAACCCAAAAGAGGAAGAAATTCGCAAAAAAATACGATTAGGTAAATATATATTTTTTTATTAAATTTACTGAAAAAAAAGTCGCCTAAATTAATCAGTGATCATTACTCAGTTTATCTTAAGATTCTAAAGATATAAGCGTGAAAATAGCTTGCAGCTTTAAAACGGATCCAGGTAACTTTGAAAGGAAAGGTATCATTTAAAAAATGAAAAAAAAAACTTTCAGAAACAAAACTTATTACAGTCCTTGATTCCATAAAGGGCGCTTCCATTATGGACAATTTTTTCCTCAAAAGCCATTTTATTTCAATTTGTTGCAAATTAACCCCATGAGAGAAATTAACCCCTTTTTTTCCAGAACCGAAAACGGCCGTTATGGAATCAAGGACTATATTTACATTGGTTGAGAACATTAAAATATTCATTAATGTCACATTAATAATGTGTTATTTATTCAATTATTTAGGGGTTACATTCATAACGAAACCCCCTCTAAATATTATTAAAGTAAAGAGGTCAGTTTTTTTTTAATTTTAGCTAAATGGAAACCAAACTAGCGCTCCTTTTGGGATAAAACCTGGGGGTAACACACGATAATTCATTATATAAATATTTTTCGACCAACGTGACATTCAACAAAATGCACCGGTGACGTTTCAGGATCTTATATTAACAACCTTGACCAATGTAAAAACGGCAATTGCAAACGCAAGCATTTATGCATGATTTAATACAGAGATGAGTGATTATCGGGTCTGCTATTTCGCCCGCCCCAGGGTTATGTCTTTTTGGAATATTTTGACCGCAAATGTTGCGGTGCGGAGATGGGCAGCTTTTTCGAAGAAAAAGTTATCCGAAATTCGTTTTTAGAGAAAATTCCAAAACAAATTTTCGGGAAAAATCCAAAACAAATATTCGGGGAAAATACAAAAATGGTTTTAGAACATAAGTGGGGACAATATTTCCCCAAGAATAAAACGTTTTTCGGGGATAATTCAAATCAGCCTTTCAAAAGAGCTAGTATTAATTCGCCCCTAATGTACTATTGTGATTGTTCAAAGAAAATGTTTTTTGGCGAACATTTTCTGGAGGAATATGTCATTTAAAGAAAAGTTTTGGAGGAGAGCGGTTTATCGGGGAAAAACGTTTCTGGGAGAAAATGTTTTTCGGGGAATTTATCAAAAACAAAAATCATTTCCTCGAAAACCACGCTGCCGCGAAGGTGTCCCTTTTGCTCCAGTATATGTTCCATCAAAGCTTGTCCTTTTCGGCTGGTTTCATTAGGATATCTAGAAATCTGTACAAACTGTTTCCAGCAAATATATGGTTCATAATTTAGGCTATTACTCTGTTTTACGGTGTCAATTGACGTCATAATCACTCGGCTCTGTATTCATTTACACTGCCTGCGAAGTTATCTTGTTATCAATTATCTTGCAGAAACGAAATATTTCGTCATTTCCACCTACGTACTCTGGAATTATTCGAGTTGACATATTTGGAATTTTCTTAAATACAGTCCAATTCTGGGAACCTTTTCAAAAACTCCAATACCGGGACATAAAGTCAAAATTTGAATTCCGTTTCCCGCAATTGGACCTGTATATTTATAATACTAGTCAAAAGTGAACAAAATGGTTATACAATTCATCCAAATAAAAGCAGACCCCTGTTTTTGCAGAATAATGATAACATATGATTATAATCATCAAAATTAGAGGGAATTCGATATATTTTTCGTCCTTTATCCCTTTTTATACTTTTAAGGGTCTGTATAAACTATTGCACGCAAGAATGGACGTTTATATAAGTCATTTTCATAAAAAAATGTTGGGTTTATTATTAGTTTCGAGAAATGTTATTTTGTTTTTGTCAGACTTATTGTGATAACCGGTTATACTTTATGACTGGCGATCGTCTTGCACAAAAACATCCGCCTAAAGCAAATATATATTTGTGATATAAATTTAGACCAGAAACACATTCGTAATATTGATTTTTTTTTAATATAATTTTTTGTATTAAAATTGTGTTTTTTAGAGATTGTGTAATAGTTAATAAATATCATGGCAAAGAAAAAGAATAACAAAAAACGTGAGTATCGCAATTGCTGTATTGTGTATCCCACTTGCGCAGTTATCTTGCCAAAATGTAATATTTCGTCATTTTTCCACCACACCCTGCACAGTTATCTTGTCGATGTGTGTTCGTAGGTGTAATTAACTTACTTTAACCAGTAGTACTTTTTTGGATATTTTTGATAAATATCCGATAATAAATTGATTTTACGAATAATTATAGTAGTATAACTGTATAACTATGTGTTTTATTGTGAGAAATTGTATTAGCACTTTTTTCACTTTCATTTAAATTTCATTTACTTTTATTAGAACGTTTTTACATAAGTTAAAATTTCGAAGAAAAACGAAAATGTTTGTATTAACACTCATATTTATAGGATTGATTGACGAAAACGCGTATTATAAAGACGAAGCAAGTATGCGGCAT
>SCLG01000023.1:1072330-1085872 GCA_004367875.1 Oikopleura albicans
TGCCCACTTTGTATAATGATCTCGAATCGGATTTGACCAGGGATGTCAAAGTTATTTTAATGCGGGAGAAAAAAAAATAATATGGGTGTTTGAGATTATTGATCCAATGGAATTTTTCGTCCAAAATGTTTCGCCCACTTTTTTCCTCCAAAATTACAAATCTAAATTTGTAAATTTACAAACCAACTTTCGGTCAGGTAAACAAAAGTTTTGGACGGAAAATATTTTTAACGAAAACGTAATTTTGGACCAAAAATATTTTTGGACGATAGCAATTGCAATGAACTTGTAACTACAAATTCACTTGAATTTAGCTGATAAGTAAATAATGCGTTGCTTTTATTTGAAATAGGCGTTATGTAGTGAAAAGTTAAACATCCCTGCGCCAGACGACGCTTTCTTTATCGGCACATAGTCAGGACACCTTGAATGATTTTCAACAGGAATTTGTTCTAGAACGCTCCGATGATGAACTCGAACTCAATTCACCCACTTCTTCACTTGCATCCGACGTCGAATTAGGCCGGGAGTAAAAAAAACTCGTACTTCTTAGTTTCGTATTTTGTTGTGCAAATTAATTCAGGTTAACTCCCAGGGGGAAGTGCGTGTAAATAGACACGCAACTTGTTTTTTCGTCGATTTAAGGCATATGGAGGCCCCGTAGGGCAAAACGGGTATTGGTGACCCCCCTCAACTTTTCGAGAAAATTCGATTGACGGTGTTATTTTTTGCGTAGGTTTGAGAATTCAAACAGCTCTCTAGGGGGCCCTGGTGGCTAAAATTAATTTATGATCGACGTAGTTTGACAAGCTCTACAATTTGGCTTCACCAGTTTTTTTAATTATTACTAATTAGTATGAATTTTTTAATTCCCTACGGGTTCCCGAAAACTCCTTCCCCCTAAGAGTTAAGTCAGTTTTGTTTAACCGTTAAACTAACGTTACTTAACGTCAGTTAAGTTTGACCGTATAATCACACCCCCTGTAAATTTTCATAGTTTCATTCAACATTGTGTTAACAGAACATTTATTAACCTTACGGANTTCAAATTATTCGCGACTTTTTCATATCGCACTTGCGATTTAAAATAAATTTGAAAAAATGGATTTTTGTTAATATTTTTTTGGGAAAGTTCAATTTTTTTTAAGGTGAAGTTTTTTTGCATTTAGGTCATGTCGTTAGATTGCATCAGGTACAGTCCTAACTTCAAATGGGGACGATTTTTATTCACGAAAATAACGTCCGTATTTGAGTGAATTGTCCATTTTGCGTCCGTATTGGAAGCAATCGTCCGTATTGAGAGTAATAACTGTAGTTGAGTATTATATATATAAATTATTTTATGTTTATTCCAAATAAGACTTGCCCAGTTTTGAGCGGCCCATATCAGTCAACTCTACCTCGACGAAAACAACAAAGTCTTGGCCTCAAATTATTCGTACGATTCCGCCAATCGATGCTCCTTTGCCTATGACCCTCTTGCCAAACTGCTGCCAGCCGACCTTAATTCACAGTGGGAATTTCAATCGACTTGTGGAACTCTTGCAGCTTGATCTTGACGTGCCCCAGGCCGGAAATAAAAGCAGCTTTGGGTGTTACTTTTACTTTTGTGATCACGCTCGCAAACAAATTCAGCAGCCGAATCAACAAAAAGATGTAAGTGTGGAAATTGGGTCAAAATGAATAATACACCCCTGTGGTCTTATGTGCTCACCCTTGCAGTTTTCCCCCTTTTGCTAAATTATCTTGCGGATTTTTTTTTGTGATGCAAAAATTGCAAGATAACGGCGTTGTAGTTTTACGAACAGCCTGATAATCAGGCCCTCATTTTCATCGAATACAGAAATTGGCGGAACCTGACATCGGCGAGAATCACTAGCGTTTCATTTTAGACAAAAATTATTACAGGAGGTCTGGTTGTAAGGTCAAAAGGTATGACCGTTATAAGGTCAAGTCAGTTTTTCAAAATAAATCATGTCTTTTTTCACTTTTGTTTTGGGCGAAGACCTTCCCCCTGCTGGCCATATTTTTTGGGCTAAATCATATGTTTTTAAGAAACTTAATTTAAAAATGGTTATAAGTGCAAGTCATTTTTTTTTGTGCTTGACCTTATAACCAGACCCTTGTAATGTTCAATCGAAAAAATATTAAAACGGTTGTGATTTTTTTTAGGTCTGTACGCTGTTTTCAGGCTTCTTTTTTCAATTTTTTTTTTTTTTGTATTCGCCCAAATCAGCAAGTGTGGTTTTAAGGTCAACTATTTGTATTGCTTTGTTCCTATAAAACATAATAGCCTATTATTAATTAATGAAAACATTATTAATGCCGCATTAATTCATGTTTTGTTTTAATTTCAATAACATTTATCTATTTTAGGTTTTGTTTATCGTTAAGTACGATTCAAATGGAACCAAGTGTCAATATGGCTGGATTCGAGCAAAAACGCCCGATGAAAAGTTTTTATTAGTTTATTTTCCCGAGCTTGGCCGCTCAAAACTGGTGCCGGCGCATAAATTGACGCTTGTTGATGAGTACTGCGGCGCCGAAACTTTTCGTGGAATCATCCAACTAGAGACTGATACGGAGTACCTCCCACTTGGAGAAAAACTGACGATGCGACTGAGAAATCCGGAAGCGCAGCCCGTCCAGCTTACCTGGTCGGGCGACTGTCGACGAATTAGTCAAAATGTATACTAGGGTGAACGCAGACCACGAGTTTACGAATACTGAAAACAATATCAAAAATCCGAAAAGTACATTGTATATACGATGCTATATAATTTGTCAATAAAAATTTTGAAAAAAAAAGTGTGCGGCTAAAAATAAGAGATACATTTACCGCCATATTTGATTTGGGCACTTTTTTTGAAAACAAGATTACCATGCGTTCACCCTACTGTGTACTAAACTTGGGCCAACGCTCTACCAGGGAAAACATTTGTCGAACAATTTTTTTTGCTGAAAATCAGTTATTGTGATAATATATGGGACATTGGGTGAGCCAGATGGTTTTCAAAAATGCTACAAACCGTACTCGTCTAATATGAGTCTCACCCTAATGGAACCAAAAGTTAAAAATTTTAAGGAAAAGTTTTCCGTGATAAAGCTCGGCAGCCCTAACTGTACTACTGTATTATTTCATAATATTCAATATCCATTATTTTATTATATGCAGGCTTTGGTTATAAGGCCAGGTATATAATCATTTTCATACGTGAGAGATATTTATCCGATAGACGTTAATCGTATAGTGGAGTCTGGTTATAAGGTCAAGTTTATTTATTGTTTATTTATTGTTTGTCATCTTGTTCATTTATTTGTTAATTTCCGCAATTTCTTTTTTAATATTTTCCAGTTCTTCAAGTAGCTCCTTAATTCCTTGCTCTTGAGTTGTGAGAATACTTTTTGAAATGTTGTCACCCGGTTTCGTTAAAATCATTTCCACCCCGGTTCCTGACTCATTGTCCCTGAAAAGTGAAACTTTGAAAATGCCATTTCCGATGCCATAATCGACGATTGAAGTCGGTTGTAGCCGGACATTGCCACCCGCTGATTCCTCAATATCGCCCATCATTACTTGGGAGACCTCCTTGAGATTTTGACATTGAGCAAGTTTTCTGTTTAAAATCAATCGTTTCATCGCTTTTACGCATTTAGTTAATATCGTTCTCTGATGAGACAGAATTCCGAGTTCCGCTTGCGTTTGTCCGATTTTTCGCGAATTTTCCAACAATTGTTTTGACATTTTTTGTCACGATGTTTTTTGACTTTTTAAATGATTATTCTAAAGTTGATATTTTAATTTTGTATGTTCTGTTTGGTCGGGTAATGAGCTTATATGTTGTTCAATACAGGTGGCGCTAGATGTAGTGCCACTAGATGTCTTTTTGAAATCCAGAATTTTAATTGGCCGCTATTGATCGGCAGACGCCGCCTGTTTTGTATCAAAGTTAATAAGATTAAATTGAAAACATGTGAAAAATTATGTCACGGCTGTTTTTTTTAAGTTTCAGCCAGGCACACTCGACGTCCGTTTTCAATAGGGAGCGGTCCCCGTATCTCCGAAAAAAAAACAAGGAGCAATTAACACAGCATGGGTTGGTGATCTCATGTGGATTTTTGGACGAAGGCCTTCAGATGGTTTTCAGATGGTTATAATGTCAAGTCAGTTTTTTTTGGGGCTTGACCTTATAACCATACCCCCTGTTTATTTTTCTTCGAAAAAATGTGGGAGATCTATCCTTATTTTTTTATTTGTCACGGTCTTTTAACCAAACAACCTGTATTTTTAGGCAATTATTTTCGTCATGCATATTTACTTCATGTAATCTCGAAATATTCTTAAAATATGGTAAAATGTTCATTCTGTCATTTATAGTTCAATTTGTGTTTAAATACTGAACCACCGGAGTAGTTTTGCCCTTCTCCGCTACTTTTTTTCCTCTCTAACCTGACGGACAACAGTTAACTTGTACAGCAACCTAGTCGCATTTAAACCTTGGATTTATGTTTCCTTTGGCATCAATATTGAATTTAATTAACCTATTTTAATTTGTCTACCGGATTTGCAAAAAAAATAAAAGATAATAACATGATCTACCTTTTTATTCCTTAGGCCGCATTTACGCCAAGATACTTTCGTACATTAATTTTTTTATAACTTTTAAGTAGTGTGATGTCAGCTAAGTTAAAATTTCCCGTATTTGGTTTTCGTTTTGGGTAGTTGAATGTTTCACAGGGGTTTCGTTATAAGGTCTGAGATTTGGTCATTGATAAGGTCTTATGATCTTGTTATGCACTCAGGTCTTGTTTTTGTCAGGTACTTTGAAAATTATGTCTTTTTACGCCAAAAATCTTTTTTGGATTAAAAACGTTCACTTTCAATGGTTAACGAAAGATACTTCTTTAGATGGAAGTCTATTTTTTTTATGAAAATGAAAAAACGTTTGTAGTGTAAATTGTGTACGGGGTTAACATTTAGCTGGTAGTTCGAGAGTTAATTGTATTTATTGCCAAACTTGCCATGTAACATAAACCGTCAGTATGTATAATATCTTATTTCTGAATTAAAATTCTGTTTCTTCACCGATAATTCAAAGTTAACATCCATCATGCCTTGGCTCCTCTTTTATTCTTGTAATTTTTAGAAAATTAAAAATTTCAAAACAAAAAAGACATGAAATGGATAATTATTCTTGGTTTACTGAATGTTGAGGCAGTACTGTTTGCAATTCCAGGAGCGTTGAAAATTGGGGCGGCGATTGCCCCGGCCGGGTTGGCCCTTTATGAATACTACACATGTAACCTATTTGAGTGTTGCAATGATCGCTGGATTGTTAAAAATGAAACTTTACTACGTACAGTCCTTAAAGATGAGCTTTATGGGCAACCATTTGCAGCAAAGGTAATAAGGGGCTCTTATTTTTCATCACATGAAAAAATGTTTAAAAAATATTTCTCTGTAAATGGTGATTTTTTTTTTTGAAAAGTTTTTTTAACAAAATAATTAAACATGATTTTTCGGTTGTTTTTTTGATTTTATCAATTCAAAATTTGCAGCAATAATATTTTTCTCAAAAAAGACCCTTATTTGGTGAAGTCGACCCCTTGTAGTCATTTTTTGCCCTGTGGTATTTATTTCTTCTCTAACCTGACGGACAAGAGTTACAGGGGGTCTGGTTATAAGGTCACAAAAGGTCACATTTTTCTCGAAAAAGACTCTTATTTGGCGTCACCCACCCTTAATTGGCATCACATACCCTTTGGTGAAGGCGACTCCTTGTAGTTCTTTATTCTTCAGATTCTCCAAAATGCCGTCGGTAACCATTGGCGTGATCCAAATTCCCGGACTCCTCTCGTCTTGATGCTTCACGGACCGACGGGAACGGGTAAAAACTATATTACGGAAATGTTAGCCGCCGCAATGATGCGGAAACAGGTGGAAAGTAGGGATTCGACATTTGTACATTATTACACATCGGCCTATCATTTCCAAGATCCAACTCGTGTTCAACAATATGTTAGTGATCTTCAAAGATGGATTGATAGGTTTTAGAATCATCAAAGTTTTCAAAAACGGTTGCTTTAATATAAGGAGGGTTAAGTTCTCGCACAAATTTAAATCGGGCATCATTGAACCATTTTAATAGGGGTTAAAAAGGCATAAGTTATGCCGCATAACCTGCTTTGTGCGAACACATAAAAGAGCGAAACCTGAAATTTCCGTTTCATTTGTAAAACCTTGGTCGTTTTTTAGCCCTAGACAACAAAATTTTTTTTGAAACGGCGATTCCGAGAGAACCAAAACAGGTGTTATCAGACGATTTTTGGCATCTATTTGAAATCTTAGGGTTAAAATTTCCGAAATATTTACCGCATGATTTTCGAGTTATACTTTTTTTTCTATTTTAACTGGTACTTCCGGTTTTGGTTCCGGTCCTTTTTTTAGAAACTGTCTTGTTTTTCCCTGAATCGTCGTTTCAAAAACGTAATTTTTGGCTAAAAACGACCTAAATAAAGTTTACTTTTGTCCATTTTCAACATTTGTTAAAATAACTCGCCGAAAATACATTTTGATTACCGAGAATAGACTTTTTTTTCGTTTTCGCCCTTTTTAGGTTTCGCCATTTTTGTTTATATTAAACACTATCTCGTCTGTAATTTCATCACCCGATGAGGGTGTTCTTTTATCTTTAACATTCTATAACCTATGATTGGTCGGCAATAGTTCACTATGCAATGAGCAATTGTTTGTATTTGACGAATCAAAGCGTTTCCCGCCCGGACTGCTTGATTCCCTCTCCATATTTTTCGACCCTGGGAGTGCATTTGCCGAAAAAGTTCGACGCAGCATTTTTATCTTTCTGTATGAAGGGGAAGAGCCAGTCGTAAAATGGGCAGTCGATTTGTATACTAGGGGTTTGGATCGCGACTCACTATCGCTCAAAGATGCCGAAAGCATTATAATGCCGTTTATTTCGGGTGAACAGGGTTCAATGAAAGATTCAAAACTTATTTCCAAGGGGTTAATCAATTACCACCTGCCTTTTCTGCCACTTCAACGAAAGCATGTTCGAAAATGTATCAGTGACGCTATCAAGGTATTACGCCTTTTTTAACCCATTTTAACATATATTCAAAAATATGCCGGGTGTGCCTTAATGTCCTCAAAATTAATGGTAACTACTAAAACTTTCGCGTAAAAACCCTTATGCCTCATCGCCTACGCACTGCGCTCAAACACCGGGTTAAAAAAAACCTAAATTTTAGGGTCGTTAGGAACTTGTTATCAGGGAACGTTATTTTTAGCCTATATAGGCTAAACGAAAAACATGTTTAAGGGCTTTAGCTGAAATTTGTCTTTATTTCGCGAGGCATATTCTTACGTTTGATTTCAGCGTCTAGGTGCACATGTCCGTATGTCAGAGCTTGGTTATTCGACGATTGAAGAAATGATCGACGAAATTGAGAATGATTTATTTTTCTATCCGGAAAAGGAGCCCGTATTCAGCCTGTTTGGATGTAAAAAAGTCGATTCAAAAGTTCGCGGGACATTTTATTTCGATGAGGAAGAATTATCGTCTACGATTGAGTTGTAATTTTTATATTTATATAAATGGGAAGACTATTAAAAACAATGCTCGAAAAGCTGCCTTGCCATTTATTGTTCAATTATCAAAGTTCATGTTATACTTTTCACGGCGAAATTCGAATTGGTAGAATGGAAAAAATGTAAATAGAGTTGTTCGTAGAATATAAATTATATATTCAGCGAACAGAATGTTCTACTGATTGCCCGCCATGAAAAATCGCCGAAAAGCAAAATTGATGTATAACTAGAACTGAATTTTAAAAAATGCGTTTCACGGCTATTATTCATGCTGGGCAATGAGTATATCATATATGATAAGAAGTTTTAATATAAAAAAAAACTTACACAAAACTCATGTCAGTTTTTAAGACCTTAACGAGGGGGGTTTTAAACGGGTGACGAGAGAATTGATACGGAGTGTAATTGGTGTAAGATAACGATGTATACATGGATATTTGAAAAATAAATCAATTGTTTTTTCTGTGTTCTGCCAATTTGATTATCGGCATTATTTACAAACTATGTCTTCAGGTATTGATCTAAACAAACAACATTTTCTGTAAAAATAAATATGCTAGCACATTCCAATCTTTAAATTTATTATATTAACTCCGCACAGACGATCAAAAACTAAAAAACGTAGTACAGTGTACTAACCATATGGCTTTTTTGACTATTTAAAACGCAAAAAACTTTTTTGTGTTAAAAATTGTCCCAGTGAATCCAAAAAGGTTACAGAGGGTTATAAAATATTTTCGGACTTAAAACATGTATTGTTCAACTTTTTTTTTATTATTATAAGCCTATTAGGCGAAGACTGTTCTCACACACTCGGCAACTTTTTTTTTTCTATAAACGTAGGTCTTTATGATTTTTTTAATGCATTAATGCCAATTCAATTTGTCAGGGCTTGACCCTATAATTACGACGTGTGTCATTGTTCTATGAATGCATTTACATGATTTCAGAACTCTAGAGTGGTACGTTAATATGTACCAGCGGCTTTTTATTGTGCGTCGATTGTCGGTGTCAATGGCGAGAACATCTCGAAAAACGCCGAATATGCCCTCGATGGACTCAATTTCCGCAGCATGGGCAAAACTTTGTGGCCCCGCAAAAGATATTTTCATGGAATTAGGCAACTCATCACCACAAGTTCGCCGCAAAATATACATACCACTCGGAAATGTAAGTCTCGTTGAACCTTTTTTNTTTTTTATTGAGCATGATTGGGCGCTATGAACTGGTCTTGACGTGTTCTTAAGAAAAAACGAGTAATTATAAGACCACTTCATATCCTCTCGATCATGATAAATAAGACGATTGAAAAGACATGCTTCTCCAGTCCGTAATAGAATTTGTCCCAAAAAGCCTTTTTCACACACAGTTTTCACTAACACAAACGCGTCCGCAATGCATGCATGCAACTGTACACTTGTAGTTTTCTATAAGCAATAGTTGGTAAAATTTCTCGACAAAAAACGTATTTGGCAGATCAATGGAATTGTTTTTTTTTATGCCGGAACGTCTTCGCAAAAAAAATCCACCCCCGAAGCAGAGATTCAATTTTTAGCCCACAGGGGGGTCTGGTTATAAGGTCACAAGGTGTGACCGTTATAAGGTCAAGTCATTTTTTTCTTGCACTAAGTCCAGTCTTTTTTTGTGAAGCATGTTTTTGGGAAAAAATCTTTGAAATCATGTCTTTTTACAAGCTGGCAATACTCATGATTTTATATACAAGAACTTTAAAATATATACAATGAATCAATTAATGTGATTGCAAATGAATGACGCAACAATGGGGGTAGTGAAACTTCGGTACTGGTGTTGTCAATCTTCCATAACTCGTAGGGAACACCCTTTCGATAGTCACCCATTAACAGAAAACCGGATTTGGTCAAGACGGATTTGTGTGAATCCCTCGCGTGTAATAATTTTCCAGCATCGACCCACTCATTACCGAACCCATTGCCGATAATTGACAAGCTGTAAACTAAAATATGACTAATATTAGCCAATAACAAACTAATTGGTTTGCGGTAGTTATAAGGTCTGACATTTTGATCGTCATAAGGTCAAGTGACTTTCAACATAAATCATGTCTTTTTGTTGCGTTTTTTGACTGGCCCAAAATACAAAGATTTCAAATAATGAGTTTAAAATACGAAAAACTTGTCGACACTAATTTGTTAAAAATTAGGGGTCTTCTTCCCAAAATTAAACCAAACATATACATGTATTATTAATCAGTGAAGAAAGACGAAAATATTTTATAATGCTCTAAACGCACACTAACATTTTCGAAAAATTTAGGGGAAAAAAAATCAAAATTAGTTGTTCAAGATTTACTGTTTAGTTTTTTCATACTGTTGTTAGCATTCCTAGATTTCAAGTTTAGGGCACCCTTATCTGGATCATCATGCAAGTTTACGCATAAATAACTATAAACGGTTTTGCCGATAAATTTTCAAAATACCTGTGTCAATTGTTTGCTTTCCATTATATCCACCAAAAACGTAGACTTTGTTTTCGGCGGGTGAAAATGTCATGCTCATACTTGAAAGCACGGTCGGAAATTTTGTCACTGATGTCCAGGCCGCTCCGGTTAAATATTCAACAACATCCGTTCGCGGGTTAACACCACCGACAATTAGAATTCCACTTTCATTCTCTCCACTAAGATTATAGTTGCAAATAAAAAGCGAGAAAATATTACAGGGGTATTGGTTATAAAGTCCAATATTTGCTTCTATATAAGGTCTTATGGTATTTTTTTGCACTAAGTTCGTACGGGGTTTTTTGTGATTATGGTCTCTAATGTTGTTGCTTTACAAAATGCAACTTTGCTTGTAATCGTTTCCATTGCAGCACTTGAGTGGTATGAACTCAGTTCGGGCTGTTTTGTGATTCCTTCCGATTTTGTGAACGTCCAACATTTATTACCGGCCCGATTCCTATATGACCCACAAGCCCATATTTTTGACTGGAAGATCGTGCATGAATGGCGCTATTATAATATAGTTATCATTAATAGCTTATGGTCCATAAGTTTAGTAATTATGGTCCATAAGTTATGGATATACATGAGGTACTAGTTATAAGGTTTGACCTTGCGACGGTTATAAGGTCAGGTCAGTTTTTTCAACATAAATCATGCCATTTTAAAGTTTTCACAAAGCTGATCTGAAATATTTTTTAATAAATAATTTTATTGCGCATTTGACACTTATGCCTATAACTTATAGGAAATTGACGGTTCTTTAAAAATAGCTAGATTTCATTTAAACTCTAGTTCAACCCTATAATATGTTAGCATTAATAAAATTTATTTACCATCATGTCAATTGGAAACTGCTGGGGCAATTTCTTAATGCTTGATGATCCATTTTCAGCCGATTCTATTTCATAAATCCCTTTCGCTGATTTTGGATTAACACCTCCTAAAATGAGAAAAGTATGAAAATTGTATCTATAATATACTCCAACAATTTATTTTTCGAAAAAATACTTTCGCCATATAAGTTATATCGCCACATAAGTTATATGATATAACTCCGCAAGTGATGTATACTGTTTGTGACACGAATTTTGACACGAGAGACGCAAAATAGGAATCCGTAACCAATCAGTGTTGGCAGAATCATGTTGATAACAAAGTTAGAAGAATTCGCGCACAGCTGATTGGCTTCTCAATCTGGCTCCTATTTGGCGTCTCTCGTGTCAGGATTCGCGTTGGGTCACAAACAGAAAGTAAAGTTCTTTACGATACTGTTTTTTTTTAGAAAAATTTATTGGGATAGTATGGGGCTGCCCGATTCGGTCATTTAATATTTTATTGCTTTATAATATTAGGTGTAACTTACCAATAATATATGTCACGCCTTCCAATGTGGCTGCACAATGAAATCTGAAGGGTCTCATTCCTGCCATAGGACTATTCAGTGACGAAAGACTCGTCGTATTAAAATTGTCCAGATCGACTCGAATGATATCTACGGCAGGATTATATGTTTCTCCGGGTTTATTTTTCCTTTCGTTTGATAGATATTATAAGTTTGCTGTGTTTTTAAGAAATTATCAATTTACAAACGAATTCGCAAGCGGTTTTGTGGCCCACACAAGTTTTACGTATTTTCAAAATATTACGGGTTGAAAATTGGATTGTAGGGAGAACTAACCCCTCGAATGAAAAATGTCCGCGTTCTGACATTTAAGCATTCAAAGGGTTTATTTTTGACACTCGTATTGAAATGGGTTATTTTACAAAAATCCGCTTGTAATGGGATAATCACTTTTTTGACGAAAAACGGCCGTAATGGGAGTAAGGACTGTATTTGTCATTTCGGTCACTAGAAGACGACCTGTACACCTGTACTTATTTTCCTCTAGTTCATACAACAAATCCTCCAAGGCACTTTAGTGCCTGATTTGCACAATGACAGTTAATATAACACAAAATAATACGTTTTAAATTTGTTCACAAATTGGGAAATCTCTTCATGAAATATTTTTTTTTTGAAAGTTAGTTTCACTTCATCGAAGTATCTACCATAGCCATTAGCCCTTCCACCAATGATAAGTAAGTGTTTGCTTTTTTCAGCGACACAAATATTATCACTACACTTTCCACAGTCTCGACAGTCACTATCTGTACTACATAAGCTCCCAATCATTTCAGTGCATGTCGAGGTCTCGTCGAGACATGACTGTATTAGGCAGTCCTCAGTTCGAAGACCATTTTCCAGAGATTGACTACGCCAAATTGACCATTATTTTCCGAATTTTGAGCAGAATTTCTTTATTGTAAAAAAATCGTTGTTTTCGTTTTTTTTTTGACAATCGTGAGACATAACTTATGTGACATAAGTTAAATATGTTATTTATCAAAACTAATCGTAGGGTTTACAATTAACCGTTCGGGATAAACATTAAATTAAACGTCGTGATTAACTTTTTTCTGGTAATCAGTCGTTTGAAAAACAAGCCTAAAAGTTTTAACGGGTAATTTGGTTATGTGCGACTCGTTACCAATTGTCTAAATTTATTTTTGATACGCCCCTTGCGCTGTTATGTTGTCGCGTTATTTTGCATATTTAGATTTTTTTTGTTTTATGCAAATTTACTAAATAACGGTGTAGGGGGTGTAGGTTTCATTGAAGAAGTTATTTTGCATAATCTTTTTAAAGCGAAAATTTTTTGACTCTTCAATCATTGAAATTTTTCCACATAATCCTAACATAACGAATTAAAAAGACTATTTAACCGCCGGAAAAATTGTCAATACGGGCCTATTTCGGCAAATTCGACTACATTGACCTCTAGACGGGGATGAACTTACTTCATGACCATTCTCATTTTGATTAATTTCAATGTTTTGAATTTCTTCGCGAATATTGGTTTCCAATTGGTTTATTTTTGATTCAACAAGTACTTTTTCTTCTTCGAATTTTTTATTCAAGTTTGAAATTGAAACCGTTGTATCTTTTATTCCGTTATTATATTTTTGTGACTCCTCATCAATATTATCATAGATTGTCTTTATAGTCTGTTCGACAAAGCTAGTTTTCGCAAATTTTGTCAATTCTTGTTTGACGCTTTGAATATCTTCGTTAAAATGTAGCAAGTTTTCTTCCAGCTTCTGAAATCTCGCAGGTACGTCCTGTAGATATTAATCACAGTTGGGTTGATCTAGATTTTAGATTAGATCTAAATGGGGAAGTTTGTATTATTAAACAAAAAAGGGAATCCTAGCTGGTGCTGTTATCCCGCGCCCTGCGCAGTTAACCGGCAGGTTTTTGCGTGAAATTTGCCGGATAACTGCGCAGGTGTGTTTTTGACCAGTACTTTGAAATGAAGCGTATTTAATTATGTCATACAAGTTGTGATTCAATCCTTGAGTTCATCATTTTGGTTGTTTTGAATTTCTTCCATCATTTCCTTCATTTCTTTAA
>SCLG01000023.1:1086018-1098268 GCA_004367875.1 Oikopleura albicans
CATTATCTGATTTTGCATTTGTTCTTGTTTGTCATGGGAAGTTTCATAATGGTTTATTGCAGTGCTGGTTAATTGTTTTAGGTTTTCTATTTCAGTTTTTGTATGCGACAGTTCATCAAGAGTTACTTTCACTTTTTTTAGATCATAAAACTCAGAATTAACAATGCCGGGAACTGTTACCTATCTAGATCGGCAGCGCATTACTTGGGCCGCAAAGCTTCACTTCGGCCTAGCTTCACTTAGGCCGAAAGCTTCACTTTTACCATAGGGTTGTCCGTTAGCAATAGGCTATTGCCAATAGCCGTCGCCTTCGACTCAAATGAAGCATTATCAAATAAGCATACAAATTCTGCCCGAGTGGAGCTTAAGGCTGAAATGAAGCCCGATTTCAAACATAAAACACCAAGTGAAACCCATGAGCGAATGAAGCTCTGGGTCCAAGTGAAGCTTTGCTGTCCTAGTAATGCGCTCACATCTAGACTATTATATCTTAGTGATCTTTCCTTGTGATAATTCAGCTCGAATCCCTTTTGAATCTCCCTAAAAGTACAAAAACGCGTAAACTTTATGGTTTATCCCATAGCTTTATTATACATTATAAGTTATAATTTGTAACGCATGATTATTTTACTATATTTTGTGGAAAAATCCAAGAGGTGTCCCAATCCATTAGCAATATATGAAAGTTATCTCTATCTTTAAGTGGATTTCGCTACATAAAGACTTACCTAGAATTAAGTAATTAAACTGTGGATCACTCAAGGTACTCCACGTTTAAAATAAGACACAACCGGTCTTTCGGCACCGCGGTCTTTCCGAAAAAACATTCTTCGAATAAATCACTATTTCAAGAAGCAATTTTTTGGCAAATTTCTTCACCGAAAACCACTTTCTTGTAGATAACTGGGAACTATAACATTTAGGGTTTTTTAGCAAAACCTTTTCTTCGATAAAGTTTCTTGAACAAAACTTTTTTTATACAATTCAAACCTGAGATTCTTCTATGTCCAAGACGACCTTTTCAACCATATGAATTTTCTTTTCAAATACGTCGTATTTTCGAGCCATTGCTTCGTTAGAGTCAAGAATTCCGGTATATTTTAATTCTAGGGCCTCATAAACTTGATTTATTCGATCAGCCAAGTCATTAGTTTTAGCGTCATTTTGTATATTTTGACCATCTGGGTTTTTATTCGAACTCAATTCCAAAAGAGCTTTTTCCAGCACATCAATTTTTTCCACAACGGTTTCTCCCTGTTTTGCCAGCGCCTAATAGAAGATTCTGTTACATCTACTTTCAGTAAGTTATACACCACTTGGGGAGTTATTTTACCGAAATAAAATATTTCGTCATTTGAAAATACTTTCAAATGATAACTGCGAAAGTGGAGAATATGACACTCTAGTGGGGTCCTATTTCAAAATTGATGCCTCCGGTGGAATCCGAGAGTTATGCATGCCAACTAACATTTTTTTAATCGAAATCATATCTTTTTATATTTTTTTTTACTTTTTTTATGTACTGAGGGCTTATTTTCATATTTTTTCAATTAGTCTTATGGTCTTTTCCCTTAAGACCTTATAACCAACCCCTATAATTAATTTACCTTATCTGCGGTAATAAAATTTATCAGACGCTGTTCGAAGCTATCATGTAGACTGTCAATTTGTTTTTCCATGTCCTTTCGTAATTCGAGCAAATCATTTTTCTCCACCTTGTTACTTTTGACGCTTATAACAAGTAAAAATAACAAAAACATTTCAAAAAATATGATTGAAGATTTTTTTACTCCCAGTGTTCGGTGATAGATATCATCAAATAAACAAGTATATTCCGCCATCAATATAAATTTAATTTATAACCCTTAAATGAAGTGACATTCTGGCTGATTCATAGCTTTTTTGGCAAATATATTTTGTGTAAAAAAGGTGTTTTTGAATGAAAATTTACTATTTAAATACACCACATAACCAGTTATTTCAACCAGCTTCAATGATCGTGGCTTTTTACCACTTTTGGTGTTAAGATAAGGGGTTAGGTGCTCGAATTTGGCTAAAGCATAACATTCAGCACCGTAGTTACCGTATAACCACAGTTTTTTGTGAATATGAACCAGTTTTCAAAGAAATCTGCCGACTCAATCTTTGACTTCATTTTTCTAAAGAATAAATGGAAAAAGGAAAAAAATTCTTCATTTCACTTTTTTGTTTTCCTTTTTCTATTTATTCGTTTGTCTCTTTAGTTGGAATTGAAATTAATCAAGCAATCGACATTAGCGATAAGAATTTTTTATAAAGAGCAAATGGAAAAACGAAAAATATTTCAGTCAACTGGTTCATATTCACAAAAAACTGCTGTTATCAACCATACGGTTATTTAAGTTTCATGTGCGTGTTAACATTTGTGATAAGGTGTTGCTAATAATCCTTGCCAAATAACGATATCGTCTTATGAAGGATATGGGACGAAGGCAAGACATTTTTTATTTAAAAATATGCTTTTAATTGAGTTTTTTGAAGTTGAAGAAGAAAGTAAAACGAACGTGTCCAGTCCTTCTTGAGAAAAATCATAACAACAAAATGTATATAGTAACAATTTAAATTAATGATTTATTATATGTAGACTAATAAATAGTGTTTGAATCAATTTTAACAACAGAAAATGAATGTCGATTGAGCGGTGGTATGGATAGTGCCTTTGACATAATGTTGTTTTTCCATAACTCGTAGCGATCGCCTGTTTTGTAGCCACCCATGATCAGAAATCCCTGTGGAAGTGTAACTGACTCATGTGAGTCTCTTGCACTACGTAATGAACCAGCTACAATCCAACTTGTTCTCGCTTTTGACAAACTGTAAACTAAAAGAGGGTTTATGTTTATTTTGTATTATGAAAAAACTTCTCTTGACTCTGGGTCTTACATTAGCTTATAATGTACCCGATGTACCTTAATCTTGGGAAAACTGGGGCTAAATTGAATCAAGATAACGGAAAATGGGGTAAAATAACAAAGATGATGGTACAATAGATAAAGGTACATCTGATGTAATATATCATTGTTATTATTAAGACTGAGGTCCAATGAAATTTTCAAAATCATTTCTTTTTGGGAAAAAATCAATAAAATCAGGTCTTTTCAGACTTTTTTTGGATGAAGACTCGCTCAATGTCTTTTTGATTTTATGGTGTACTAAGGTCTTATGGTCGTACTTTTGTCACGTGGTTATAATGTATCATAATAGAACACAGGTTTATTCTCGAACACTTTTATATGACTAATTGAAGTTACCTTGATTTGAGGATTGCTTTCCTGTAAATCCACCAAAAACATAAACGGTTTCATCATTATCTGAGAAGCTCATTGATAAACTGGATAGCGTCACTGGTAGAGAAGGGGCTGAAGTCCATGTCTGATTGTTGCCTTCATTAAATTCGCACTTATCTGTTCTGGGTTGACTACCACCTACAATCAAAACTCCTACTTCTTTTCCATCACTTGTGAGGGTCACCATCGAAGCCGAAAAGTGATTGACCGCTAGTTCGGCTATTTCTTGCACACCTTCCTCGTTATTCCATGTCCAGCATTTTTTTGAAATCGGCCCCTTGGAAAATGTTCCACAGGTCCAAATTTTTTCTTCAAAAATGGTACACGAATGCATCTAATAGTATGGACGTTATATAATAAAGTTACCGCTTATTTATTAATACAATTAGAATTTAGCATGTTGACTTTTGACGTTTCTTATATAAAGGAAAACTGATATATTTTTCCAAACGGAATGCTACTCCCTACCACCGTATATTTACAGGGATAGTCGATTTTCGTGACACATTGGTATTTTGATTCAAAGTCCTTTTTTGTCCCAGAATTAGACCGTCCAGGAATTTGATTTTTTTTAGAAATGGCCCGGAATTAGGTGTGTCGGAATATAAATAGCCCCTGTATAGCAATTTTTTTAATTCAGTACTTACAAACATATCTTTTGGAAACTTATGAGTTGTTCGAGTCAGCTGTGATTCTCCATCTTTTGGTGCCAATTCATAAATATGTTTGGCATGTTTTGTTCTATAGCCACCTAAATTAGTGTTGTCAAATAAGTACTTATATTTGTCAAATTGTAATCGCAATTTGATAATTAATTGGCCTAATTAGTCCATAATTTTAAAAAATGAGAAAATTAAAGCGCGAATTCGGTCGTTGACGTGCTGGCATTCGCAATATAAATTCTAGGTAAGAGAATTGCTCTTCGTTCTCCCAAATGAAATGGTACTTATAAAATCAAATAAAACCGACCTATAATGTAAACTATTCCATTCATATTGACGGCACAATGACGTTGAAATTCGACCATTCCGGTAATAGGATGCGCTTTTGACGATATTGTGGTCGGGACGAGGTCGTCCGTGTCCAGATTCAGTCGGATAATATCTTTGTTGGGATTGTAACCCGAATTTCGACCAATAGGTTTACCTCCAATAATTAGCAAATCATATTTTTTCTATTCAAGCGGTTTAATATTCTTTTATTTTTGAGTTTTATACGTGTAAATACAGTATCGCAGTGATTTTCAAACGCGTGTGGCCTGTCATTAGTCCCTTTTTGAGCTATTTCCTTCTTTGAGCTTTAGAATTCAGAGCATTATATTCTTTGAGCTTCATTGAGCTATAAAAAGGACCAATGACAGGCCAGATAGGCATCAGAGCGCTGTCAAGCAACGTTACCAAAAAGTAGTAACATTATTTATTTTTTCGCGTTTGAAAATCACTGCGATACGCGGCGTCCCGGGCGCCAATTAACCATTTAGTGTCATATTTTTTGAAACCTACCCTTACTTAGCGCCGCGGCGCACCGGTACCGGTACTTGACGTTGTCACTCGAACCCTTTTGCATTATATATCTCAGATCTAATGCAAAAGATATCCAATACATATCATATGTAACATATGTAAACCGAACTTTGCGCACAATTTATTTTCACAGTGGCCACATTTTCCACAATCTAAAAAAAGAATACCTACTGGTATATACGTACAAAAAAACTGTTAACATAATGGGGTGGGGCGTTTGGTTAATTAATTAGAAATCGAAGTTAATCAAATACCAAAAAATGTTAACAAAATGGAATTTTGTTAACATAACGGGTTAGGTGATGTACGTTAAACGTTTATGTGTGCCGTTATTTGATACATCAGTTCAAGAACAGAGAAGTGGGGTTCCGAGGGTCAAAACTGTTTTATATTTAAATAGGTTATGGAATTTTTGACGAAGGTTTTTAAAAGAATAGCTAAATTCTTTCGAAATTTGTTGCGAAAGTTGATTTTGTCAAATCATAATAATTTATATCTTAGGGACCCTAAGTTAGGGTTTAAGGCAACATGTATGTTATTAAAGAACCGAGAAGATTTTTGGTATTGTTGTGAGCAAGAGATAATCCCACACAAAATGACGGCATATACCGATAAATCGCTCGTTCATAACAAAACTAAAAATCAGGACGGAATAATATATTACCGATATCTGATCCACATAAGCGTCCAATCGTTTCTTCACATGATGGCGGTCGGTCATCACAATGTTCTACAATACATTCTCGCGTGGTTATGCCATTGATTGGATTCGAACTTTTTTTGAAATTTTAATACAAATTCATACTTTTAATACGTTTTCAACTCAAATTAAAACGCTCCGACACACTCTTGCGCATCAAAATATAATTTTAAATGTTCGCACCCGTACCTGTACCTGTATACTATACAGTGTATAGTGACTGAAAGGTGCAATAGAAGTATATTATAGGAAGGGACGGAATACATACAATATCTATATACAGGGAGCGCCGATTAAGGGTAGGTTTCGTGTTTTCCGAAGAAAAAAATGATTTGGCCACCTTTCCTTGGCGTGCTTTTACTTTGCGCCTCCTGTTTTAATCTTTAACCTGTTCTCACGTTGTATGAGAAAACAATATAAAATAATAAAACGTATTAAAATGTATGTCCTATTCTGTCTTTGCAGGTATAAACACATTGTTTATTGCCAGTCGAAACAGAATTGGACCTTCGAAGAGTTCGACCATCCATAGTCTTGGCTATTGTTCCATTTAGCGTTGAAATAGCTTCATTCTGTGTAACTTGTGATTGCTCAAACGCGGTTATTTCTGACTCCAAGTTTGACACAGACAACGATAATTCCTTCAGTTTTTCAATAAAAGCTGATTTTACTTCCTCATTATCCTTAATTTTACTCTCAATTTGAGTGATTTTTTCCACATTTTCGTCAATCAGACGCTCAAACGATCCGACATCTATTTCCGTTGAACCTATCATAGCCATTGCTTGATCAATTAAATTTGTATGGTCGGATGTAATTTTCATTAGGTCATCTCGTGTCTTATTCTAGAATCAACATGCATTTTCATACCATATGGCTTTTATCTGGTGCTAGAAAATAATACAGGAGTGGTTATAAGATCTGAGATTCGGTATGTTTTAAAGTCTTATGGTGGTTTTTATTTTATGGGAACCGAAAACGGGGGGCCTGTAGATTAGTGATACTGGACTGAAAACATTTCTAATTTTCAAATCGGAAAAAGCCGAAATTGTTGTCCAAAGTGTCAACATGCATACATAGGTTAATATATGGTTAACATATGGTTAATTTTAGAGTTCATGCTGGAAGAGTAATTTCCTTATTTTTTTCCATGTACTATCACTATAATACCCTTATTGATGCCCTTAATAACTTATTCTTTATGACTATTTTGGCAATAAATAGTGTGTAATGCACTGTGTATTCCGGCTTTCAAAAACGTAAAAAAGTTTTCGCATAATGTATTTTACAAGTGATTTTGACCGGATGTTTCCCCTGCATCCGGTTTGAAAATCGGAAATGTTTTCCGACAGTTCCAAGCGCAATTTAATTTTATATCAGTGGAAAACAAATCAGTCCAGTATCACTTATCTACAGACCACCAGGAGTCGCCCCGTTTTCGGTTCTCTTAAAATAAAAACCACCTATGGTCTTTTTGAGACTCAGCTCCGTCGAATGTATTTTTGCAAAATAATTTCTTTTTGGAAAACAATCATATCTTCTTATACACCACCTAACACGTTATGTTAACACCATTAAACGTCAAAAACTGTTAACATAATGTAATTTTGTTAACATAATGTGGTAGGGTGTTTGGTTAAACAACAAAGTTAATCAAATCCAAAAAAGTGTTAACATAATGTAATAACATAACGCGTACTTAAAAAAATATTTTTTCTGAGAACGATATCAGTTTTGCTTCCTGAATCGAATCATGAAAAAAAAACAGTCGGTTTTATGGGCTTTACTCATGTAACCAACCCGTGTAGGAGTTTTGGCGTTAGAGAGCAAATAGGGATACTACCGTAACCTAACGATATCCCATGAATACGTAAGTTTATGTTGAATAGTGTTGATACGGCCTTGAATAACGTCATTTTTGTTTGAAACTATTTGTGCGTTTAGTTTGTATTCTAAGTCAGTGATGCTAGTCTTTATTGGTTCAAGAATTGACTCTGCCAACACTAAGGGCTCATCTTGCAAATTATTGGCTTGCATCTCACTATCAAATTCTTCTTGAAGCATTTTTTGTTCATGATTCACAACAACTAATTTTTCATTTAACTCGTCGATTTGTGCTTTCAAAGTAGCTTGAACTTTTAGGGGTTACATTTTTCACCCTACGTGTTCCTTAAAATTTCCATATTCAATTTTTTACGTGGGAAATATTAACCCAGCCTTTTTCTATCTTGATTTCAGCCATTGTTATATTTTCTAAATTAATAAATTAAATAACCTCCTAAGTTAGGACTCCCAACCAAATCTTAACACTTTTTGGAGCGAAACGTATCCCGATTTTCAATTATCTTTCCAAACGTCCTACTCAATAATCTTTTTTAGCAAAAGATAAGTGATTAGGTGGTGTAGTATACCGCGTTATACAGCGTGCTGAAGCTTAGATTTGGTCTGGTAGTCTTTCTCGAAAAGTAAGTTGGTCTTTAAATTTATGGTCTACCACATAAACCACTACCGCATAAAGTCTGACATTTTGCCCGTTATAAGGTCAAGTAATTTTCTTTGCACTAGTTTGAAGTCAACATAAATTTTGTCTTTTTGTTGGAGAACGACCTCCCAATTTTTTTCAAATGGTTTCAAAGTTTTTAAACAGTGCATTGAGGTCAAGTCACTTTTAGGGCTCGACCGTATAACCATTTCCTATGGTTTAAATATATAAACCTTGAAGGGCGCTAGTTAACGGCGTGTCTTCTGTATTTCCTGGTTTCTTCTGATTGTCTTCTAACATTAAAACAACTTCCTCAATTGCGATAATTCTCTTCATGACATCTTTTTCGTGCTTGGCAATGACTTCATTGGCATCAATGAAGTCTAAGTACTTTTCCTCGAATATTTCTGTTAGGGTATTTATCTTTTGGTCAAATTCATTTCTTAGTTGATTAATTTCACCACTGAGGTTGCCGATTTCGGGCTTTAATTCTGCCTTGCGCACTTCTTTTGTCGGCTTCTTTGACGTCTCATTTTCCATATCCAAAATCGTATTTTCAATTTGTTCGATTTTGTCCAGTATATGCTCATCCCCTTTCTCAATCGCCTAGCAAGTNTTTTAGTCCCGCTTTGCGGGGCTGCTCCGTTGTGTGATGCATTAAACGCGCGCTATTAATATCAGAATGGTCTTTGTTTTATATGAGGTAATTTTTCACTTATTGAAACTCCAGTATTTTTTAACTTCTTATTTTGTCTAATAATACCTGATGTTCGTCGTATACAGCTAAATATTTTTCCTCAAATGACTCGTACAGTTCGTTAATTTTCGAATCAAATTCATCTCTAAGTTTTTGAATTTCCTCTCTAGGTGTCGTTTCACTTTTTGTCCTTCCTATGTGTATGCATATGACGTATATTCCAAGTCTGAGTAACATTGGGGTACACTTGAACTACGCTAAGTTTCGGGGTTTAATTATATTTTTATTTCGTGTGTAGTGTAAACCAAAACAAATAAGTTTGATCAGGCACTTTAGTCAATAAACACGGCGTTGGTTTCGATCTTTTTTTGGTTCAATAGAATGTGCGTTATTGAATGGCTTTCTTTCGATGAATTTAAAAGGTTTGCCTACCTCAATAACGTTGATAATCTTCGTGTAAAATTTGCGCAATTGCGCGGAAAACAGCAGTCGGCTAAAAAACTTTAATAAACTTGAACAAATAAAATGATTCCAGATGTCCTCCGATAATATTATGTTTTAACAAATTCGTAATATGAATTTTAGATTTTTGAATTTTGATTTTCTTCGAATAAGCCAAAAGTAAGGTATTAATTTTCAGCGATTTTTAACTAAAAAAACATGACTTAATTGAACTATTTAGTCAATCTTAACAATTATCGTCATAGCTCTTTTTATCTCTTTTTTTCGTTCGAGTTCAAAAAAATATTACACCCCATGCGCTGTTATTTTGGCACTTTCGCGAAAAACAAATCTGCAACATAACGGAGCGAATGGGGTAATCGGTAAGATAACGGCGCACTGCGTAGGCGTCTGCAAGCTAACGCAACGAACGGGCAAATCTGCAAGATAACAACTGACAAGCGCAGGGGTGTATTGGGTTTTTTTCATAATACACAAAAAAGGAAATTTGAACTAAATTTGTCGAAAGTGTCCACAATAGAGTCTAAAAATGGACACTTCATGACAATTCACCCCAATACGGACGCGATTTTCGAGAATAAAAACATCCGTTTTGGAAGTAAGGAGTGTACTTATCATGCGTTGTGTGTTTTTGGACAATTGTTTTCACTGAATTTCTTAATTTTTGTTTATCTTCACCCGCATTTAAAATTTAAACTGTTTATATTTAGAAAGTAGCGAACATGGAGCAGCAAATCTCAGCTTTACTCGAAAAAGACCCTTACGTGAAAAAGATGGCACAACAGCAGATAGTAACCTTGACGGAGAGGGATGCCGCAGAACGCTCTGCAAATTTTTTTGGCCAATGGACTACATTTATCGTCTTATACTATCTCACAAAAATGATAATGAATATGCTTTTTGGATTTACTGGTGATTTTGGTAAGTCGTTCTCGGAATTTCTTGGAGAAATTCAAGGCACCCCAATATAAAAAAATGTTGAAGAAATAAATACAGCACGGACTTAGACAAAAGTCGCTTCAAACGTCAAAATGACTCCACTAGGGATGCTATTGTCGAGATTTAACATTTAACATTTTCCATATGAATCATATGATATGCTGAAATTATTATAATTTATCATTATACTATGTGCAGTCCTCACTCTCAATACGGACGCTATTTTCATGAATCAAAAACGTCCGTATTGGAAGTAAGGACTGTATATTTTCCACGTATTTCTCACAGTCTGCAGTTTTATGATGTTCGCAATAAATTATATATTTTTATTCGGTCATGTTTTTTGCGACACCGCGGCATCTCGCAGAAAAAGTTTTCGGCGAAATACCCGTTCTGTCTTTCCGCGAAAAATTTTTTTCATGATAAACCAAAAACACAAATGGAAGCAAAGCTCCCGATTCGGGAGTCCCGAACCAATATGTGGCCAAACACTTTTTACAATTTTTCAGTGAAAAACTTTTTATGCGAATTGCGTCTTTTTGCCTTTTCCGCGAAAAACTGTTTCTGCGATACACCGCGGTGCCTTTTTTGCAGGCAAAATAGGCCAGACTAATTTGCCTGGTTTATTTATTTTTTCTGGAGAATTTGCATAAATATATTTCTTAACATTCTAAAAACATCCCCGTTTCTCTAGAAGGAAGTGGTGCAAAAGTCGTGCGAGAAAACGAAATCCTCGAACTTCACCGTCAGATGGCGGGTCTTCGACAAGAGCTAAAGATTTTACATATGGAAAGGAATAAATGGACTATTGAGTTACAAAAACTTCAAATGGAGGTAGATAATGCAAAGAATGTCAATAAGGTTTTTGCCAAGAAGCTGGCCAATCAAGAAGACACCATTAATCTCATAAAACAACAAGTGGTTCTTTCATAAAAAATAAATATATTAATATATTGACATCACTTTTTTATAAGAGGTAGTTGGTTGTAAGGTCTCATATTTNAAAATGTGGTTGAGCCACAATTTATTTGGAGTTTTGTAAAATTATAAAGCTTGCAAATAAAATGTGGTTGAGCCACAATTTATTTGGGGTTTTGTAAAATTATAAAGCTTGCAAATAAAGTGTGGTAAAACCACAATTTATTTGGGATTATTTAGAATTTGTATATTTCGAAATAAAATGTGGTTTAGCCACAATTTATTTGGGATTATATAGAATTTGTAAATTTCCAAATAAAATGTGGCTTAGCCACAATTTATTTGGGATTTTATAGAATTTGAGAGTTTGCAAATAAAATGTGGCTAAACCACAATTTATTTGGTTTTTGAAAATCGTACTTACTAGTTATAGTTATAAGCATCTCTCTTTCTTCATCGGAGAGGTTAATTTTCGATAAATACTTCCGAATTCGTCGATACGAGGTTCTTGCAGTAGCTTCTAGTTGGTTAGCTTTCGCCATCCATTGATCGAGTTCTTTACGTACGATAGACATTTCAAAATTCATTTCTAAGATTTATTTTGGTTAGGTTTAACCTATATATTTAAGAATTTTGTAAGTGTCAGTATGTAAAGAATTCTCTATCTCGTAGTTCGATTTGCGTTTCGGTATTGGGCTTCTCTCAAATCGCACGGATTTTTTCAGTTGCATTTTACTCAGCAAGTCCTTAATAAATAATTATAATTATATTTGACGGAAAAGTTTCTTAAAAAATATTTGTTATACCTTAATTTGACTTTCTTTCATTGTTCCTTGCAAGATGTACAGATCAACACCACAATCCCATGTCCACAATTTGACAAAAAACCAACCCTAACTCAAAATAATTTACAATTTAAAAAGTAAAAAAGCAAACCGGTATAAAAGATGACTCGTGGATCATTGCGCGTTCGATGGATACGTTATCTATCATTTTTCTAGAGTTTTATTTTAATAGTTTGTATATAAGAATACTCATTAGCAGAAAAAATGTAAGTTTTTCCAGGGAACGGCAAATCTCTGGGTGTCTCTATTTTTAATTTAAAGGTTTCAATTCCATCGCCTATTGCAAATTTCACGTAACAAAGCAACGGGAACTCTGCAGAGACGTCGTAGGTATTTGATTTGTTCGTTAATACGTAAA
>SCLG01000024.1:46454-58326 GCA_004367875.1 Oikopleura albicans
AATCTTTCATGTCCTTAATCGGCTTCAAAATCAATTCCTTTGTTGTGTTTTCAATGGTAAATTTTCAAGGTAAATTTGTTCTCCGTTTTTTGGAAAAAAGAACCTATCTTGGACAATCTATTTGTAGGAGTTAGGTGAGGAAAACGTCTATGAAGTTAATGTAGTTCAATTAGTTACATTATAAAGAAAAATTTACAAGTTAAATAAATAAGTTCCTTTTGCAAGTCACGTCTTTGAAATGCACATTTTATCAAAAAAAGAACTGCTTGAAACGATATCTGGTAATCTCTGAGGCGTTTCGAATTCCTCCAGGTTTTGCTCCAACAAAGTGACCTTTTAGGGAAAACTCGTTGAAATCAGATCTGACACACATTTACTTTTTTTTCTCATCTTCTCTTCTTCGCCCAATGCAACGTAAAAATATATTCTATTAATAGTGCAAATACTTTTTTTAAGTCAAGTTCCATATTTGACAAATTCTCTTCAATTATAAGCTCATCAAGCATTTAGACGCTTCAAAGAAGACGCGATAAAGTGGGACCACTTAAATTAGCCCAGTTTGCTAAAATGAGTTTATACCTAGAATGTTAATTCATTACATACTTGGACACAACATATAAATATTAGCTATAACTAATTTATTTAATCTTTAAAAAAATCTAATAATAATCTTATAACTCACTATTTATTATATTATAAGTCTGAAAAGCTTCCAAAAAGTGAAGTATAATTAAATCTATGCAGCTTTATGTTTTATACTTAAATTTTTATCATATCCACCATTCAATGCGGCCCGTATTATGCGGGTCACCATTTAAAATGTGGGTTTATCCGGTCAGTTTTGGAAGCGAAAGTGGCCGAATGAACCCGCAGTCGGTGTAATATATGATTATTAGCCAATAATTAAATAACAGTTGTCAAATATTATTTCGGCAAAAAAAAAAACAAGTTACAGTCCTCGTCCGCGAAACGTCCAATTGTACTAGGAACGTCCAGTTTTTTTTTGAAAAAAGTTTTGGACGTGTCGGGACGATGACTGTACGTTATGCTTAAGAAATTATCTTACAGTCCTCATACCCAATTCGGCAAACCCCAATTCGTCAAGTATACCCGAATTCGGCAAGGTTTTTTTCAAGTTTTCAATGACCCCTAAACAGCTTAGCTTTTACTCCCAGGTGTGTTTATATATGCAAACAGCCTTTATTTAATCGACATGAGGTTAAAATAAATATGTAACCATTGTTTTACTTATTTTTATCTATTTTAAACAAAAAGATAGCAAAATTACATGGTTATTAGGGCTTTAAAATTTAAGGGTTAAAATGACCAAATGTCCCAAATACGGCAGGTATACCCCAATTCGGAAAGGATTGTTTTTTTTCAACTTTTTGTTTCCGAATTTCAATAGAGGACAGTAGTATAATTATAACCTTTAATGTCCCTAATAATATCGGGTTCAATTTTTTCACTTTCCCATAAGATATTTTTATACAAAAAGTAAATCAGTAAACTTTCCGAAACGTGGTTTGATGACTTTTTTCTTAATGAAAACATAATGACTTGTGTGTAATAAATTAATTTGGTTGATATAACAGTCTATGTTTATTCTCACCGACATATCATTTGGTGACCCGCCAACGCTTGCCGATTTAATTTTATTTAGAAATCACAAAATTCAGATAATTTATGGACACTCATCAAGTTTCATATTTAGAATCAACTTTTATATCGACTTTATTAAAATAAGAAACGTCATTTTCTCAAATCGACTAAATTAAATATTGTATTGTACATCTCCCATATTCACCTAATTTCTCCAGCATCAATATCAATAAATCTATGAATGCCGTCTGACACGTAAAAAACGGCAAATAAAAAACTACTACATTTGTAATCTGTTGACGATATCGAATTGGATTTCAAACTATATAAAAACTGGATATTAACGTGAAATCGCTACATATTTAAAAATTGAGACACACCAAATTCGAATTAGCCTAATCGAATTCAAGGCATTAAAATGAATATTGGAAAATTAATGACGCAAAAAAGTTATATACATTATTACTTTTAACTTAACTCCTAGGGGGATATTCCGGCAAGTTTGCACAAAATTTTCTGAAATGCCTAAAATTCTTCACGAAAGATGGTGCCAATACAGTGTATAGTATACTGTATACTATACACTGTATAGTACTGTATACACCACCTGGGCAGTTAATTTATGAAAGTATTTTCAAAAATCGACCAGATAACTGTTCAGGCAAGAAAAAACGGAAAAATATCTATTTAGTGTGTAGGTGGATTTGCTAAAATTTAATGATAAAATATTACGAAAATATGACGTAAAAATACATTTCTGTAAGATAACTAGCTGCAAAATAACTGTTCAAGTGGTTTATTAAGTCAGTGTTCCAATTACAGAGTCACACATTCCTATTAACGTTATGTCAAAGCTCAAACGTTGCCACTTTTAATTCTAGAAACTAACACTGCGCATGTTAACACTGCGCTGGATCATTTAATTTTCTATTAAAAAGGTTAACTTGTGGGATTTGACACATAAAACACCAAGTGCGCAGTTATCGAGCGTCCAGTTATCGGGCGGATTTGTGCTGTTATCGGGCACCCTTTGCTGTTATCGGGTTTTTTTTATATATTTTCGGATATATTTAACCAAATTTCCCGCTCGCGGTTTTTTTTTTGCATATTTTTTTACCTTATTCCGCTTCCGCCCTGAGCAGTTATCGGGCGCCCGATTAAGGTTTTTTGTCGCGAAACCCAAGTCACAATTTTTTGCGTCATATGTTGAGATTGTTTGCATTATGTACAGTCTTTCAATTAAAATCCATTATGTGCAAATGTACATAATTCGCAGCATGTATTTTGTTTAACCATTTAATATAACGTGTGTTATTGAAAGTATTATTTAATGCAAATAATGTCATTTATGTAACGTTTCAGTCAACATCGCATAAATCCCGTTATTTAATATTCAAACCAATTTTACATAACTGTCGTTATTTAGCGTTAAAAATAAAATAAATTTTTATGTTTTTGGAAGTCCCGGGTGAGTCTGAAAATTTTTGGCTTATCTGGTTTACGAAAAAATTNCCTCCAGGTTTTGCTCCAACAAAGTGACCTTTTAGGGAAAACTCGTTGAAATCAGATCTGACACACATTTACTTTTTTTTCTCATCTTCTCTTCTTCGCCCAATGCAACGTAAAAATATATTCTATTAATAGTGCAAATACTTTTTTTAAGTCAAGTTCCATATTTGACAAATTCTCTTCAATTATAAGCTCATCAAGCATTTAGACGCCTCAAAGAAGACGCGATAAAGTGGAACCACTTAAATTAGCCCAGTTTGCTAAAAATGTGTTTATACCTAGAATGTTAATTCATTAGATACTTGGACATAACATATAAATATTAGCTATAACTAATTTGTTTAATCTTTAAAAAAATATGATAATAATCTAATAACTCACTACTTATTATATTATAAGTCTGAAAAGCTTCCAAAAAGTAAAGTATAATTAAATCTATGCAGCTTTATGGTTTATACTGGCTGGTTTAGTACTTAAATTTTTATCATATCTACCATTCAATGCGGGTCACCATTTAAAATGTGGGTTTATCCGGCCGGTTTTGGAAGCGAAAGTGGTCGAATGAACCCGCAGTCGGTGTAATATATGATTATTAGCCAATAATTAAATAACAGTTGTCAAATATTATTTTGGCGAAAAAACAAGTAACAGTCCTCGTCCTTAGCTTTTACTCTCAGGTGTGTTTGTATATATGCAAACAGCCTTTATTTAATCGACATGAGGTTAAAATAAATATGTAACCATTGTCTTACTTATTTTAATCTATCGCAGTGATTTTCAAACGCGAAAAAAATTAATAATGTTACCACTTTTTGGTAACGTTGCTTGACACCGCGTCTGAGGCCTATATCATATAGGCTATATGGCCTGTCATTGGTCTTTTTTGAGCGTGCTTGGCCAATCAGCGAAAGGCAAATCACCGAAAGGCGATTTCCTTCTTTTAAAATATTTTTGTATTATAGTCCTCCCCCTCTTAAGTGCCGCACTTAATGAGAAATATGCATTTCCGTTTTAATTTGTTTTTCGCGTTTTAAAATCAGGACGATATTTTAAACAAAAATTCAGATAATTTATGGACACTCATCAATTTTCATATTTGGAATCAACTTTTATATCGACTTTATTAAAATAAGAAACCTCATTTTCTCAAATCGACTAAATTAAATATTGTATTTACATCTCCCATATTCACCTAATTTCTCCAACATCAATATCAATAAATCTATGAATGCCGTCTGACACGTAAAAAACGGCAAATAAAAAACTACTACATTTGTAATCTGTTGACGATATCGAATTGGATTTCAAACTATATAAAAACTGGATATTAACGTGAAATCGCTACATATTTAAAAATTGAGACACACCAAATTCGAATTAGCCTAATCGAATTCAAGGCATTAAAATGAATATTGGAAAATTAATGACGCAAAAAAGTTATATACATTATTACTTTTACCTTAACTCCTAAGGGGATATTCCGGCAAGTTTGCACAAAATTTTCTGAAATGCCTAAAATTGTGGGAAAACTAAAATTACATTTCTGTAAGATAACTAGCTACAAAATAACTGTTCAAGTGGTGTATTAAGTCAGTGTTCCAATTACAGAGTCACACATTCCTATTATGTCAAAGCTCAAACGTTGCCACTTTTAATTCTAGAAACTAACACTGCGCATGTTAACACTGCGCTGGATCATTTAATTTTTTATTTAAAAGGTTAACTTGTGGGCTTTGACACATAAAACACCAAGTGCGCATTTATCGGGCGGATTTGTGCTGTTATCGGACACCCTTTGCTGTTATCGGGGTTTTTTTATATATTTTTGGATATACACCGGGTGCGCAGTTATCAGGCGTCCAATTATCGGGCGGGTTTGTGTCCAGTTATCGGGCACCCTGCGCTGTTATCGGGCGCCCTGCGCTGTTATCGGGCGCCCTGCGCATTGCTCTTGAATATATATGTGTACACCCCCTGCGCTGTTATCTTGTCACCCGTTATCTTGCAGATTTTCCCGTTGGCTCCGTTATCTTGCAGATTTTTTTCGGCCACTTTTTCAGGAATCCCTATCTTTATGTGTTAAGCCCTGCGCTGTTATCTTGCAGATGTCCCCGTTCGCTCCGTTATCTTGCGGATTTTTTTCATGCGATAGTTGCAAGATAACAGCGCAGGGGGTGTATAAATGACCACATTTCCCGGTCGTGCTGTTACCTGGCGTGTTTTTTTGCATATTTTTATCTTATTCCGCTTCCGCCCTGAGCAATTATCGGGCGCCCGTTTAAGGCTTTTTTTGTCGCGAAACCCGCCCGATAACTACGCACCCGGTGTATTTAACCAAATTTCCCGCTCGTGCTGTTATCGGCACCCTCGTGCTCTTATAGCGCGTTTTTTTACCTTACTCCGCTTCCGCCCTGAGCAGTTATCGGGCGCCTGATTAAGGTTTTTTGTCGCGAAACCCCACTCTTGCGTCATATGTTGAGATTGTTTGCATTATTTTTCAAATAAAATCATTATTAGTTTAATATTCGTTTAATAGAAAATGTCTTGAATAATCAATGGATATCATAAATACTCGAAAATAAATAACGTCACAGATATAAAATATAACCTTTGGATTTCTAAAGGTTTGTTCCCTGCCAATTTGCTTATTACTGTTACTGTTGATTAAATCATATAAATAATACTTGACATTTTAATTTGTTAAATAAATGTGGTCAGTTTTCTCGTTGGTTAATTGATTTGTACGATTAAATTGAATTACTAACCGGGATAGATTTGTAGTCAGGGGCTAAAAATATTGTTTGAGGCAATTGGATCTCGAGGGAAATTTACCATATAAGAGGTTTTTTATAGGATACGTTAATACTAATACACAATCTTCTATTTTTTAACCGTTAGCAGGCTACTGGTAGCAAACGCCCGGCTAGGTTTCCACCCTTTTACCGATGGAGAACCACGATTATTTAGCACAGGGACGGACGTTTGACCAATGTTCCGAAAACGTGCCTAACGCTAACGGGTTTTTCGGAAACATCGACGGCCGTCGCTATATTTTGAAATAAATTGTTTAAATTAAATTGTGTCTATTATATAAACCTATTTTACTGTTAATTAACGTAGGGCCCTAACGAGGAACAGTTTTCTCTGTAACCTTTTTTTCAAATTATGTGTATTTGGGGACCATTTTAATAAACCCACAAAGGACTTTTTCTGACGGCCGTCTAACGTTTGTCGACAAACGACGTTCGTCTATCGACGTCCGCGTGCCTAACGCTAACGCGAAAATGTAGCATTTTTGGAACACTGCGTTTGACCGGCCCCACAATTTAGTCTTCTCTAATGGGTCGTAGTGACCGTTTCATTATTATTTTTCTACTCTTTTAAAATTTTCCATTAATATAAGCTACCAAAACAACTATTTTAGGTATAATTCTGTAAAAAAAAAATAAGTTTGACTGCAATTTTTGAAGTTTACGGTCGTTAAATTTTAATAAAATATGGAATATTTGATCTTATTTGTCATTTGGCTGTTGTAGTGTGCCACTAATGTCCTATTCTAACATCTATTTTTTACAGTTTTAGACCTTACAAAACAAAAATTCAAAAATTACATGACTCGACATCGGCGATAAGCGATTGGCGTAACACTTGACAGACAAAGCCTTTCACGATTGAAAGGCTACATATATTTATTTGATGTTATCAAGAGTTATAGATGTAATTGGCGTGAATTACATTAGTTTTATACTTTTCTGCAGTATAAGTCTACTATTTTTTGTTGTGCTATTAGCTCAAAGCTGCTAAATTACGAATTGCATCACATTTTTATATGAAATACAAAAAAAATGTGTCTAGGCTATTCAAACTGAATTTGTAAATACCTGGATTTGTAATAAACTTGGAAAATGCTCATGGTTCGCTACTCTGGGTGTCAGCTTAAATTACGGTTTATCGACAATTAAATGAAAATCTAATAATGTTAAACGAAAAAAATTCCGTTTAATAGTACAGTCTTCGTCCCCGATTAGGCATATAATTCGGCAAGGATGTTGTCAATTTTAGTCACCCGCATTCGGCAAGGAGTTACAGATTTTAAACATGACTGGCTTAGCCATAACTTATAGGGCTATAGCCTATAGGCTATAAGTTATAGGCTATAACTTATAGCCTATAACTTAACGCAAGTGTGTGCATATATGAACATAACACTTTTTCATCTATATAAAGTTAAACTAAATATGTGATGATTGTTTTACTTATTTTAAGCTATTCTTAAATTATGTACTATACATTATATGAAAATGCATGGTTTTCAGGCCTATAAATTATAGGCTATAACGTTGAAAATACAATGGCAAAGATTTTTTATTCAATTTTTTAAGGACTGAAGTACATTTTTTCATTTCTCGCCGCGATTTTTTTTTATTTCAGCTTGCTTTGTATTATTTACATTTTTCTATAGAAAAAGCGGACACTTCATACGATCTCCACTGTGCTATTTAACAGCACATGGTACTGCCCTTCATGGCGCTATAATAATTTATAGAAAAAAAACTTAAAACACAAAAATCCGTGCATTTTTTTTGTTGAGCAAATCTTTTATCTAATCCACTTACCATCCAACGCGTAAATGAAGCATGAATGAGTTAATAGCTGTCTCAAAACTCACTGACAGGTTTTTCTGTTAAACGATTGTCATTAACCGGGTTTTATCATGGGATTTACTTGTCGTGAAAAAAACAAAAAAAAAAGCGAAAAGGAAAAAAAATGCTGTATTGTGTCTTGATACCGGGCACTCTTCTGCTAACAAAAAAAGTGTGCAAATCTAGCCGTGCACCACACGCACATCTATGTTAATAGGACTGACCTTGACATTCAATGAAATCAAAATTATCCCAAACACTGATTACTTTCTTCTGTCAAGCGGTAAATAAATCAACCTTTTCTGCCGTCTTTTTTTTTTCTGTGAATGACACGTCAATATCGGAAATTCAAATGTTTTTTGTATTTAAACGAATCATACGGCATGATCATTAAAACCTTTTTGTTATTGCCAATTTTCCCCAATTTTGAGCATTTTGAACCTTCCAGCAAATGGCAGACCGTAATATTATTTCCGCTTTTGAATTTAAAAGCCCTTAAATATCAGTTTTGACTGGTTCCAGAGTAAATCGGAGTTGGAGATTCCGAATTCGATATTTTGAATAAGTCAATAATTAATCGCTTATTGGGTTTTTTGATATTAAATCCCCTTATTATCAGATAGAATCAGTCCTGTTTAATCGAGGCCAAAGATTCTGTTAAAAGTTTAATTGTCCTGAAAAATGTTTTACTGGTGTGGGTCGTCAGTTTGTCACCGAGCTCCACGATAGATAAGACCCAGTACTGTTTTACAACTACAAGCGAAATTCCCTCGGTGACACTTTTTTGCTCACACCAGTACTCCAAAAATTATTTTCTCCGAAATATCACTGTGTCCTAGAAAGTCCTTTTCTAGCGCTAACTTTACGCCGAATAGGATTTTCACAACACAGAAGACGGCAACATTTATCCGTTTGTGAATTGACAGTCAAGGACTACAATCACAACGTTGCATTTAATGGATACAACTTTAGAATGATGGTTTAGTTTTGTCCGAAAATACTATTTCTTAATAATTGAGTTTTGTCAAATCAAGTTATACTGTAGGGCAGCTGATGTTAAACTCGATTAGAATGTTTATCTAATCAAACTAATTTAGATCTCCCTTAAAAGTTACAAAATGTGCTCAATCTGGAACACGTCGTTAATGAAATGATAATACGGTAAACATGCTTTTCTGAAAATGAAGAGAAAATAAAAGTCATCGATGGCCCCCTACGGCACCGTCTGAATTGGTCTTTTTGGGTGAAAGGGTTATCGTCGATAACTTATCGACCAAATTTTTTCCCTTTCCGAGTACTGTAATTGGTCAGAAGCGGAAAAAACTCAGTGGACTACCCTTCTCCAAAAAGAAGAAAAAAAAAGACCGATTGAGACGGTGCCGTAGGTTGACTTTTAATTTGAGCGAGTAGGTGTTTAAATTAATAATTACAATTTGTATCTGGATTACTAAATTCTGTCTTCGGTTTTCACATACCAGATGCGTTATTATGTGCTACAAAAATCATCGGTTTTATTTTGGATGCTACACGGTGCACCAATAAGATTTGTAAACAATTACGTCCCCTGCGCCCTTATGTTTCATTCCATTATTTCTCATTTTTACTAATCGTGTCATTATCTTTCAATTTTTACAGATGTGTTTTCTGGCACACATATCTTTTTATAAAAAGTGCAGCATCGTGAGCTTTCGAATCGTAAAAAAGACTTATCTAGAAAAAAACTACATTTTTTCTAAAAACACATCTTATTATTAATGTTGAAAGCTTGACATTAATTTATACGTGTTTAAAAAAGCAAGTAGCAGAACAAACCCAAGACCTGTAAAATACGTGTTCTGTGGACATTAAAATAAATGTGACTTTTAGTTGATTTTCTTTTGAAAACAAAATTTAACACGATTGTAATTTATTGTTTTGCTAATTAACATTAGTGTTTTTGACGTTTTTTCCAATTGATTGGTAGCATTTTATTGTTTTATTTGGCCAAACACATTAACATCTAATTTTCGGAATATGATACCGTATCTACACGAGTTATCGAAAAATGCTAAAAAACGGCCCGAACACGGTGTCGGGGCCCGACTCGGGGGTTCAAACAAGTATCAATTTGAAAAGAAATTGAATAAAATAAGATCATACAAAGAAAGCGCGGCTAATATGAGCCGACACCAAATGAATGGGAATAACTTCTAAAAAGTCTTAAGGGGAATATGTCTAAAATTTTTAGACATTTTACCCTTTATCCACTTTACCCTTTATCACCTTTACACTTTATCACATTTACACTTTATTACCTTAACCCTTTATCCACTTTACACCTTTTTTGTAGACATATTCCGCTTTAGACATTTTTACGCTTTCGACATTTGAGAAAGTTTTCCAATTCAGTCTGTGCCTATGAGCCATTGTGTCAAAAAAAACGCCGTTTTCTTTAAAATTGTGCATTTTTGCTTAATAAGTTAAAATATTTAAAATTGTAATAAAAACATCAAATGTATGACAAAAATGGACTTTACTGGTTTTCGTATTCAGTTTGTACACAACTTGACGGATCCTTCCTTAAGGACCGGTCAGTCATGTTGGGACTGACCGGTCCTTAAAAAGAGCATTTTAAACCGTGAAAGATATCTTTCGCAGTCAAGATGTGTGATTCAAAAATACGGAACACAAACTGACATAAATTCACATCAGACGTTGAGTAAATTATTATATATTATAAATGAAGAAATATTCTAATTTGTTACTCACCTGGATTCGAAAAGGCAGATTTATGAATTGTTGGTTGTAAATGGTTAAATTTAACCGCCGGGGGTTTGACTTCATCAAAAGGAATGTTCATCTGACTCTGAATGCTGAGCTTTTCCTTGCCCATTTTTTGCGGAACAACATCCGCCTCATCTTCTACGTCGATTATGAATTGAGGCGATTTTCGGGGATATTCGGCATTAGAATCCATTGTTCTAAAATTTGAATGTTAGCTATTGCTTTAAAATATGGTTAGGGGGGTGGACGAGGAAATTTTGGCCCAAAATTGACTTCTTCAGTTAACATCCAAAATAGAACTCTTTTAGGGTAAAACTACCTAGCGCGTCCGAAGGTTTCTCTTTATTTGTTTTAGGATGTTTTGAAATACCGGAAAACCGGTATTTTAACGATATTTTCAAAAAACACCGATAATTTTACGGTAAAAGTCGGTCATAGAGCTTTTCACTTAATTAGTGAATTTTATAAATAACATTTTTCTTCAGTTTGGTGCAAAGAATAATTAATTTACTCAATTCATTCGCAAAATATTCAAGATATATGACTACGGTATCAAAAATTATTAATTGCTCTCTAGCGCCTGTATGTGGCGATTGAGACACTTCCCGATAATTTAAAAAAAATCGTGAGGTCCGAATTATCCGGGAGTCGGATTATCAAATTCACAACTTGTATCGTTCAAGTTCACATTTTGTTCAGCGGCCTCCCGTCCACCCCCTAAATATGGTCAATTTTAGGCTAGATGTTTAGCAACTGTTGTTAGACCTTGATTTTTGGATATTTAAGACTTCGTGGTTTGGTTTAAAATGTTTTAGATTAATAACAAAAAAAAAACATTATTTAAGTCCAAAAGTGACAAGTTCTGCAAATTAGCTTTCTATAACCGTTTAAAATATGAAAAACATCAAACACACTTTCATTGTGCAAGTATTTGGTTTAATCTGCTGCACGTAATCCTCATTTGGCGGCCTAAAATCGTATTTTATGCATCCAACGTTTTTTAAGAATTTACAGAAATAATATCATTCATTATTCAAATCCGTTGGGTTCGCGGTGCTTCTATTAAGGCGTGTTATAAATGATCCCCTTACCGTATTAGTATAATTTCTATATCCGTAAGTCATTCGAATAATATATTATTAATATACACCAGATGTACCTTTATCTTGGGAAAGTTTGGGGCTAAATGGATCTAAGATAACGGAAAATAGGGTCATGTTACCAAGATAACGGTACATTGTGTGGGCGTATGGTTGAAAATGCGTAGGCGAATCCAAGATAATGGAAAATAGGGGCGAAAGTATTGCGCAATACATGTGTTTGTTTATAAAACCTCAAGATAATGGAAAATAGGG
>SCLG01000024.1:74893-85597 GCA_004367875.1 Oikopleura albicans
CGACTGCCAAATTGTGCACGACTGCTAAATTGTGCACGACTGCCAATTTGTGCATGTTTTTCGGAAACGCAAATTGCACAATTTGAAGTTCGGGACTGTATTAAGTTTTTTACTCTTATATTTTTATGAAATTTTATAACATCCTTCAAAAAACAACATTGGTATATATTAGGTGTTCTTTGTGTTTCACGGACAGGGATGAGAAAGAGACACCCGCCTCAGAACCATTTAGCGTTCAGCACTGTAACTACGCTGAATTACATGGACAAATCACAAAATTGTCTGATATAAAAGTCCTGAAGGTCGTGGAATAACTTTTTGTTTAAAATAAGTTATATTTTACGGCGCTTATTATTTTAAAACAAAAAATAATTGAAAAACGATCATTAAGGGACAAACAGGTGGACTAGAGCATTTAGCTGTCTTTAATCGTCTTTAATCGCTAATTTTTAATTTCCTACAAAATGGCTGTTACACTTTTTTCGATTTTTTTTCGTCATTTTTTTCTAACAAGTTTAAGTTTATAATTTTATATAAAACTTGTGATATACCTTGTACTAATTGCCGTTTTAAGCGAAACTAGGATTTAGAGTATGACTCATACTGTATGACTGAGAAAAACATGAAAGTGTTGACCTCTAATAAACCCATATTGAGACTATAACTTATAACTTTAACATACTGCTGTAAGTTATACAGTGTATAAGTATACAATGTATAAGTTATTCATAATTAATTTTTTGCGATGTCATTGTTAATGGTATTTCTGTACTTTTAATAGTCCGTTTTTGGGTACCTATAACTTGCTTAATACCAGTAATTTCAACAAAAAAGAAGACTAAAAACGAACTAAATGGCATGGAGAATCAATATTGACAACTCACAAAGGTAAAATATTGCAATAAAGCTTAAATTTTGGTAAAAGTGAATAAAAGTTGTATGAAAATCAATTTAATGCTATTTCATAGTTGTTCTATTCAGTTATGTTTCAAAAATGTTACATTTCATCATTTTTCGACTACAAATTACGCATAGCTACGCAGTTATCTTGCAGTTTTTTCTTGATAACTGCGCAGTGGACCACTCCCACTGGTATCCGACTGATACAGGTCAAGCCTCATGAAAATCGGCTGAGCGTTTCTTGAATGGAGCAATTTTATTTATTTTTCTTGCAATGGGGTGCTCCTATTGGCCAATATCATTTTAAAATATGCCGACACGGTATACAAGAAACGCGCAGCCGATTTTCATGAGACTAAACCAGTAGAACGTATACAGTCCCGACTTTCAAATTGTGCAATTTACGTTTCCGAAAAACGTGCACAAATTGGCAGTCGTGCACAATTNATTATATTTTCTTGAAATACAAAAAATGTACTACACCAAGATCGATGTCTCTTGAGCGCCTCTGAGACACTCTACGCTCAATAGAAATTTGCCTCGAGCTCTGAGCGGGTACGCCCAAATGGATTTTGCCCCGGCGCAGCGAAAACGAAAAAATGAATTTTGGTACAGCCATTCGATAACGCCCCGTATAAGTATACAATGTATAAGTTATTCATAATTAATTTTTGCGATGTCATTGTTAATGGTATTTCTGTACTTTTAATAGTCCGCTTTTGGGTACCTATAACTTGCTTAACACCAGTAATTTCAACAAAAAAGAAGACAAAAAACGAACTAAATGGCATGGAGAATAAATATTGACAACTCAGAAAGGTAAAATATTGCAATAAAGCTTAAATTTTGGTAAAAGTGAATAAAAGTTGTATGAAAATAAATTTAATATTTGATAGTTGCTTGTATTTTATGGAGGTTGTTGTTTTCAGTTCTGTTTCAAAAATGTTACATTTCATGATTTTTCGACTACAAACTACGCGTACATACGCAGTTATCTTGCAGTTTTTTCTTGATAACTGCGCAGTGGACCACTGCCACTGGTATCCGACTGATAGAATGTATAAATAGTCGGCAGAAATCTCCATACTACACTGTTTGCGCCATCAATAATGTTTACTTATTTTAAATTGACCAAAAATAATCACAAAACATTAATCACATCCAAAAGTTAACTTTATTAGTGTAAAATTACTAAATCACAAATAATAAAAAGACACGCACATCATAGAAGGTCAAAACTAAAAAAGGTCAAGAAAATATGGTTTTAACATGACTAATCAAGTCATCAAAAACATTAAAATTTGAAATTAACAAAACATGCATTTTTTAGAAATACTCATCTTAAAATGTCAATTAACTGGATCTGATTTCAAATTCATGTACAGCTCATTTTTGTGACCAAAATTTTCAGAATGCAAAATGGACAAAATTCCAGCTTGAATTTGACATAAATATTGACTACGATTAGTTTTAACTAGACACTCTGGGTTAATCATTTCTACTCGATGCCTCGCTTTATGTACAAATACGCAGTAGTAAATATTGCCAAAAAAAGTAACGACCTGATTTTTAAATTGACCCAATTATAAAAAAGAGAGAAATTATATTTCCCGGCTTAATTTAAGAGAACAAAAACTCATATCATTCATTTTTAGCATACTGTTAGACAACTGTTATACGGTTTGTTGTATTTTATTTACATCAAAACACATAATTTATGTGACATAAAAAATTAATGTTTTCATAAGTTTCGTAAATCCCGAAAAAAAACAATACGCTCAATACGATACACTTTTTGATGAAGAAAATTGTATCGTATTGGGCGTGGGAACTTTTTCCCGGGAAGTTGGTCTGGCGAACAATATTTAACCAAAAAATTTAGTTTTTAACTCCCAGGGGGAAGTGCGTGTAAATAGACACGCAACTGGTTTTTTCGTCGATTTAGGGCATATGGAGGCCCCGTAGGGCAAAACGGGTATTGGTGACCCCCCTCAACTTTTCGAGAAANAACAGCTCTCTAGGGGGCCCTGGTGGCCCACATCAATTTCTGAATAGTCAGATTCACGAAGTTTGACGAGCTCTACAACTTGGCTTTACCAGTTTTTTTTGAATTATTGCGAATTAATGGGAATTTTTTAAGTGCGTGTTTATTTAGACGCATTTCCCCCTACGGGTTTCCAAAAACTCCTTCCTCCGAGAGTTAACAATTCCGATCTTTGGGTACAATTTTAACTGTTTGCCACAAGAAGTTCTAATCGATGCAAACATTTTTTTAACTTTAATTTCCAAGTATTTATAATTACAATAGATCTTATAAATAAAAATAAACGCACTAAGATGCTCGAAATGTGTAGCAGTTCCAAGAGAAGTGCCACATGTTAGAGGTTGATCTCGCAGAAATTGTGTAAATTATTTTCACCTTGCTTGATGAAGTACCTCAAGCGATAACACAGTAATTTTCTAGATAATGTACAAATGAGCTTACGATATGCATGCTTTTTATGCTATCCGTGTTGCTACTCGGAGTTTTTTTTTGTGTTGCGTTCTTGAGAGACTCAAAGAGAGCAGACGATGCCATTTTTTGATGTTTATCAAATAGCCAATTTAATAGAATGGATTTGGGGCAGGGACAATAGGTCGTGAACCGTTCTGTTTTAATCGTTGATAAAATTCGCTTAGTTTGGATATTTTTCGGAGCTATCTCACGATTACACAGAAAGTTAGGCTAAGCTAGTAATTTATTACCAGCAATAGATCCATTAAACAGACTGTACACTAAAAAGGGGGGTAAACTAGTGTTGCGAAAACGCCCAATTTTTCGTTAGCGTTAGGCACGTCGGACGTCCGGTTGAAAATAGGGTTGCGGGCGTTCAAAAATTTCAGTCATATAAGGCCCACGACTTTTAGAGAACAGAAAATGGGTAAGCCTTAAGTTGAGGCCCTTAACCCATAAATTTTGAAATCCCGAACTAGTAAAAAAACGGGAAATGAGTCTTGAACGGGGTCATTTTGACGGGCTATCAAAAAAACAGTACATGAAGTAAATTGGAATATGTTTTTGAACACTTCTTTTATAAATAATTGTGGTTTATAAATAATAACAAATAAATAAATAATAAATGGTTGAATTTAGGAGGCAATATCAGAGTGGCACACAAAAGTTATTAGGTTCAAAAACTAGAAATTTTTGCAAAATAAAATACGTTAGAACCGTTCGATGCTCCAAACGGGGTTGGGGTTAAACTAAATTTCATAAAAATCTGATGCATCTTTGAAAAGGGAAACTGAAAAGGGTACTCCATTATCAATGGACCAATTGGGGATTCCAGATTTAATCTACAGTGCAATGATTCATAGCCTCTTCATTGAAGAGTCTTTTATCAAAAAATAGATTTGTCGTTTTGAGGCAGAATATCCGATTAGAAAACCAATTCTATACAACAAGTTTATGACTTATTTATGTTTTCTATTTCTGCTTTCACAGTGATCAGAGCGCGGAATTGTCTAACAGGACATCTTGGATCTCGTCTTTTAGCAATTGGGATGCAAATTTCCCGTTTGATTCGGGGCTTGACAAATATTTCAAGAATTTAAGCACCCCAGAGAGGGTTTGTTAATTTTGAGACCTGAGTTCCCTGGCTAACATGTAAAATTATGGCTACGAATTTTAATGATTAATAAACACAAAATTTTTGCGTATCAATTATTTATCACGGCGATAAGCAACCTGAATTCGCAAACTGGGACTAAGATGGTTTTACTGATTTGATAAAAATATTATTTAAATTTTAACGTGCCGTGCACAGGAAATTAAGAAACGTCAAATGTTAAACATTTCGATCTCTAAATTCAAACGCATTGTCAATTGTTATGAAATTAATTTGAAACAGTGTTGGAAGAAATGTTAAATGTTTCCATTATAAATTATAGTAATTACATTTATAAAATTATTATTAAAATTATATTTATAAAATTATAATTTATAATTGTTGGTATATAGTGTAATAAAGACGGCGGACTGAACATAAGACCTGCCTGATAACAGCACAGGCGGAAATTTTTTGGGGGANTTTTTGCGTATCAATTATTTATCACGGCGATAAGCAACCTGAATTCGCAAACTGGGACTGAGATGATTTTACTGATTTGATAAAAAATATTATTTACATTTTAACGTGCCGTGCACAGGAAATTAAGAAACGTCAAATGTTAAACATTTCGATCTCTAAATTCAAACGCATTGTCAAATGTTATGAAATTAATTTGAAACAGCGTTGGAAGAAATGTTACATGTAAATGTTTCCATTATAAATTATAATAATTACATTTATAAAATTATTATTAAAATTATATGTATAAAATAATTATATTTATAAAAAATTTATGATTGTTATATAGTGTAATAAAGACGGCGGACTGACCTGCCTGATAACAGCACAGGCGGAAATTTTTTGGGGGACTTTCAATAGACAATGAAAAACTGACAAATAACAGCACGAGCGAAAATTCGTGTGTTATTTTAAACACAATCCCTGCTCCTGCCTGTTATCCCACACCAGCGCAGTTCTCCAGCAAATTTTTCATCGAATATTTTCCCGCTATTCCGCCTACGCCTTGTGCAGTTATCCGAACTTTGCGCAGTTATCGAGTTTTTGTTTGTTCAAACCTGCCAGATAAGTGCGAAAGGGTGTATTATACTCCATGTCACGTAAAATTCGGTCGTTCTTTTTGAAGTTATTTTATTATTGATCTCTGACTCCCTGTGCCAGTTTTTCAGTTTTTGAATATAATCATCACATATTTTTGGAACGCTTTGAATAAGTGCAGGGAATGTAAAACAAAATAGTAAATTTAGAAATTGCATGTTTCTTGATTAATTCAAATGTTACTCTTAAAGAAATTACGTAAATCCATTGAGAGGAAAGTGTTTAGAATAGCGCGTGAAAAAAGTGGACGTTTACGTCCAACGTGGCCACGCGTGGTGCCACGGTAATATGCGCTCAACATAAAAGTATGTTTACTTTTACGCGATTTTTAGAGAAAACTCGTTCGTAATTTTGAGACAGGCTAAATTTGATGCAGTCAGGACTTCATTCTACGTTTTTTTTACTTTTCATTAAACTTTTATTTCAAGATTTTGTTTTTACAAGAAATAAGATTTTGAATTAAAAGTAATTCAACGATGGGTAGAAACCATGTTTTTCGGATATCTGGAAATAATTGACCAACCTGCGCATTGCTGGCCCAGCATTACTGGGTTCCTTGTTTTAGCTAATCGTCAGGCGCAAATAAACCTAAAAACTAGACGGGTTTAAGAATACAACTTTTTGCTTACAAATAATGCATGAAAGGATTCAAAAGCGACCTAATTTGGCCATTCTTCTGAATAAAATCGGATAATGAAAGTTGTTTTTATTTACAAATTAATTGAAGGAGTGTGTAGATAATTCATTTTAAATAAGATATCGATATTTTGACCCGTGTTTTTGGATTAAAATTGAGAAAAACAACTTACTTGAGCGAGAAAACTTGAATACTTTATAATAATTTGGAAAAAAAAGAACAAAAAAATGCTTGGGTTTCATAAAAATATGATCTTATAACAATAAATATGTACTTACGGTAATAAAATACGAATTAATTCCAGGGTAAACTTTGGAATTTTGTCTTAAATTTAGAGAGCAAGCCTTATTCGATAAGGGTGCACTTTACGTAATTTTCGTCAAAAGAAAGGTATTTAAAGAGGTAAGGGTGAATTAACGACGCGTAACACGCAATTTCATAATCTATTGGAGCATACCTTTCCAGGGTTGATATCTTGTTCGTCAAATTTAATTTAGTTTCTTACAGAGAATTTCATTTAGAATGGCAAACGCTTTCCCAGCAATTGTCAAACGAGCTCGTGTGATATACAAGGTAATAACGAGTTATATGTTCAGAAATTAAGTACATATATATGAATCATATGAAACATATTCCTTGAATGTCTTTTATTTAATTCTAATAGAATTGTGTTCCGTTCCTTTAAATACACGGTACTCTTCATAACTACACTGTACTGTAACACTAAAAATATTATACTTAAAGTTTCTTAGGAATCATGTTTTTGTAAAAAAAAGTAATGGCGATCGTAAACGCAAAATGTACAATGCAATTAATCTGTATTAGATAAAATACAATGCAATATTTTTAATCCGATTACAACGATTGGCATCTTTGGATAGCCGGACTTAAATATAAGTTATTTTTTATTCAATTTATTTGAAAAATCCGGCTGTTGAATGATCGGGTCCCGTTGCGCGCGTGCTATTTACCTATTTTAATTTGAGAGATAAAAATTACTGATAAAATGACATCGTGAAAAATCTTATATTTTTGTTTCAGGGTTTCAAAAAGTTGAAATTAGTATTGTTTGTCTACAATGACATACAGTATATCATAAATTTGAGCACAGAAAACATGTAATTCTCTGAAACTTGCATATCGAAAAAAACACGTTTTGGCGCAAGAGTGCATTTTATAGGCCAGAACGATCACAACGCTAGCCCCTTAGTCACTTTTGGCAAACACTTTGTAAAAAATTGTCATTCTCAATTAGTAAACTTTGCCTTCGATACGAAAAATATACAAAAATTCGATTAATAAAGTTTCATGATTTAATAACAGTTGGGCGTTTTAAGCAATCGTGACGTGAACCCGATTAAATCCATAAAATCCCACTCCAAATTTCCAAAATTAAATTTCAGACTAAATCGCATCAAAATTTACCAATAGCAGAATTGATTGGATTTGTTTTGTTTCAATTCGAGGCTCAAGCCTCGTGAGCTGTTTATTCCCGCTTATATTCCATATCACACCCATTAAAGTAAATCAGCAATAAGTTGTGCTACAAGCGTCTTGATTATAAGGTCAAAGTGAGTTTAAAAATTATATTAAGAGCGGTCGTACACGTGATGTCGAATGGCGAAAGGGTCAACTTCGACAGCTCCTTAAAATGGTTGAAGATAATGAAACAGAAATTGCAAAAGCACTCCAAATCGATTTAAATAAGTCGTCTTGGGAAGCCCAACTGCATGAGCTGCTCATTTTCAAAAATGAAATCAACGAAACTATACTGTAAGTTAACTNGTGACCACTTTTTAAGGAAAAGTTTTCCAGTGAATCCCGCCCACACATGAGGGTTTATGTGACCACTGAGTCATTTTTTCTCTCAGATAAGTTGGGAACTTCATCGTATATCTTTAAAATATCTTTTTTTGTATCAACGGACAAGTGATAAATAAAGTTTTTTTTTTGCCATTTTTAATTAATTTTACTTTCAACAAGAATAAGTTATACAGTTTATGCACCGAAATTTGATACAAGTGTAGAACGCGCCCGACCGTGGGTTTATGTGACCAAAAAAATTTCAGCAAAGTTTTCCGCCTACGCCTGAGGGTTTATCTGACCAATTTTGGTTTATGTGACCACTTTTCAGGTCGCGAAATGGTCACATAAACCCTCAAGGAGTGTATAATATACGAATCATACATGTATCATATGTATGAAACATATCCCTTGAATGTCTTTTATTTAATTCTAATAGAATTGTGCTCCGTTCCTTTAAATAGACGGTACTCTTCATAACTACACTGTACTGTAACACTAAAAATAAGTTTCTTAGGAATCATGTTTTTTATAAAAAAAAGTAATGGCGATCGTAAACGCAAAATGGACAATGCAATTAATCGGCCAATGCAATATTTTTAATCCGATTACAACGATTGGCATCTTTGGATAGCCGGACTTAAATATAAGTTATTTTTTATTCAATTTATTTGAAAAATCCGGCTGTTGAATGATCGGGTGCCGTTGCGCGCATGCTATTTACATATTTTCATTTGAGAGATAAAAATTGATAAAATGATATCGTGAAAAATCTTATATTTTTGTTTCAGGGTTTCAAAAAGTTGAAATTAGTATTGTTTGTCTACAATGACATACATAAATATAATATACACCACCTAACCATTTGACTTAACACCATTTGGCTTAACAGTTTGCATTTGACTTAACAGTTTGCAGTTGAATTAACACTTTTTTTGTCCTTTTTTTTGTCTTTTTTCCAGCATTTCCGCCTACGCCCTTGGGGTTTATCACGCCGCCTGAGGGTTTATCAGGCCGGTTTCGGAAAGAGAAAGTGGCCTGACAAACCCTCAGGCGGTATATAACAATTTTTTGGATTTTTTCGTTCATTATATTGTTTTATATCATTTTTTTATAGTTTCAAGTTTTTCAGGGTTTTAACCTACGCACTACCCATGTGGCTTAACAGTTTGCGTTTGACTTAACAATTTGCATTTGAATTAACACCTTTTTCGGAAAAAAATGTGTTAAATCAATAAAGTTTCATGATTTAATAACAGTTGGGCGTTTTAAGCAATGGTGACGTGAACACGATTAAATCCATAAAATCCCACTCCAAATTTCCAAAATTAAATTTCAGATTAAATCNTAAATCGCATCAAAATTTACCAATAGCAGAATTGATTGGATTTGTTTTGTTTCAATTCGAGGCTCAAGCCTCGTGAGCTGTTTATTCCCGCTTATATTCCATATCACACCCATTAAAGTAAATCAGCAATAAGTTGTGCTACAAGCGTCTTGATTATAAGGTCAAAGTGAGTTTAAAAATTATATTAAGAGCGGTCGTACACGTGATGTCGAATGGCGAAAGGGTCAACTTCGACAGCTCCTTAAAATGGTTGAAGATAATGAAACAGAAATTGCAAAAGCACTCCAAATCGATTTAAATAAGTCGTCTTGGGAAGCCCAACTGCATGAGCTGCTCATTTTCAAAAATGAAATCAACGAAACTATACTGTAAGTTAACTTTTTTCAAAATAGTTGTAATTTTATTGGTCACATTATGACTCATAATTTATGAGTTTAAAAAATGATGAAATTTAGACATTTCAGAAATAATTCAAATTCAGTCGGTGCCGTCTGTTTAACTTAAGGGCGTCAAAAGTAGAAATGAATCATTTCAGAAACAGAATGAACAAACAACAATTTAATATATATTTTACTCACAGTTACCGTACATATAAATCACTTGATGTCACATTTTTGGTGGACTCGAATTTATTACTAGGACTATTTCTAAACATAGTGCATAATGTTACAAAAAATTGTAGTGTTTTTCGATACCCCACACAGTCTCAGCATGTTTTAAATTCTTTAACCGTACTTTCTCTCAAGATCAGAAACGCGCGCAATCTTGAACAACATACATTAGTAAATATTCCAAACCTTGTTTCAAAAAAAAAACTTTGCTAATTTATTCGACGTTGGAATTTCAATCGGAATTTTTTCTTCAAGCAACTTCCCTTTACCGATTTCAGAAACATTTACAGCTTTTTGACAATTTTCAGAATCTGTTCAGATGACATGAACTTGGCCATATTGAAAGTCAGAAACTTTAACACGCCCCTACAAGTAACCATTTTTTATCTTTACAAATGTTTTATTAATGTAATATTTATTATTTAGGCAATGAAATTCATATAAATGCTTTCATTTATTGTTTAGAAAATTTTCAGCGATTAAGCTATCATCAGTAAACAGTGAAGTGAATAGTTTTTGTGTAGAGAAAAGCAAAGTTGAAAAGCAAGATTGAGATTGGTTTGACTAACACGGACACCAATTAGGTGGTAGTCAATGTCCGTGTTATATGATTGTTACATTTCGATGCTTTACTTGGTAATTTAATTTTGGTTTAAGGAGTGTTATCATAAGGCCTTCCATATCTTTACGTTTGTTATA
>SCLG01000024.1:97123-108890 GCA_004367875.1 Oikopleura albicans
ATTTTTAATAGTTTACAGTGAATTTGTCATGCCGATATTTCCAACGTTTAATTTTACTTTTTATATAATGTACAAAAACTGTAAATAAATAAAAAATGTGAAAAAGTATAAAAATAAAAAAATGTAAAAATAGCCTGCTAGGTGCATCATTTTACAAATTACAAAAAAATCCGGGGAATGGGAATAAAGTGTTTTGCGAAGAAAGTGTACTGTGATAACAGGTAATCCGCCGAACTTTTTTCGGCCGATTAACCTTTCGCTACTTTACACGTTAAACCTTATACACTTTCGATGACAGCTTTTTATACCAATTTTACTTTCTCCTATATTTCTTTATTCCAAAAACACTTTCGCCTGTCGGCGGATTACCCTTTTTTCGCATTCACCATTATCCTGTGTGAATTAATACCGATTAGCCTTTCGCCAAAAAGAACAACAGACCGATTCAGACGGTGCCGTCACAATGCCTCCTTAAAAATTTAATTCATACTGGAATTTGTAAGAAAGCAATCCAATATGATGAAATATCTTTGATGCTCCCCACCAGCGTTGTAAATTTGGTCAAAATTTGCGTTGGGTTAGCGTTGGATATGGCCCATATCATATGGGCAAGATTAAAAATTTGCGTTGGGTTGGCGTAGGGCCCCTACGGTAGGGGCAAAATTCAAAATCGCGTTGGCGTTGGGCCTATTCGTATTCATAATTCTCGGCATGTCCCCTAGTAGTTAAATCATTTTTTAGAAATCTTATCGAGACAACACGTGGTCAGGTCGTCATTGGTGGAGATTATGATATAAAAAGCTGTTACATACCAATAACGGTCATTGACAATGCTCACCCTGATGATCCAGTGATGAAAGAAGAAATCTTTGGTCCAATTCTGCCAATAGTCGATTGTGATAAATTTGATGATGCACTCGATTTTATTAATGACCGTGAAAAGCCGCTGGCGGCATACTGTTTCACTGGAAATAAAAACGTACGAAAACTTAGTCCAAAATATAGACCACCTGTGCCATTAAGTTGGCACGAATTGCATTAGAAAATTCTTAAGTAGCACATAAAATGATTATATTGTCAATCATAAAAATGTATTAACCGTTGTTTACCGCTTCATCCATTCTTTTTTTTTACTACACTATTTAACCAATTTTCTTTACACCAAAAGTGACCAGATAATTGAACTTTGTTAAGGTAATTGGGTAGTGCGTTTTATCAGATAATTCGAAATTGCAATACTTTTCGGTACCAAAAGTTTTAAGATTGAACTTGTGTTAACATATTAATTTACCATACCAGTTAAACTGGTAACTATGTTTACCCACTGCGGGTTAATACAACCATTGTTTCCCAAAAAAATTCAACTAGCCCGCCCACGCTTTGTGCGTCTATCCCGTTCTACGAATACCGTATGACATAATACAAAATGTTTAGTTTTCATGATACTTATAGTGCTACCATGGTAAATAACGGTTAAAATTATCATATATAAACTACAATTGCGAAGGCGGCCACTAAATTTATGGGAGAGAAAAATACAGTAGTTAAAAATCTTCTTTTAAGGTTTCAGACAGGTTCGTCGCAGAAACATCTTCCGGTGGGGTAACAATCAATGACATTATTATGCATTATACAGAACCTGAATTGCCGTTTGGTGGAATCGGTAACTCCGGAATGGGCTCCTATCATGGAAAGGCGCGGCTAACCAACTTTCCATAATTTCTCAAGTATATTTTGTCAAGTTATTATGAAAAGTGAAATGGAATTCATAACGAGCGTTATTTTTTTTTTGTTCGGCACGGTACTATTTTGCAATATCAGTGTTGCTCGGTTTAACCGCTCTAACCCTGTCGGTGGCGTGCTGCGAAAGTAAATTTTGTATTTTACAATTTTACATATGATTAAACGCATATTTCAGACGTTTGCGCTAAAAGAAAAACAAATTATATGTGACATATATGTATAAAATCAAATTTCTTTCAATTTTTTCGTAAACAAAAGTTTGAAAAGCCAAATTTAAAATGTGTCCTTCTCTTTCTTTGTATGCGAACCCGTTTTCCAGTGTACCGAAACGAAGGATAAACTGTTTTATCAGAAGAATGTTTTTATTATTTCCGTTAATAACTGTTGGTTAACTTCAATAACAGAACACATTTGATGCATTCGTCCATCACAAACCAGTCTTGGAGCAGCGAACACCGATGGCGGCATTAGCTTTCCGCGAAGCCCCAATGACCGAATTCAAAGGAAATGTTATGAAAGTTCTGGTTAACAGTGCTTTGGAACGGCGGATTAAGTTCGTTTCGAAGATGACCATGGGCGTCGTTCTCGCTTACCTGATAAAATACGCTTTAACTAACTTTGACCTGTCTAATTGGCTAAAATAAATCGAGCTCGAATTAACATGCGCATTAACCTCGCACTTTCGAAGATTTAACGTACTGCTATTTTCAATGCTCAATACGCTACCAATATGAACCCAATTTGCAGCATGGCCCGCTTTTTGTTTTAACATAATAAAAGCGGGCAAAGTAGATGTTGATTTCAAAAAAAAAAATTATGGCTAACCCCCAAGACGAGATTTGTGAAACACTATTTCTTCTAAAATACCCAAAATTGTTGGGAAACGGTGGAGGATAAAAAACACGTTGAAAATAAACAAGGGTGTTTTTGTTCTACTAAAAATCCCATCCGCCGGATTTGGTCTAACGTGGTGAAATTATAATATGTTGCTTACAGTTTTTGAAAGGGGAAACAAAAAAAAAATCCTTGAAATAGGTGTCGTCTAATGGAGTGAGGTACAAAACTCCGTTGATGAGTACTTTCGCGACCAAATGTGAGGTCGCGAAAGTACTCATAAACGGGTTTTTTTCGCGACCAAAAAAAAAACAATTAAAAATAGTTTCTTACTTTTTAGGTTATCTTGATCAATTTATTGGTGAATACATTTTTTGTTAATATTTCGAAAAATTAATTGGAGATTTTTTTCTAAACTGGTTTAAAGGCTCACGCAAATAAAAAAAAATGTTAATACTACAACTGTGAAGGATAAAAATTTGAATTTTTACAAATTCTGTCTATAAATTATAGTCACAAATTGAAGATTATCTCCAAAAATTGATTATACATCTACATTCCAGTATAAAATTGATGAAGTAATGATTCGTCTTCAAAAAAAGGTTTATTTAAAAAAGGCCAGTTGCCCAAGCCAAAAAGGATACATGTATTTATTATCAACGTCATGAAAATCCGATTACAATGAGGGTATAGTAAGTGATTAGTCGCATTCTTTGACATTACTGATTTACTCTGAAAAAATATCTGGCGTATTGCTCAGTGTTTATATACTGTAATTACGAATAAATGACCAAAATTGCCAAAACTAATGACAAGCTAGTTTTTTCAGCAAAAAAAAAATGAAAATGATTACACTGCTGCATTCTAAAGAACTTTGCGAATTCCAGTTGTCCTTTAACCATTGCAAAAGATGATAGGCTTGTTATACTTTGTGTATAACGAGTTCAATAAAACATGACTCCATGTTGTTGTTTCTGGGTTAATTAATGTTAACTCCCAGGGGTCACTTAGTCCAAATTTGGACTAAACGCCCAAAATGGACTAAAATGATAATAAACCGTGTTTGATGGAAAATCGGTACGCCCAAAATGGAAACACGGGTCTACTAGTAGTTAAATTGTACTAGTAGTTAAATTGTATTAGAAAAACCTAAAACGAAACTGATATTTTTTTCGTCTTCACACTTTTATCGGGTCTATAATAGACCATCTATTGGAACTGGGTTGTAGTTATTACGTCGCCCTACTGTTTAAAGGAGAGAATACAGATAATGAACTCGAACTTAATTTGGAGTCACTTGTTATTATGCCGATTTCGTTTATGTAGTTGGGAATGAAAACGAGATAAAAACTACGAACGTCTTGAGAAACTGATGTCTCTAAGTACCCACTTTCATTATTTAGAAGCCGTCTAAGCACACTAAACAAAATTACCGGTAATCGGGATTTATCAGACAGGTGTCTTTGATATAATAAACTAAGCCACTCCTGACGATGAGGGTTTAACGCTCACAACATCCAAGTGTCGTTTACAGAATATTGATTGAACAAGTAGTGTACCGTTGTGTACTGAAACTATTCGCAAACTACACNCAGTATATTCGTTACGTGTTCTATATGCGTTTTTGGCGTAAGTTGTGACAAACTTTCTAACCTTGTATTTCGGAGTAATAAAGAGTAAGCGCTGTAATACGATTCACACCATATCATGTTAATTATGTCAATTCTAGTTTCATAAAAAAAGTAAAAATGATATGGCGGCAAATATGAGAAAATGGTATGCAAAGTAGACATGGTTGTATGTGAGCTAAGAGGGGTTCTTGGTTCTGTAACTGTTCTCTTGTCGAACCCAAAGTGAACATAAATCCGAATGAACACTTTCAAACAACACTTTACCTTGTAAATGTATAATTAGATAGAAGTACTGGAAGAGATTTAAATTCACTCTTTTCGATGTTTACTTTTTGACTCGGCTTAGCCCGTGGGAACCCGCACACCCACCGTTTTATAAACAAATTGTTATACCAGTGTATTTTTTAGACGGGATTACTGCCCATGTGAAGTTTATTTTCAACTCCTGGCTGTCTACGAGTATAGAATAGTGCTTACTGTATTATTGAGGCAGTATTATACTTTCGGCAAGTTTTAATATACGGCTTTAACAAGTCGCAAGAATTTTCACACAGAAATTTCAACATTGTGTGGCGACATCGTGTATTAATCCGCACTGGAAATTTGTCCAATTTTATTGGATAACAAGAGCAATTGATATTGTTCAAAAGAGTACGTGATTAAGAGTGAGATATTTAGTAGTTCTGTTCTTATTTTCAGAACAAAAAGAACCGTTAAAAGTTTGATTGTTATGCATTTTTTGGAAAATTTTTTTTCTGTGCTCTCACGTTCTTTGCTTTGAACGTTTATTTATGTTTTTTGTAACGAACAACTAGCCATAAAAGATGTTTTGTTTTACTTAAGACCGTTCTATTTGACTGTTTTAATCATTTATGTGAAGGAAGGTCAAGTCTCAGCAACGTTCTCTGGTTTCCCCGTTGATTATAGTATTTACATGATTTATCTTTTTTAATCTCTAATTAAGACTTTTAAGTAATTTAGCAGAATTGGTGAATAATTCTGAAAAATGGAGACATTGGTTTTGTTGAACTTTTGTATCTTAAAATCTGAGGAAAAGAGGAGTGGGATATTTGGCGTCAAAAACTGTATGCGTTCAGTTTTTAAATAATTGCAACTAGAGGACATTGTTTTTCGAGAGAAATTCGTACATACTATCTGAATGTGTAGGAAGGCTCAAAACTACACGTTTTTGGAAAATAAAATCTACATTAAGATAGGCAGTATTGACATCATCCCGACCGCCGCCGAACTTTATTTTATTTTTATTACACTTTTATAACGATGCGCAAGTGTCCACGTAATTGCATTTTTAACCCCTCACGCAGTATTTACTGCAAACATGAAACTCCAACAATGAAATTTTTCATCGAAGAAATCGAAATCCTCCAAAACTTGAAAAACATGCCGATTAAAGAATCAAATGTGGCCCGATGATTCCAAAACATATGCCGAGAAATCAAAAAGAAATTGTCGGCGAAAAATACCAAAATTGAACAACTGAAGGAGCGCCTCAAAACAAATGACGAAATTATCAAAAATCAACAGAAACTCATCAATGGAATGAAACACGAATTATGGGGACGGAATATGCGACAATGTCGATGCACATTTTACTCCATTTTGGCCGATGAGTTCGAGCAGAACTTTGAATACACGCCGTTTGACCTAACCGAGCAGTTCTAAGCCCAGGCGCTACTTCCAATGACATCATTCCGACCGTCCACGTTATTGCATTTTCAACCCCTCACGCAGTATTAACTGCAAACATTTGGTTTCAATAAGAAAAAAATGTTTTCTTTGTCAACGGGCTTAGTTGCCCTCTGGCTGCCGCAAAACGCCGCGGAGCACAAAAACTGTATAAAATCAACTTTTTTCACTTTCAAATCATCATTCACTTGCACCAACATTTCGAATAAAGCCAAGCAACATGACATAAGGTCTTATTTATATTTTTATCATTTCACCGCAATTATCAGTATAATCTGACATCTGAATTTTCCCCTTGTTCCTAATTTGTCTCATGAGTTGATCAATATGAAATGTTAGTTTCAGAAATTCTTTCACACACATTTTAACTTTTTTACCGGGCCAACTTGTAACTGTACGTAGAAGCAATCGATTCTGCGTGAACTTTCTGTGTCATTAGCAAATTCAATGGGGCGGGAATCTGTTCCCTCGTTCATTTTTTTTTTCAAATTAAGATTGATGGTTGTGCTGCTTCTTTTCTGCAACGCATAACATGATTTTTCGAGTGGTTAATAGAACAAGTACAGAAATTTATTCAGATATAAGGCAGCACTTGAACGCACTTGGTAACAAAGCGGTCCTCACTAACCAGGGCCTCGCCCGCACGAGCATAGTCTACCAATTCTATCGACTATGTCAAAAAACGTTTAATTAAATTGGACTTACAACTCTAGGACTTCTTTTTAATAATTACAGCATTTTTTCAATATTTCTTTAATTATGACATCTCAGAACCCGGTATGCTTTTTTTTTCATAATTGGCAAAAAATCTTTCAGTTTCATGACAATATGAACCGGAGTTTAGAAAGATGGAATACGGTCCGCTTAAGGGCTGAAAATTTTAACATTATTCAGAGATTACCCATTGAGCCGTTAANGTTTTTAAATTTTGGTCTTGCGAAAGATGCAATCATTTTACTTCTTTGGAAAAGAGGAAACGTCTTTGAAAATAAATACCGATCGTATTTCCAAGTTAAAGATGAAACACAAACAAAGAACACCTCAAAGCGATAAATTACGCATCCTGACCCGCAAAATGTGAACTTTACGCGCGATATATGTATTAAATCTTATATTTTATGTTACTTATAAGGTGGAGCCTCTAACGAAAAAAAATATACATTCCATTTGTAAAGGCCAGGTAGTAACCTGTGTATTTTGCGCTTATCTCCAACAGCCGTAAAAAAACCTGTCGACAGCTGTCATGAGTAGCTGTGGTATGACTTGAACATGACATCTTTATCGTAGAGCTAAAGATAACACAAGGTCATTCAACTGAATCCCCACAAACATGTGTAATGAATGGAACTGTTTAAATTGAAGAAAGACTAACGTTGACTTTTCTTTTTTCAGTTGGGGATTTTGTTTGGCTGACATTTAATTTCTATGCTTTTTTATTAGGATTAACCCCTTATAAGTTATAAAATCTATCGGGACTTGTACCCATAAGTAACGGCACATGGGCCATAGCAGATGATTTCACACTGAGTACTTAGTTGTTTAGAATCAAGTCGGAAAGTCATGCGTTTTATGGTCATAACCATATGGTAGCTTTTTGATACCATAAATGATACCATAAAAGATATAATCAATCATTGTCAACATACTGTAGTCAAATAAAAAGGCGTTTCAAGATTAATACGCGCATTGAACCCGGCATATTCTCAACCTTATATCGACCTTAAGACGATTAGTTGCGGCTAATTTGCAACAAGAAAAATGATTACAAACCGTTGATCCAATAACTGCACAGTGGAAGATGATTAGTTTGGTTTAGCGAGGACTGTCGAATAGCAAAACAATTTTAATGGTCTCGTGGGTCATTTTTAGTTATATCTTTAGATAATTTAATATAATGGTTTGTTTAACACATAGTAGTACAACTATGATAGTACTACTACTATGATAGTACTGGACCTTTTTTCTACTGGGGGCAACACTCAGTAGATTAAAATCCGGTATCAGTTGTCATTCATCACCTAAACCTTAGGTCCTAAAGTAGGTGACCCACCGCTTTCGCTAAATTGAAATTTAAACTTAAAATGCGTAACTACCCAAAGCACTACCACAGTTTCGATATAATATCGTATACTTTATAAATTGTTACGGTGTTAGAATTAATATTTTTAGAGACCTTGTCATTCTTACATTTATACATTTATATACACGTAATATTGTAACATATATTAAGTCGGATTATTATCCATGCGGTGGCCCTAACGTTTGACATTGATACAGATTTATTCGTTCGATAACGAAACGTCTAATACCGAGATATATTAAACGTCCGCTAAAAATAGAAGACGCCTCTGTTTATGAACTATTGTAAAAACACGTTTAAAGTGTATTTTTCTATAGTTATGATTTTAATTCATAATAAATGAATTTCAACTACGTTAAACGTGATGACTGTGTATGTACATTTCGTTTCAACCGTTTCTTTAATGCCTTGTCGGCATAATTATGACGCTATTTTTAATCAGGTTTTTTTGTGAATTATCTTTTTCATGGTAAAACGACAGCTTATTGGGCACATAATTTGATGGCCAGACTCTCAAATCCATCTTCTGTTATTTGCATGAAAATTCTATCTCAAAGCTTAATGTTTGGCTTAGTTTTTTGGGTGAACACGACATAACTGTTGCAAGTAATAAGCAGTTACAGGCGCCAGCGCCTATTGGCTCATGCTTTTTTATAAGCGCCTCCTATTGGCTAGCGTCCTTTAGCCACGCAAACAACTCACCGCGCTGCTTATAATAGTGCATACAAGTAACAGATGATTTGAACCAAGCCCGGGAGTTAAAGTTAGTTGAGTTATGGTTTAGGACACAGACGGACTCTAACGTTGTGTCGTTTCCCAGAACAGCAATTTCTTAACCTTGATTGTTAAATTCAGTACTGGTCTTTTAAATAGTGTGAGTGAGAAAATCTGGCAAACGAGACGGCTTTGCACAAAAAGACATATTTCTAAAATTAACTTAAGTTCAGCTGATGTATTTTAATAAATACCCCTTTCATATAAAAAGAAATATGACAATTTTAATAAGTTTTCCATCAACGTGGAATGCTTCTGACCTATTTGACATTGCGTTGCTTTCCATCTGGAGCGGTTCTTATCATGTCCATCACAGATATGCCACCTTGATTCTTCAAAAAAAAATCACTCCAAAAAGTTTGAATAACGCCACGTAAGAAAACAACTCCATTCTTTCCAACGACATGTCACAATTTTGACAAAAATAAATGTACATGAACAGCCCGTTCTACTTTTTTCATTTAGTATTTGTACAAATTAAAAAATACAGTACAGTCCAAACCAAAGCCCGACAATTAGTAATAACGACGGTTCTGTTACAGTCCCGGATGCCTTATGACTCATAAGTTATGAGCCACCATGGGGGCTTCAAAAAGGCGGCCCATCAGGGATGCCTGGCTCATAAGAACACATTGCCCTTTTTGACAAAAACACATAATTTTTTTTTGCTTTAAAACGAGTTTTTAGACATTGCAGATTTAATCTTTCAAAAAATCACTTATGGACGACTTTTTTAAAAATTCATAAATATAAAGTGAAATATTGCGGGGCATTTAAATCGAAAAATCGCGCCACAAGGCCATAAGGGATCCGCGACTGTTGTTCAAATGATATGGTGCTGTATGTAATCCTTACTTTGAAGTTATTTTTTAAGATTATACACCAAAGCGTCGAACGCACTTTTAGATTTTCCATTATACGTTAGGGTATACGTACCGACAAGCGCATTTTTTCCTCAAACCTACCTGTACCTTAGTGTAACATTGACAGGGACGGGCCCTTATTTGAACAATCCGGCCTATAAATTACATTTTATTATAATTACATGCAAGGCGTGTCTCCGACACCGTTTTAAGCTATTACAGACCTTGATTGAAGAATTTTCTATTTGCCATATTTTAGGTGTGTTGAAAACTACCACGTATGAAAAAGGCATGTTTTTCCAGAAAACATTACATGACTCTGATGACCGAATCCCGCAAATAAATTGCACATGAACGCTCCTTGCAGATGTTTATTTGAAAAAAATATTTTTTTTAATGCGATTGCTGTAAAGATCTGTATAATCAAAGTGAACGGTCGATCGGTGAACAAAAAAAATAATAAAACGATTTTTTAAAAATTCCATGTCGTTTTTATTTGTGGTTGATGAAAAATAACACTGATGGTATCACTGTGAACCGCAGAAACACGAATACGTTTTTTTCATTTATGTCAAATGCGGGTTAGTTTGAGCTGAGACGGTTTACGTATTCGACATGATGCTATTATTACGGGATTATTGGTGTGCTAAAATTTCAGTCAATGTAGCAAAATGTTCTAAATCGGGTAAACTTGTTGTTTTATGGCGACAATTATGGTAATTCTGACACGGGTTAGTTAAAGGTTACCTCTTGTAGGTTAAACGACGCATTAATATTTTACAGTTGGAGTTCTCAAGAATAAATACTTCTTATCGTTTTCCAAACAGTCTTTCTTTAGAATTTTCGTTTTGAATTCAGACTAAGGTTTGTTTGACTTTTTCATTAGAAGAAAAAAAACTGGCCACTTATCACCTATGAGTTAACAATTTGCACGGGAAATAAAACTTTTTGATTTATAAATTGCATGACTTGATTTTACGAAATATTTGGCGTTTAGTCCAAATTTGGACTAACAGACACCTGGGAGTTAAGATGGTGAACTATAAATTGTGAAGTTCTACAGCTGATCCAAGGGTTTTCACTTTGAGTGAAATAATATCTAATTATTTTTTGAAACATTAAAAAGCGCTCTATTTAATTGTAAATGTGTTGAGGTTAATGTTTAAAATTTCTAAAATGGCATGATTTTTTTCATTATTTTTTTCGTTTTCATTTTATTGAATATTTTAAACCTAATGTACCGAATTTGGCCGGTTAATAACATTCAGGCCACGCCACAGATTGCCCAGATAAAAAGCAAGATTCTTACGAGAATATCTGCCACATATTGTTACACTCGTATTGATTCGAGATCCAGATGGGCCAAAGCTCAATTAGTGTACTTTGCATAATTTTCGAAATGGATTATTCCAGTACGACATCGATATTATATTCAAACACGTTCCGCATAACAAGGTTAAAAAGTGTACGACATCGGTGCATTACCCCATTTGCATTTGTATTTGACACATGGATACTCGAAAATTGATACATTTTTATCTAATTAGGTGCCTTATTATCACACTGTTATCTAGACAAATTTTTCCATATAAAAGGTTTATATTTATTCATATTTATATTTTTAGATATTTTCACTACAGCTAATGCGTTGTATCGCAGTGATTTTCAAACGCAAAAAAATGAATAAGGTTACCACTTTTTGGCAACGTTGCTTGACAGCGCGTCTGAGGCCTATGTGGCCTGTCATTGGTTCTTTTTGAGCTATTTACTTCTTTGAGCTTCATTGAGCTATAAAAAGCATCCCTTACAGGGCGCGTGTGGGGGCGCAAAAAAGTTTAATTTTCCGTAACGATCTGTACTGTGTCACGCCCTAATTTTTCATTTCCCTATAAATTATAGGCTACCATGATTCATTTTTGTTCAGTTCCATGCCAAAACCAACAAAAAGGATGCCATTTTCATGGGTTAAGTAATCTCATCACCATTTCTACTAGGTCGTGTCTAATAATTCTAGTTACTCTTCAAGTTTCTGCTTGGTTTTTCATAAATTATGAAAATGAATTATTCCTTAAGATTATGGACCATAATTTATGCTGCTTAATAACCGCGATTTTTTGCACAATCAATTGTCAATG
>SCLG01000024.1:138605-154980 GCA_004367875.1 Oikopleura albicans
GAAAATTGTGACACACTTTCTATTACAAAATATGAAATAAAAATTGGAAGTGTCAAAATTTGACTAGCAACTCTTTTTGGTATAATATTCCTTCATGTAGGTGAATTTACTTCGACAGCCGTAAGATTTTTGTCGCTGTAATGCAGTAGTGTATCTCGGTCGGTAAGTTTACTTGTTAAATCACTAAAGCTAAACAAACTAAACGATGTTTTTGTTTTCTTCCACATGATGGCATCCTGTACTCAGTCAATATTCGATAATTGCAGAAGCACTCGAACCGATGTCTTGGTTACAGTCCTCAATTTTGTCTTTTTTTAATCGAAAAGACGTTATTCGCAGGAACAAGGTTGAAATTTTTAACATTATAGGATGAATTCGCCGCCTCTTACTTGTAGTTTATGTAATTTTCAAAATTACACAAATTAGCTATTAACTTCAAATTTTCAAAACCACATACAGTACATGTATTACAGTAAATACATCGCATTTTTGGCCCATGCGGTCATCAAACATACATGTATGCGATATGTAGGTCCATTTTGTGACCAAACAGCAGCCCCGTTTTTTGAAAGAAGACATACTATAAAAGTTTTCCAAGAATATGTGCATATTTACTGCTAATTTTCAACTCGACCAAGAAACAAGCTAACTCATGGAATCATTACAACACCCTGGGTGGATGTGCTTCAGAGTGGCCAAGTACGTGAACAATTGCCACAAATGATTGTTGAAATGCTACCCAAAAACGAACAACAAACATTTATTGAAGATATTTTACTGGAACCAAGTTTTGGTGTACTTATCTTTGCAATCGAAATGTATGAAGAATTGTCATTGCGTGGAATCGTTATGTCTCGAAGTTTTGGTGAATTATTTACTCTTTCGTCAGAACCATGGGATATAAAACTATCGGACTTATCCTACGATTTTTACAGGGACGTTATAGGTGGTCTTTGGATAAAGGACAAATCCGTGTTAGTAGAATTTTCAAACGAAGACTTATACCATCGGCTGAAATCTGTATCCATTTGGGACGGCGTAATAGGTATAAATATTTTATCATTTATTGATCTAATTTTCTTGGTTTAAGAAACTTGCCTTAATATCATGCCGACAGTATTCAATGAGGACGCTGGGATATCAATGAAGATTTTATATACTAACGGAGAAATGCATAATGTAAGGATAACTACTGCAGCATGGAAATCATGTTCATCAAAATATATCCAGACAATTGTAGTGAGTGCTGACGGTGATCATTGGATTGGTTCTATCACTATTGACGATGGCTATTTATTATGCACCAAAAATTGTATTTGCGAGGAAAATAGTTGTCAAAAAATCTCGCATCAAAATTTGCTTGAGTCTTTATCAAGTTATGGCGCACCGACTGTCGGTACAACCTGTTCCGGAGGACAAAAGTGTGAACTTTCCTTTTTCAAAAATGGTAAATTTTAACTTCATTTCCTGAGGTTTCGGGAATTGTAGTGAATGTTTAAAAATATATTTTTACCCCCTTTTCTCAATAGTGGCCGAGAAAAATTATTTCACGACATAAACTTACTGCAGCTATACTGACTTGTAAAAAAGTGTCCAGAATGACCGATTGTCTAAAAATATTTAGGAATATAACTACCAGGAAGGGCGCAAAAAATAATAAGCAAAAGTCATAAATTATGATAAGATTATCATTATGATAAAATTGCATTTTCAGCGGATGACGGTTTTGAAGATGTTATCCATCATTTGTTATCATCATACATTGCTTATAGTGGAATGACTGTTCCAGAAGATTTACCTACCATTATTGAAAACTTAACTACGACAGAGCACTGGTATTTACGTACAGTGGTGGGTAATCACGAGTCGATTGCAACTTTGATTGAGCGCGACGACTTTGTTTCAATTGAATTTGCCATGAACATTCTTAATCAATTGAAACCCTTTATAACATCGGACCAGTTAACGCAACTGATTCCAATTGTTCGTGGAGCAATCGATTGGACCTATACATTCGACAAATTAAGTCCTAATAGGCAAAATGTAGAAAACTAACAACTTGCATTTGAGATAACACTTTTTTGCAGAAAAAAGGTATTTCAAATGATTAGGTGGTGTACTTCATCATAAGTTAACAACTATAAAAAAAAGTTTGAAAAGCGTACATTTTCTTTAATGCAATTTAGGCACTTTTTTTGCCGCGTTTGTTTTTTAGACCAAGAAAACCAGTTTCACGCGTGAAAGAGACCACTTTAGTAGAGAAAATCAGGCTAAGCCTACTGGGAAAATTATATTCGAACTAAGGCAAAAAAAACATACGGTATACTCTAACAAAAGTAATGAGTTATATTTTACATTATTGATCAAAGAGTTAAAGTCATTGAAACCGCAAGCAGAAAACGAGCACCGGTGACTTCTCAGGCGAATTTGGCTAATAATTTTTGCATTTGGCTGATGCGAACAAACGGCAGAAGCATTTATCAATTACTGATCACGGCATTTTTACACTCTCGAAATTCAGAGCTGGTTAACAACAATTGCCAGACGTTTCTCTCGATTGATTATCGCAATTATCATTTGGGAGATGTTGAAAGTGCAGAAGAAGTGCTAGATAAATTGATGTCAATTATACAAAATTTAGTTGAAGATGCCAGAAAAGAGTTATTCGATGAACTGATAATCGCAACCATGATAGCATTAGATGTCGAAAAAGTTCTTACAAAAGCCCGTATAGGTGAGTTGAGCAAAATTGTCCTGGCGTTTTCAAAGACTTCCAAATTGAAAGTGCCACTAAATAAAATCATATTTTCTAGTTCAATACTATTCATCAGTTTTTAAGTTTTAAACTGTGATTTATATAGCAGTGGGTTCAGGATTTATACATATGATTAATCTTGAAAATTAATCTTGATTTTATCATCAAATTTCTGTAAAATAATTACGTATGACTTGTCAATATTACTTACTGAAGCTGTTCTATCACAAAATTGTTAACACACATTCTATGAGATTGGGTTTGCGGGGCTACTTTGTCATGATTTTTTTAGCTTCGCTGCGCGGGGCTGCTTTCCAAACCAGCTAAAACGCACTCTCATTACCGTTTTTCGCGATTACTTTGACGGTTAACAAGTGTTGGAAAGGTTTTCAGAATTACGATATGATGCAGAAAGACAAGTTATGTTTCCTTTTTGTTTCCCTTTTGTTTCCTTTAAACTAAAGTCGAGTTTAGATGTGCTGGATTACAAAATATTGGAATTTTATGACTTAATGGAAACGTATATCGCTGCAATTGGTGATATAGATACTGGGTATGCGGCGTATGAAGAATTAATACACAAAATCGGGGAGCTAATGGGGACATCAATGGATGTTCTAATCACGAAAGCTGCTTACGAAAAAAACTTTCAGAATGATAATGATAAAGCTATGGTTTTAACAGTTTTTGAAATGCGTTTGCACATTTTTTAGGGAGCTTGGTTTGAACCAAATATAGATAATAATGGTACTGATAGCGGCAGTGATGCCGACAGTGGCAATCATAACGGTACTGATATTGAAAACGATGATGGAAATGTCAATAATGGCACTGATAGTGAAAACGATAGTGATATTGATAGTGGATTGAACAGTTCCAATGACACGGATACTGATAACAGCACTGATAGTGGTAACTATAATAGTACTGACAACGGTGATGGGGATAACGGTACCAGTACGGCAGCAGGTATCACTACGGCAGCAGGTGTTCTAACCACTACTGCCGCTACTCCGACACCTTTGTCCTGGGTTCAAATAAGAAATAGTTTATTTAAAAATTGGTTTGCATGACACAACAAGTTGTCTGAACTACAACATGTACTACAACATACACAATTTTACAAAAACATATTAGGCAATATAAACATTTCGTTTTTTCATGATTTTCTTGATTTTATTTATTTACAAGAAAACGCTCATTTTGGCACAGTTAACAGACTTATGCGCTATAACAGGTTCTTCTACAAAATACTTATAAAAGACAACAAAATATTATTTGACAAAATATTTATGACTTGAAGTCAAAAATTAAAAAAAAGATTTTTTAAGTTTTTCAGATCACTATTTTAAAAAAAAAGTTCTGCAAAATAAACGGAGTCAAACATTTAGAGCAACCACTTTTTTTTAGAAATTGAACCAAATTGAAACCCTAGAAAAAAATTGTATTTTAAAACTTTTTGAATCCAGAATCAGTCGACAACAACAAAAGAAGCTCTTCCAACAACAACCACAGCCCCTTTGGTTACAACAACTATGGCAACGTTTGAAATAACGGCCAACAACATGTTGGAGAATTTAGGTCAAGTGGGTAAATTTTGGACTTTAAAGTTAGAATTCACGTCTCTATCCATGACGCCCGAATGGAGGAACATTCTAGAGATATCATCGGACTCTTCCTCAGAAGACCGACTTATCAGTCTCTGGATGGACGCAAATGGTTATGATATGTATTTTTGTTCGGCAACCAGCTGCCCATCGTTCACTCTTGTACGAAATGTTCCAACAGCGATTGAAATATCGAACAAGGCAAATTCAGAAGGTAATATTGCGAATTATATTAAATAAAATTAAAAAGTAGCCATTTTACATCAGCCAAACGATAGAAAAATTTTTGACGCAAATAAAAGTTTTTAAACTTTCAGAGCCCACTCTTGTGAATATTTTCACTTCAACAAAACAGTCACCAGCAAACATAACAAAATAGGTCCACCACCTGCGCTGTTATGTTTCCGCTCAACCCCGTCGGTGCCATTATGTTTCCGCTTTTTCGGGATTTTTTTTCCAGTTAATCCGCCCACTCACTGCGCTGTTATGTTTTCGCCGGAAATATTATTGGCCTTAATATTTTCGTCATTAAAAATTATTAAGAAAATTATAAGAAAATGTATTTTTTTGGCTGTTTATATTTTATTTCTCTGTTTTCCGCACATACAAATTTCCGATAAATCGCCTACGCATTGCGCCGTTATGTTCCCGACCGTGCCTTTATGTTCCCGGTTTTTCGAACAATTTGGTGGAAACATAACAGCGCAGGTGGTGTATATGAAGCTACAACAAATCTACAAGCGATTAAATTAACTTAGAGATTCCTTAGTACTCTTGAACTGCTACGGGGCGAAGTCGAATAAAAGTAGTGAAAAGTTATGGTTATTCGACAGTATTTGCTTGTCATTCTGGTAATATTTGATGATATAATGATTCACTATTAAAGGACTTACCGAATACACGATCATGGTCAATGACACAGTCGTTCATCGTGAGATAACGAATGGAAACAATGGCGATCAGTTTGATGAACTTTCTGTTTATGCGACCAAACCTGACTACAAGGCAGCTTCCGGCTTAATAAGTGGCTACGTATTCGTAGATTTCAGCAAAACAACAACAACAAGAACTCCACTAACAACAGCAACAACTGAGACGCTTTTACCAGGATTTGATGTCAAAAAGGACAAAATGATTGCCAAAGTCCCCATGATTGGAAAATATTGGCAAATGAACCTTGATCTGCGTTTAAATAAAATTAGTGAGAAATGGACAAACATTCTAGGCCAGGGATCGAAATCACGAAATAAAAAAACCTTTTTCATAATTTAAATTAAGTGTGAATGGATTTTATGATCACAAAATTAGAAAAATAATGACAGAATGCAACTTAGTGGTCTTTACTTTTAAGTACGTAATCTTCACGAATTTATAAGATAAATTTTAAAACATCATCAAAATTGAGTTTAAATGAAGGCATTGTAACTTCAGTCTAAACAAATGAATTAAAAAATATAGTAAATGCTTAATTGCTGCCCTCTCAACCTTATTACAAAAGGTGATCTTTTTAAACCCATTTTAGTATCCCCATTTTAGACTCAGTGGAAAATGAGGCCAGTACATTTATAAGTATTTGGGTCGGTCCTTCTTCATCTTCGGTCTTCGTCTGTAATCCGTCAGGCTGTTTTAATAATAATGAAGATAGCTTGGTATTATCCAGAGACACCTGGACATCCTTGGAGATTTCCGTATCGCCCATAGGACAGACAGATCGATATCAAATTTGGGTAAATGGTGAGGTATTGCATCAAGAGGAGTCAGAGTTAGAGACTTATAATGATGTTGATTTATACATAACGAGTGAAAATTTTGAGCCGGCTTTTGTCAGAATCAACAATTTTGTATTCCAGCCAGGTTGGGATGTTAATCTACTTTCCAAATATTCCCCGTAAATTACGGGGCCCGGGGCCGTAATACTCAACTTGCCTTTATGTTCAAAGGAAGAAAACATTATTCTAATTATATAGAAATTAGAAAGTTGATTACATGTGGATTACATATTTATACGAAAGTACAAATTGATAAATGTACCAATATGTATTGTAAGAAATTAGTAAAAGAACACCCAGTCACGTGATAAATCATTTTGAAGGCAAAAGGCCATTCTTTGGTTTTTTGGTGCATCAAAATTCTGTTATTCCGCTGCGGAATTTCCAAATAATGATCAAATATAATTTCTAACAATTTATGTCATTAGTATATTAGGTATTTCCTTAAAGAATAGTCCATAAAACAAAAATAACATAAAAACACGTTTTGGTAGATGACACCCTTAGAAAAGATATCAAACTAATTGCAAACGCCTGTACGCCAAAACCATGTTTAAACGAAGGAGAATGTGAGCTTGAGTCAGATGAATCTTACAAATGTCGATGTAAAGATGGCTATGAAGGTCCAAATTGTCAAATTACGCCTTGTGCGAATAAACCCTGCTCAAATGCTGGTCAATGTGTAATTCAGGATTTCAATTTTGTATGTGTTTGTATTGAAGGCCAGGATTCGATACTTTTTTAAACGAATATAATGCAAATCATGCGCTCTTATTTTTCAAAGGCAAAATAGAAAGATGCCGGCGTAAGGTTTAACACACGGTATGAAATCCGGAAAAATAAAACCGGGTAAAACATCACGGCGCAGGAGATATATTGAGTTATCATCGAAATTTTAAAGTCGTACAATTTTCGTAGCATACCGTTAAAATCCGACCTACATATTTACAAGTCAGATACATGTCCCATGTCGAATCCTGTCTAAGGTTTTAGCGGTGAAACTTGTGAAATAACTCCGTGCTCTGGTAATCCCTGTACTCATGGAGGCGTGTGTAGTCTGAATGGTTCATCATTTAAATGTACGTGTCCTCCTGGGTATAGTGGCGAGATTTGTGAAATTACTCCCTGTAACTCAAACAAATGCCTTTATGATAGCCACGGTATGAAGACTAAGCTTTAAACTCATCAGATTCATTTTTTGGCAACGTGGTCATATTATTGCACTTCAATAGACAATTGAATAAATTATTAGACTAATTATAGACTAAATTCGAGGTTATACTGGCTGGACGGTATAAAAAGCGACCAATCATTGACTCATTTAATAAAAGTTCTTGAATGCGCAATCATGTCGCACATCACTTGTAAACAACTGGTCGCTTTTTATACCGTCCAGCCAGTAGACTCTATTACAAGCAGCGCGGTGAGTTGTTTGCGTGACTAAAGGACGCTAGCCAATAGGAGGCGCCTATAAAAAATCATGAGCCAATAAGTGTGCTTGTGATTCAGTTACAGACGCTCCGCGCTTACGGCGCTGGCGTCTGTAACTGCTTATTATAGACTAAATTCGATGTTATAATTTTGTCGAATCACAAATCGTAATAGTCGTTGAATGTAGTAAAAATTTCATACCTTAATAATAGTGAATGTGTGCTCGATGATTCTTTTGGCTATACATGCAACTGCCCACCAAATTTCAGCGGAAAATATTGCGAGGTCACACCTTGTACGACTAATCCGTGCCAGCATGGGGCCGACTGTACATTAGACGGATATTCACACGCCTGTCTCTGTCCGGAAGGCTACATGGGAAATATGTGTGAAGTAACGCCTTGCACTCATAATTCGTGTGAGAATAATTCCGAATGCATCATAACAGGGTCGACATACCAATGTAAATGTTCAAGTTATCGGTTAAAACAATTTTAACAGAATTAATTATTTGAACGTGGTCAATTATTTTTTTAGGGTTAAAATATATCAAAGATATTCACACAAGGCTAGGGTCCCAGGTATCCTTAAAAATACACTTGACAAACAAGCAATGGTTTTGTCTTCTTTATTGAATTAATTTCAAATTCATTGTCAATAATATTGAGCAAATTTAAAAGCAATTTTCTCAAACAGCATCATTATTAACCAATCAAAGTCCATTTACTGGAAATTCATGTGAGATTTCACCCTGTGATGGAAATCCATGTCTGCATAATAGTACATGTGGCGAAACCCCTCTTGGGTATGAGTGTGATTGCGAGGGCGGATATTATGGGAAAAACTGTGAATTGTCGCCTTGTTCTAACATGCCATGCCAACATAATGGAATATGCGGTGTGAGCAATAGCACGTTCGTGTGTGAGTGTCCAAATGGATATAGTGGACTAAAATGCGAAAGTACACCTTGTTCAGTTGAGAAATGTTTAAACAATTCAAAGGACGGGTGACATTAGTAAGTTTTTACTAAAAATATATATTCCTGTGAAATTAAGGTTTCTCGGTATTCCGGGTATTTTTTGGGTAGGCACCGATGAGAACATACAGTAACCAGCTACTGCATCATCTCAAAGTTCACCGTTTTTATTTCAATATTTTGTAAAATGAGGTCACCCGTTGAGGAAGTGCCAGATAACTGGCTCGACATACGAATGCGACTGCGAAGATGGATATCAGGGCAAGCATTGTGAAGTGACCCCGTGCACTAATAACGAGTGTGAAAATGACTCTGAATGTATTATCGCTGATTCAAGTTACAAATGCCAGTGTTTAGAGGGGTTTTATGGCGCAAAATGTGAGAATACCCCTTGTTCACAAAATATGTGCAAAAACGATTCAACATGTATTGTTCATGGCAAGACGTATAAATGTCAATGTCCAGATGGCTATTCAGGTAATTATCATAACGTATTATTGTTAAGAAGGAACCGTAAAAAAATCTCAATCAAAATTTGTATTATTATAATGTGAAATTTCCCACGTGTTATCTTCCTTGACTCCTATTGGCTTGCCTAACGTTTTTGGTTGATAACTAAAATCCAAAAGATGCAAATTAAAATTTGTCAAAAATGATAATTAACTTTCAAATGACTCAATGCGAAATTGCACAGATTTGAGAAATCCAACCGAATTAAAAATAACAATCGGGAGAAGTTTGACCGGGTGTTAAGAAATAGTTCGTTAAGAAAAAAATTGGTTCGCAAGTCAGTTTGAAAACTCCAACATATAATACTTATTGGGTATCCACAGTTAATCTTTAGGTCAGTATTGTGAAATAACACCATGCACGACACATCCTTGTGAGAATGATGCCAGTTGTGCTGTCAATAATTCGACATATTCTTGTGAATGCAAAGAAGGAACGTCTGGCCAAAACTGTGAAAGAACACCTTGCAGTACTGATCCATGTGTGAATAATGGAGTTTGTAGTTTTTATCAAAATGAGTATATTTGCCAATGTCCTACTGGATACTCAGGCAAAAGGCATTGAAAATCACAGTTAGTTTGTATTAAATAGAGTGATTTTGACATATGTTCAGCTCTACTGTAAAGCCCGCTGGGTACCATTTTAGCAAACATTATTGCTACTGGCTAGTAAATCAAGCAATATCTTAGTATACAAACCTGTGATTTTAATTCCATTTCAGGCGATACATGTGAAATTTCCCCGTGTACTTTTAATGAATGTGAAAATTCTTCTGAATGCATCATTGAAGAATAGGGTTATTTAAATGTTATTTTTCATCAACCAATCACTTTTGTCATTTTAAGCACAGTTTCAGAAGTACTGGTGTGGGTCGTCAGTTTGTCAACGAGATGGACGCGAGTCTTACAATAGATAAGACCGAGTACTGTTTCAAACCTACAAGCGAAATTTTCTCGGTGACACTTTTTTTCTCACTCCAGTATTACTTTTTCAAACTTTAAATTTAAACCTGAATGGTAGACAAATTAAGTAACGTAGACGATGTTTNGAATGCGACTGCGAAGATGGATATCAGGGCAAGCATTGTGAAGTGACCCCGTGCACTAATAACGAGTGTGAAAATGACTCTGAATGTATTATCGCTGATTCAAGTTACAAATGCCAGTGTTTAGAGGGGTTTTATGGCGCAAAATGTGAGAATACCCCTTGTTCACAAAATATGTGCAAAAACGATTCAACATGTGTTGTTCATGGCAAGACGTATACATGTCAATGTCCAGATGGCTATTCAGGTATTAATCATGACGTATTATCGGTAAGGAGGAACCGTAAAAAATGTCACAAATATGTTACAAATACATACACTGTACTATGTCATAGTATGTATGTCAATTTCCCCACTTGTTATCTTCCTTGAGTCTTATTGGCTTGCTTCCCCCTCCTAACGGTTTTGACTGATGACTAAAATGCAAAAAATGCAAATTAAGGACGTTGGTGACGTAAACGGCAATAATTCGAATTCGAGGGGGGTCATCAACGTCCTTAAAATTCGTCAAAAATGATAATTAACTTCAAAAAACTCCATGCGAAATTTCACAGCTTTAAAAATCCAACCGAATTTAAAATAACAATCGGTATACTATTGACCGGATTAAGGAAATAATGAGGAATATTTTGATTAGCCAACAGCTCAAATCTTCCTCTTCGGAGTTAAGAAATAGTTCGTTAAGAAAAAATTGGTTCGCAAGTCAGTTTGAAAACTCCACCACAGTCCTTACTCATTTATCGGACGCTCAATTATTGGACGATTGCACATTTATCGGACGCTTTTTTGGCCAAAATGGGGCCATTCTAATAGTAAACTGGGGCTTTTTGTGACGATGCTCCTTTTTCGGACGCTATTTTCGAGAACCGAAAACGTCCGATAAATGAGTAAGGACTGTAATACTTATTGGGTATCCACAGTTAATTTTTAGGTCAGTATTGTGAAATAACACCATGCACGACACATCCTTGTGAGAATGATGCCAGTTGTGCTGTCAATAATTCGACATATTCTTGTGAATGCAAAGAAGGAACGTCTGGCCAAAACTGTGAAAGAACACCTTGCAGTACTGATCCATGTGTGAATAATGGAGTTTGTAGTTTTTATCAAAATGAGTATATTTGCCAATGTCCTACTGGATACTCAGGCAAAAGGCATTGAAAATCACAGTTAGTTTGTGATTTCATATAATTATAAACGTGACCTCGAAAATCGAAAAATTGTGAGCTTAAAAATAGAGTGATTTTGACATATGGTATTCAGCTCCACTGTAGAGCTTTTACAGCTCGAAACCCGCTAGGTACCATTTTAGCAAACATTCTTGCTACTAGCTACCAAATCAAGTAATATCTTAGTATACAAACCTGTGATTTTCATTCCTTTTCAGGTGATACATGTGAAATTTCCCCGTGTACTTTTAATGAATGTGAAAAGTCTTCTGAATGTATCATTGAAGATAGGGTTATTTATATGTTATTTTTCATCAACCAATGACTTTTGTAATTTTAAGCACAATATCAGAAGTATTAATTTTTCAAACTTTGAATTTTAACCTGAGTGCTAGACAAACTATGTACACCCCCTCCGCTGTTATCTTGCAACTATCGCATGCAAAAAATCTGCAAGATAACGACGCGAACGGGGAAATCTGCAAGATAACAGCGCAGGGCTTAATACATAAAGATAGGGATTCCTGGAAAACGGGCCGAAAAAAAATCTGCAAGATAACGGAACCAACGGGAAAATCTGCAAGATAACGAGTGACAATATAACAGCGCAGGGGTGTAACGTAGGCGATGTTTATTATTTGTATAATCCAGAAATAGACTCTGAATACAGTTGCAAATGCGCTTCGCACCATTACTATGGATTACTCTGTGAGAATACCCCCTGTTCCGACATGCCATGTGTGAACGGAGAGTGCAAAATCAATTTGGCTGCGATGAATGGCTACATATGCGATTGTCCAATTGGTTTTGGTGGAGATAAATGTGAGGAAACGCCATGTTCTAGTAATCCATGTGAAAATGACGGTATTTGTAGTATAACAGGATCAAGTTCGGGTTGCGATCGGATCTTATTTTTCTTAACCGCCACGTACCATGAACATGAACGAGTACAACCCTGACATCAAAGTGGGATTTTAAAACCAGTTAACTTATCTTCAAACTCGTTTTTCATATATTTTTTTTGGAATAAGAAGAAACGTTTTGCCTACTATCGTATTCCAACTCTGAATTCAGTTTTATATGTGAGTGTCCTGAAGGCTATAAGGGCACACGATGTGACATTGACCCGTGTACACATAACTCTTGTCTTAATGACTCAAAATGTTTCATCGATGGGGCCACATACAAATGCCATTGTCCCAACGGTTATTCTGGGAAGTATTGTGAAACAACAGCTAGGGTGATCGTTATGTGTTAGCGCATAAATACGATAAAATAAGAGCTTATACCCATGTTTAGAAACTAAGGTAACTTCTCAAAACGGTGAGCATTTATATTTATTTTTTCATAATTGCATTGGTGAATGCAAGAATTCCTCGAAAAAACGCAAAACTCAAACAACGCTCACCCTATCAATAGCTTGTACAAGTGAGCCATGCAACAACAGTGGATTCTGTGAATTTGACGGGCCAAATTTTAGCTGCACATGTCCAAACGGGTTCAGTGGCACACAATGTGAAATTTCAGCATGTGACATTGAACCGTGTATCAATAATGGGGAATGTCAAGTTAGTAAAACATCAGTTATGGGTTATGAATGCAAATGTCAAAGGTGGTTTTAATATACAAATGAGTTATGTAGAATGAAACACAGGATTCGTAGTTACCGAACAGTTCTTTTTTTTATCGGTTGAATAATTTTATTGAAATGATAAAGGACAGACAAATGTTTAATCTAATTTGTAATCTTATTCAATCATTAAGCTCATTTTAATTCTTGTGAATTTTAAATTCCGCCAATTTTTATTCCCATCGCCATTTTAATTTTCAACTTTTGTCCGCTATGTCGCTTTTCAAGTTTCGTCAATTTGGCTATACACAAATTTGGTAAAAATAAAAATGCCCCCTTCTCTAAAATAATAAAACCACGAAAGTGGCTATTCGGGATCAAATTGCGAAATTAATCCTTGCTCTTCTCAGCCGTGTTTGAATCAAGGCGTCTGCACTGTACTCAATCAAGACTATACATGTGATTGTTTACAAGGATACAGCGGTAAAACATGCGATGTGACACCATGCACGTTTAACGCCTGTGCCAATAATTCAACATGCGAAGTTATCGGACACCATTACACTTGCGAATGTGAAAGTGGGTTTTCGGGACAGCATTGTGATACGACACCATGTTCTCAAAAACCGTGTTTTAATGACGGACAGTGCTCGTTTGAAGGAACTGATTATACATGTAATTGTAAACCAGGTTACTCCGGTCGACAGTGCGAGATCACACAGTGTTCAGTTTTGGGGTTTAGCAAGAATTTCTTATCAATTCAAAAAATTCGCATGAATAAATAGCATGAATTGAAGTCAACGTGAAAGACGAAATCCATTTGGCCCATTCATTCGCAATATTAATGAAAAATATCCCTCAATATTATTGATCGAATTCACTTTTAATAAACCTTAGTGGCAAACAAAATTATCAAGATGCTTCCTGAACAGTTTTTTTATATAATGACCCAAATGATTTGGGTCGAATCGCATTACGTGGAGCTCCTTGTTGTGATAGTCTATGGTCACTAATACATGATGTTTTTTAGCAGTCTATACTGTATATTCATGGATTACCCAATTTTGGGTACGTTTTAAACGCGCATATTTTAGGATACATTTACTAAATAAAATATTATAATATTATTTAAAAATTTGTTTTTTAGGTAGTAATTCAATTAGTTAGCCATTTAATGGCGTTAACTCACAGGGGGAAGTGCGTGTAAATAGACACGCAACTCGTTTTTTTCGTCGATTTAAGGCATATGGACGCCCCGTAGGGCAGAACAGGTATTGGTGACCCCCTCAACTTTTCGAGAAAATTCGATTGACGGTGTTATTTTTTGCGTAGGTTGGAGATTTCAAACAGCTCTCTAGTGTGCCCTGGTGGCCCAAATCAATTTTTGGATAGTCAGATCGATGTAGTTTAACGAGCTCTACAACTTGGTTTTACCAGTTTTTTTTGCATTATTGCGAATTATTGTGAATTTTTTAAGTGCGTGTTTATTTACACGCATTTTCCCAAAAACTCCTTCCCCTGAGAGTTAAGGATGCATATTTCGAAAAGAATCTTAACAAATTGATAAAGCCACTTGTAAACCAAACAAAGACAATCCATGTCAAAACGGCGGAAGATGTATTATTGATAATGATTCGTACAAATGTTTATGCCCTCTTGGTTTTGCCGGGCGTAATTGCGTGACTGGTCCATGCTCTCAAGATCCCTGTGTTAATGATGGCGTATGTACAAATAAGGTACGATGTTTAAACTGAGTTATAACTTTTTTGTCGTCTAAAGCAAAAGCTTTTATAATTGAAGTAATTAACTAAGAAAATAATTCATAAACTATTGACTGGGTACGAATTCTGAAGTGAAAAAAAATCTCAAAGCACTCTAATGGAAAGTATCTGACATACGTATCTGGCACCGGGTAACTGAAAAAAAAATTAATATTTTTCCTACCAATTGAAGAATTTCATAATTTTACCCAGTGGTCAAGTTCCATTAGTTAAAGCTTTTAGGCTTCAAAATTTGAGCAAAGGGTCAGTTTAAACAGTCTAAAATAAGGGTGCTTCTTATGAGTGCGCATGCAAAGACGGGTTTTCGGGCAGTAGATGTGACATTGATCCCTGCTTCGATTTGCCCTGTGAAAATGACGGAAAATGTTCGGTTTTGAGAAACAGTTTTCAATGCACTTGTGTCGAAGGTTATCGCGGAGAAAAGTGTGAATTGGATCCATGTTTCACTCAACCATGTTTGCATAATGGAACGTGCAGTTTAGCTTGACAAAATAATATGCCATTCTTACATGTAATTCGTACATCTAATGTGTACATGTAATTCGTGCATAAAATTATTGCATGTATTTCGTACATGTACGGGCTATCCAACCTCAACTACTACGTTTTTGTCGCTATTTTAGGCTTACAAAATCAGTTGAGGTTGGACACCCCGTATGTCTTACATTTAAAGATATACATTATCTAATACATTATTTAATCCATTATACATAGTGGTTTAAGTGGCTTTGTTTAATCGAGTGATTTTGTTTTGAGCAAACAGCTACCTGAAATTTGGCTGCAAACCTAAAATTCCTAACACTCACGGCGTTTTTCCTATTGAAATTTATAGCCTCAATGATTGATTAGTTGAAATTGTCAAGCCAACCGATAGTGTAAACGGGCCTGAATTTGCTTGCAATTGTGCTCAAGGATTCGAGGGAAATTTGTGCGAAATTACGCCCTGCTCAAATAACCCCTGCGAAAACGGATCAGAATGTCAAATAAATAATGGCGATTATACATGCATTTGCCCAGCGGGTTTTTCTGGAAAAAATTGCCAAGACACGCCGTGTAGCACAGACCCATGCAAACATGGTGGACAGTGCCGCGTTGTTGGCGCTCTATTCGAATGTGTGTGTCCAGACGGATACTATGGACACGACTGCTGGTTTACGCCATGCGTCTCGAAAAAGTGTCAAAATGGCGCCGAATGTGTTATTGAAAATAAGAACGCTTTGTGTAAATGCTTCGATGGGTTTTTTGGCGATCAGTGTGACTTAACAACGTGCTCTGAGGAGCCGTGCGAGCCAGGATTCGAAATTTGTTAATTGAAATACTACAGAGTTTGTAGTATATATATAGGTACAGTTTTTCACCTAACTCTTTTCATATGTTGAAATTAATGGACGTGAAAACCGATAAAAATCGAACCCATATATCAGAATAATGGTGTTTGTGCTGTTGTTCCTGACGGATACGAATGCTCATGCCCTGAAGGATATTTTGGCACAAATTGTCAAAATACACCTTGCTCAGATCAATCATGCTCAAACCGGGGAATTTGTGAAATTCATGGACCGGAGTATTTTTGCAGTTGTAATTCTGGTTATTCAGGCAAAGACTGTTCTATTTCGGCTTGTTTTGATAATCCTTGCAAGAATGGCGGTGTTTGTGATTTAAAAGTTGAAATTCATCCACGACAACTAGTTCCGAAGGTAGTTTTTACAACAAATGCATACATATGTATAAACATACCATATGGGGACGCTCAGACTGTAAG
>SCLG01000024.1:157935-168290 GCA_004367875.1 Oikopleura albicans
TAACGGATTATGAATAACTTGTAGGCCTTAAAATAAGATCTGAAAAAAGATAGGCCGCTTTTAAAATACAGGTTTGATTGTAGACACCATAGGAAGGTTACGCCTTGTTCGTCACTACCATGTCAAAATAATGGAGCATGTCTGATTGTAGCGAACGAATCAATTACGGGCCAAATGTTGGATGCATCATACGAATGCGATTGTCCACAGGGATTTTCAGGCAATAATTGTGAAATAACGCCGTGTTCAAGCAACCCATGTTTGAATAGCGGTTCATGCAAGACGGAAAAATCCTCTTATTTCTGTGACTGTCTTGATGGATTCCATGGGAAGAATTGTCAAGTGACACCATGCTCGTCGAACCCATGTCAAAACGGTGCTCAATGTTCCATAAGTGGCGGTTCGTACACGTGCGATTGTCTGCAAGGGTTTTATGGGATAGGCCCGAGTATAAAATGCTTACTATCATAAACGCCTAAAAACAATAAAGTATAAGAAACAACGAAAACTCAAATGAAAAATTTACATTAAAACTACAAATTTGACTAAACCTTGGACTTAAGACCAACCCAAATTAAAAAACAACAACAACGGAACTAGTTTTATAGTTTTCAAGATATTGGATTCGTTTTATTTGTAAAAAAATGAAAATTCAAAAAATGAAGATTTTTCGAAAGAGTCCGAGATATGACATTAGTGAAAAGTGACAATATAACGCAAGCGCTAGCGTATCAATTAGACTTTTCTAATCGATTCCTTATTATTCCTTATTAGTTCACAATTGGCTGAAAATGTGTCCAAAAATTTGTGTCAGAAAATTTCTATGCTTATTAGTCAATTTTAAATCTCGATATAGAATGTCAATTTGATTCGTGTTCATCAAACCCCTGTGAAAACGATGGCCGCTGTATTCCTACCGGTAATGATTATATATGTGTTTGTGAGTCCGGATTCCAGGGTGACAATTGTGAGATAACCCCGTGCACAACTAACCCCTGCGAAAATAATGGTATATGTACACTAAATGGAACGTTGTCCATGTCCTACGAATGCAAATGTCCTACCGGATTTTCCGGTGACACATGTCAAATTACACCATGCACGTTTAATCAGTTTAGGGTGTCATGATCCCAGTACGTGTACGAAAAAATTCTTTTAAAAACCGGGTTTTTTATCCATTCGTTATATCGTAATGATTTTAAAACGCGAAAAAAATTTTCTAGCAAAAATGCATATTTCTCCTTAAGTGCCGCACTTAAGAGGGGGAGGACAGTTATACAAAAATAGTTTAAAAGAAGTAAATCGCCTTTTGGTGATTTGCCTTTCGGTGATTGGCCGAGCGCGCTCAAAAAAGACCAATGACAGGTCACATAGGCCTCAGACGCGCTGTCAGGCAACGTTACCAAAAAGTGGTAAACTTATTTATTGTTTTCGCGTTTGAAAACCACTGCGATACATACAAAGAATAGTGTATATAGAAGTTAAAAGCGGACACCCCAAATTAGTGTCTAAATGGTGGAAAATGTGATGTGGTGGGAAGTAGTTTTTCGTGCATTTGCGAAAACGGATACAGGGGAGACACCTGCGAAATCACCCCGTGCTCCAATAATCCATGCTTGAATGGTTCATTCTGTTCCCTAAAAAAAGAAGCCAATTCAACAAAATTTGATTGCAATTGTTTGGATGGCTTCTCTGGCTTACGCTGCGAAGTAACACCATGTTCTTCAGTATTATGTGAAAATTTTGGTGTCTGCGAAGTGAACGGTTCTGGTTATCAATGTAGGTGCCTCAATGGATTTTTCGGCCAAATGTGCGAAATAACGCCATGTACAGGAAAACCTTGCGGTATAGGGTCGGTGAGTCATATTTGACACTGATTAGAGATTTAATGGTACATTCAAATTTCTTTACGTTAAATTTGAGTCCTCTTCGAAATCTCAGTGAGTTCCTGCGAAAAAAAAACGTAGACAGAAAATAATTTGTATCATTCCATTTCGTACCATAAACAGTAATTTGATAAAGATAAAAAATGTAATGATATTTATTTATATGAGTATTTCACGACATATTAAACGTGACATGTCAATTATTCGAAAGCGTTTTCGTGACTTTATTAAGTTTAAAATAACAAATTTCTTCAGTACATGTATATGTACACGTGATTTTAAAAGTTAAACTCAAACTATTTGGAGCTGAAATGGACAAAAACATCTTGTAAAAATACTACAGTCCTTACTCCTTTTTGGGACGCTTTTTCGGCAAAAATGAGGCCATTCTACCGATACAGAAATGTAATAGAATAATGATCTTTTTATCACGATGCTGCTTTTTTGGACGCTATTTTCGAAAACCGAAAACGTCTCAAAAACGAGTAAGAACTGGAGCTTATTATTATAATACAGTCCCTACCTAGTTAACGGGTACCTAGTTAACGGATTTTCATATTTCAAGGTACCGGTTAACTATGTAGGGACTGTAGGGGTTTTCTTTGATTATCATTTTCGCTTCTTTGAGGGCCCCAAAACATTTTACCCCACTCACCCGCGAAATAGGTGGCGAATGTTCTGTGACTATTTCATCATCCGGTGCTGAATATGAGTGTTCGTGTGAAGATGGCTTTAGTGGCAAAAATTGTGAAATAACGCCGTGTACGTTGAACCGATGCGAAAACAATGGCAAATGTTCAATTAAGGACCTACAATCCCATTGCACGTGTGATGCGGGATTTACGGGCAATAAATGTCAGATAACACCTTGTTCTGACAATCCATGCAAAAATGGGGGCGCATGTTCAATTGACAGAGTTCAATTTGATAATGTTATTAACGGCGCTTTATTTATTTCAACAAAGGCTATTCATAAATGCACGTGTCCCTCAGGATAAGGTTAGAAATAGTACCTGGTCAGTGATACATTATTATTCGGCAAAAGCTTACTCTGTTTTTAATAAAATTATATAAATTAGGGTGTTCGCAGTCAAAAGTTTTCTGCCTCAGATTTTCATTTTGTCCGGTAATCAGCATTCCCATCTCGCCTCGAATTGAAATTAAAAAAATTCTAACCCAAGTTTAGGGTATTTTGGCGAATTATGCGAAAATACGCCATGTTCACAGCATGCATGTCTAAATTATGGCGAATGTGTGATTAAAGGTGCTGAATATATGTGCGAGTGTATTTCGGGATTTGGCGGTATATTCTGTGAGACAACGCCGTGTACAGTTGACCCGTGTTTAAATTCCGGCTCGTGTGATATTGTCGATTCTTTAAATGGCGCTGGTTTTAACTGCAACTGTCTGGACGGATATAATGGAACTACATGCGAAGTAACGCCATGCTCTCCTGATGATCGATGCAGTGAACAGGGTTCGAAAACAAAAAAATGTTGACATATTAGGATACAGTAATTGTAAAGGAATGATTTGTAAGGTCGTAGAATAATTACCTCGGAAATTTTTTCCGCAAGTCGTGTAACATAAGCCTCTAAAGAAGTGTAGACGATTTTGTGGACAATGCTATTTCAGGTTTAATTACATCAAAACTTTATGATAAAATAGATTTTTTTCAATTCTATCTCATCAAACATACGTTCAATCAAAACTCACTGTCTTCGAACCCTAACAGTGAAAACGGTAGATGTCGCATTGATGGCGCGAGCTTTGTTTGCGATTGTATGGATGGCTTTTCTGGTGACAAATGTGACATTGATCCATGTACCGAAAATCCGTGCGATAACGGATATTGTAGTGTTGACATCACGAACGAAAAAGCTACTGCATCTTGTTCATGCTTTCCAGGCTTTATAGGTAAAGAATTTTAAAATAAATGCTTTTAAGTCTATCTTTATTCAAATATGTAAATTACTGATCAAAAAATATTATCTAAAGTTACGTCACATTTTGAGATATTCACAAAATATACTATAAATGGTATACATTAAACCATTAATAGTATATTGTGTTTAAATCTGAAAATGTGACGTAACTTTAGATAAAATCGGGTAGTAAACCGTATAGTACTGTACCGTATACTACTGTACCGTATACTTCTTGTATATTTACCATATATTGTTATACACAGGATATGCCGTTAACCGTCAACTTTTTTCTCAAAACTGGACGGTGAACGGGGTTTCAGACGGTTAACCGCATATCCTGTATATCGCAGTGAAACGCGAAAAAAATAAATAATGTTACCACTTTTTGGTAACGTTGCTTGACAGCACGTCTGAGGTCTATGTGGCCTGTCATTGGTCTTTTTGAGCGCGCTGGACCAATCACCGAAAGGCAAATCACCGAGAGGCAATTTCCTTCTTTTAAAATAGTTTTGTATTACAGTCCTCCCCTCTCAAGTGCCGCACTTAAGGAGAAATATGCATTTCCACTAAAAAATTTTTTCGCGTTTTAAAATAAGGACGATATATGGAATATTTGATATATAATTTATATATTTGGAATTTTTTGTTATACCATGTTTTTAATCTTATTTAAGATCATAAAATGGTCTCTAATGCAAAAACGTGTTGCTAACTTATAACTTTTTAATTATAAAAAAATTAATTCGCAATTTAATTCACAAAAATTATTTCGCAATTAAATTCACAACCCACATCATAAGAGTATGATAAAAATGATTATAAATATTTTTTTTTTCACTTTGTATGACACATTAAAAGCAGGAGAACAGAACTTGTCGTTTTAGGACTTCTTGATAAAATTGGTCATTTTTCCAATATGACATAAAACTTTATATATAGGTCAATGGTGTGGTGAAACACCATGCACAAGTAATCCATGTGGATCAAATGGCTCATGTGAGGTCGACATTTTATCAAATTCGACTCCATCTTATAAATGCGAGTGTTATCACGGATTTAGTGGTTCAAATTGTGAGACATCTCTTTGCGATAATAAGCCTTGCCAGAATGGTGGAGTATGCACACTTGACGAAAATCTCACCAATGGATTTAAATGTGCATGCGTCGTCGGTTATAATGGTGATACCTGTGAGATCACACCGTGTAGCAAGGGTGACCACATACACATATTTTTGATATTAAACTAGATAGGGGATCAACGCTGAATTCGCGTTGAGCATGGCTCGAGGTTAGATCAAGGGTTGAAATAAACGGAGTTCGTCCAACTCTTATTGCACGTCTATGGAGCGAAAAAAAACTTTCGAGTCGAATATTTCTATTCTTGATACCGATTTTTTTTTCACTCGGTTGTAAAACAAAATTGCGGCCCATCTAGCAACTCTCAATCATTTTGTAAAACTATTTTGGACATCCTGTAATTAGTAATGAACCGTGTCTGCATAACGGCACATGTTCAATTGCTGGTGCCGGTTTTGAATGCTCGTGTCCGCTAGGATATTTTGGAAAGTATTGTGAGAAAACTCCATGCTCGGATGTTGCCTGTGAATATGATGGAACTTGTGAGATAGTTGATTCTATGCCTAAGTGTCAATGTCACGATGGATTCAGTGGACCCCGTTGTAAAACGACACCCTGTGAAAGGTTCTGTTTCAATGATGGCGAGTGTCATCTACAAAATCTTACACCAAAGTGCACCTGCTTATCGCCATTTTTTGGCGATAACTGTAATCTGACGCCCTGTACAAACACTGTTTGCAATAATGGCGGTACTTGTGAAGTTCAGGGTTGGACATTTCACGGGGCTTGTTCTTTACTCTGAAAATTTACACAGTGTATGCGGATCTATAGACCATTTTATCAGTTATTTTAACACGACTCATACCGATATAAATGACAGTTAACTTTATATGTTTTTCGTTTACTGAAGACATATAGAATTGCTATTTATTGCCAATAATAATATAATTATTAAATGTTATTAATTCCAATATTACAGTGCAATTATTACAGGTTGCAAACCGCGGAAAAATTTGTTGAGACGTTTTTTTAGAAAAGAAAATTTATTTGTTTTTAGGATAGTAAAAATTGAGGTTTCGCTCACGAAATAAAAACCACCAGAGATTGAGCATGGCCAAATTGTATTATGCTGTGGCGAGAATTATTCACCGTCTTCAAAAATTACATCATCTTTAGTGGAATAAGAAAAAATGAAATTTAGCATTTGCGTATTTATGTCTTGTTTTAAGGGATCGAATTCGACGAACTTCTGACTTAGGTCGCTGAAAATTATAATATGAAACCATTTTGATATTTTTCTAACCCCACAAAAGTGTAACCCTTTTATTATTTTTTAATTGAATTCAACCCTCAAAAAGTACAAGGATCTCAAGGTGTATGCGTCTGTAAATCAGGTTATTCAGGTCCAAACTGTGATATTACTCCATGCACAAATAGTCCTTGTCTTAATGATGGGTTTTGCACAGACGTTATAACAACACAACCAGAGAACTTAGACCAGCCGTATGTAGACTTTTATTGTCTCTGCAAGGAAGGGTTTACTGGTCACATTTGCGAAGAAACCCCATGCTCACGAGATCCATGTCTAAACCATGGAAAATGCGAAATACAAGGCAAAAGTCGCAATTGCAATTGTGTGGAGGGAACTAGTGGAGAAAATTGCCATATATTGCCGTGCTCGGAAAGTGTGGTGTAACAGTTTGGCTCATAGTTATAATTATTTATTTGTCTTTGTCGGATAAACAAACTGTGTGTATGACAGATAAAATACGAAAAAACGATAATTCGATAACGAGAACGATGCTCAAAATAAGTAGGGGTATTCATTGCCAGATATCACGTGATTCGTTGAAGATTAACAAAAACTGAATAACAAATCTACAATCAACTTTCTTATTTTGTATCGATTGGTTATTTTTTTGTCTTTTCTTTATTTCGGATTTTATCTTTTTTAAACTGACATAATTAAATATGGTTTAAAATTTGGTAAAAGAAATTAGAAAATTACTCGAATTTCGTTATTAACGAATTTATTAACGAATTTCGTAATTAAATTGAGAACTCTCGAAAATTACTCGAATTTCGTTATTAACGAATTTATTAACGAATTTCGTAATTAAATTGAGAACTCTAGTCTCCGAAGTGTCCGTTGGATATCGTGGCATTCAAAATTATCCGTTTTGAACAAATGTTTAAGTACATCATGGGGAATTGCATTGAATGTTCTTTCATAAAACGGTTCCCCCGATTTGAATATATTTTCATTATTTAAGATTATGAGTTCATCATACGAATTTGGTACATTTAGCAGCGTTGTCCCTTGAGAGTTAAAGTTAAAATATAAACACAAAACTGTAGACATCGTCCAAAGTCACTGTTTAAACAGCGGGAAGTGCTCCAATATTTTTGTAGCCGATGGAGAAAATTTAAAGGCAAATTTCAAGTGTACATGTCAACCCGGTTATACTGGCACCAATTGTGAATTTGATCCTTGCACCGACGTTAAATGTCAAAATGATGGAAAATGTGAAATTAATGAGGCATCCTACAAATGTTTATGTGAATCTGGATATGATGGGAAACACTGTGAATTTGATCCTTGTACGAATGATCCATGCCTAAATGACGGAATTTGTTCTGTTTATAAATCAGATATGTCTCTTGAATCGAGTTATCAATGCGACTGCCCTTTGGGATATTCCGGAAACAATTGCGAGGTTAACCAGTGCACAGACAATCTGTGTGAAAATAATTCAGTTTGTGAATTTGGACTGAGAGAATATTCTTGTGCTTGTACATCTGGTTTCAGTTATGGTATACGCACTAAAAGTCGAATTTATATCTCGAAACTATTTATAGTAACATACGGATATAATTTGATAGAATCTTAGCGGATATCGATGGACCTCTGCGCCGTTATTATAATAATTAATACGTTTATTAAACATAAGGGCGTAGTACGTAGGCGATTCACAGACTACATAACTCACCTGCACTATTATAATGCAGGTGTATGTGTGTGTGTGAAATTACACATAAAAGATAAGTCTTAATTTCATACGGGTCGGACATATTGAAATCTGTATATGAACCTCCTTCGTACACTTTCTTTATAATAATTTATTATTAATAAAGAATCCCCTTTTTATTTGCAAGTCAAGTACATATTTCAAATTGTCCACTCCTTTTTTCTCGGTTAATTTTCTCGTCGAACTGTATAATTCTAAATTATTACCATATTCAAATATGTCAGTGCACCAAATTGTAACTTATAATTGTTATGCGATAATATAATTGAGATTTAATCGAATCGCGGGGGAAATTTAATCCCCATGTGTGTTATAAAACGTGCGCTATCCCTTTTCCAGCGGCGAGCGATGCGAGATCACTCCTTGCACGGTTAGTCCGTGCAAAAATAATGGAACATGCCGTCTAGAGCAAGTAAACGAGGCTACAATTGCAAGATGCAGTTGCCCTACAGGCATCTCTGGTTCGTCTTGTGAATTAACCCCTTGTAACCCAACAAATCCATGTCGAAATGGCGGAACATGTTCGGTAATTGATTGTGAGAATGTTTGTTCACACGCATGCACGTGTGCGCAGGGATTCGAGGGAGCGACTTGTGAAATTAAATCATGGACGCGATGCGATACAGCATTCTACCGCACCAATGTTCCATTTAAGTTCTCGCAAAATTGCCACCGTCCAGATAGGGTGTACGCATAATATAATGAAGTACACAGTAGGTTTTTTTAGTTTATCACTAAACTAAAATTTAAATTTAATTTTAAACTAAATTTTAGATTAAATCTAAAAGTATTATTTTATCAGATTAGGACTTGAATATTAAATTTCATTGTAATTTTAGTTCACAAATTAAATTAAGGACAGTACATACCATTTGTGCAAATATTAAAAAGAAAACAAAAAAACTAGCTAAAAAATTGTTCCAAATTTTCCTTCAATTATGTCCGCTGTGGTGATTATAAATTATAATTATTATAAACATCGAATTGTACGTCGATTTATCATTTGAATATGAAGGGTTTTGCAAAAAAAGGAAACTAATATTTTCAATATTGTAGGACTAGATGCGTTTCTCAATTTATTTATATTTGTCAAGTTCATGGCCACAATATTTAAACGACTACTTTTTTCAAATCAAAAATAAACAATTCTTCTCATTTTGGTATCATTTGTTTCTAATTTCAAACGTTGACACCCTAAGCTCAGACTGTGAAATCATCAAAACGAATTATTTCGCATTAAGTACTGAAGGTGAACACAAATGGGGTGTTACTATTTCGCTGCCCAGAGAAGAATGGGACAATGATGGATGGACTATTTTAATACGTTTTAATGGCGCAAACTTTTTTGGTGATTTTCAACTTTTTAACGCTCACTTTGCTAATATTTTCACGGAGCAACATGGCGTTGAAATTATAATCCATTCGAAAGATGTCCAAGATCAAGGAGAGTATTACATTACATTTTTAGCGGATAATTTAACATCAGACGAGAAACGTAAGTTTTATTTTTAAACTTTTAAGTTAAAACGGATAATTATTTCACGTGAAAGCTTCTTTCAACAAACAGCAAATTTAAATAATAACTAAAATTAATAATAGCCAATGGGCCATTATCTAGTTACTCGGTATATTGCCAAAACTCATTTACAATTTTCCAAATACTCAGTTAACGCGGGTCGGCCAACAATTTATAATCGGAAACAATATTTAACTCTCCTTAGCCGAACAGACTATAAATAGGCCGTTTTATTCAATCGTGAATAATAGCCAAACAGATCGAGATTTTTTAAAACGGAAAACAGTTCTGGATTTTTTGAGCAAATCTACGTTAATTCAATAAATGTTCGAGTTTATTTCATATTTTAGTTAAGTCAAAATTTCGACATAAAAAGAAGCAAGTTCGAAAAAAAATTAAATTTGTCGATTTTCGTCCGCTGTTACAGCTAAACGGAAAAAAAAATTTCAGGAAAAAAATTTTTTTTAAGAAATAAAAATGAAACTACATATTTTCCAAGTATTTTCCACCACTTTTCTTTTTTACTCTCTTTAGCGGAATTGACTATAAATAGTCATGTGCTTCTTTAAGCTTGAATTGCATTTTCGACTCTTTAGCACATTGGTCGTCTTAGCGGTTAGTAAAAAATATTTTAGATTAAGTTTGTTTTCAATAACATAGATAAGAAATCAGACGTTGCAGCTAACAAATTAAATTTGGCAATCGTTCAATTAATTTTTCCGTGAGAATGATTTCCGTGAACGGCTTATTTATAGGGCTAAGGGGAGTTATGCCGCAGCGTCGGCTAAGTAGAGTTAACGAGTATAAAAAACGGGCTTTTTGCACGATCGGACGCTCAAGCGGATAGTAAATGAAAGCGTTGAAGCGTTAAAAGATCCTTGACACTATTTTATTTTGAAAAACACTTTCATTCAACATA
>SCLG01000024.1:168482-203532 GCA_004367875.1 Oikopleura albicans
TAATGGATTGGGACACCGCGTGGATTTTGCTACAAAACACTTAGGTAACTATGAAGTACAAAAAACAATAAGATATTTATTCAGATTAAAACTAATTTCATTAAACATTTAACAAATTAATTATAAATTTTAGCTCAATACTTCTTCTTTAATAGAAGCAAGATAGATACAAATTGCGATATGAGATCTACAAGGACACTTGCTTCTGAAATAATGCCCAAAAACAAGCAAAACACCAACGATCTTAATCACCTCTCGGTTTCATCAACTAAAGTCGAAACTTTACATTCCAAGTTCGAGCTTTAAAATGACGCACACTGTACAAAGCATTTAGAACTGTCTGCAATTTTAATACCATAAAATAAACTGAACTACGTTTATAAAACAAAATCCCTCTCAAATAAGGGTCGGTCCCGCCAAATAAGAGTTGCGGATTTTAACATCGATTCTTACGGTTATTTTTTTATCATATTTTTATTTGTCATTAACCGTAAATTTAATGTTAGAATTGCTCAAATCATACATACAACGCAAAAGATGTATTTACAAACAGTAACAAGAATAAAATTCGCCTATCCTAGGTTCGCCAAATAAGGATCCGGTCCCCATATAAAGGTCCTTTTCAAAACACGAAAACCACCCCTATTTGGCAACCCCTGTACCGTTTTCTAATGGTAAACTGACGCAGAAGATTTGTTCATTGAACGTTTAACACCATTTTGTTTTTTAATGATATTTACTTAGTCAAACCTTCAGCGTTGTAATCACAATTTCATTTCACGAAAATTTGCACAATCTTAACTCTCGCGGACTGGTGGTACGAATATCTGTATCACGCTGCAAATTTTTTTTTGCCAAAAACGCTATATAGACCGAATTGTTTTAACTCTGCCACGTTTTGCAAATTTCGAATCCTGTCCACGTTTTTTTTGTGGAAAACTTTTGCCACGCGTTCAACGCTTAACTGTGAGATGGATAAGCGATTTTAATGATTTTTTTGCATTTGAAGTATAAATTAATTTAAATGGAAATAATTACAGGGTCGAAATATTGTTCGGCTAAAAGGGTGAATTTAGTTTTAGTTACATTACACACGGCCAAGGTTGAATTAGGAGCCAATTAACACAGTCTTCATCTAGTCTTATTCAATTTGAATAAAAACTCTTCGACACACTCTTGCGTACACCCAGTCAAACCTTTTTTAGCTCAGCGTCCGCCCTTTATGAACATATAGTCGTGGAAAACTAACGATGTACAAGCCTAGTCTAGACATTGACTACATTAATTATTTAAAACCACATCAAGAACGTTCTTTACGAGTTGATCTGTGGAGAAAAAACTAGATTCAAAATTCAAAAATCATGCGGGATAATCCAATTCAGCAAGAAGTCACGATTGGAGTTGGACTCACGTTTTGATAAGCAAACAAGATCAGCATATATTATCTTTAAAGACACAGTAGCATCTTTTCATCTCATGTTCCTTCGTGCATTTACGTTTTTACGAAAACAAGAACAAAAAACAGTTACACCACCTACCTGCTTAAAATAACGATGCTTAAAGTAACACTTTCCACTTAAAGGAACAATTTTTTTGCTTATTTTGCTGATAATTAATGTAAGTAACGCTGCTTAAAGTAACAATTATCGCGTAAAGTAACAATTTTTGGTACATTTGGTGTTACTTTAAGCAGGTGCATGTGTAAACTTTAGGATTAGGGTTGTCGAAATGGGTAAATGTTTGGCCATCCGAATAAACGTCTGTCCAAATGTGTAAACGTTTGTCCAAATGGGAAAACTTTTGGCCAAATGGGTAAATGCGCTAGTCAACTATTTTATTTATTTTAAGTGTTTACTCTGTCTTAATGACCCCTTTAATTGTGTTAACCTTTGAACACATATTTAAAACAGTTCCCTGAACACATCGGCGGAATTTTTTCCGCGTCTTCTCTCGTTGTGTTTTAACCTACGTAATTTTTCACTATAAGCAAATAGATGGTCCTGAATCGAATAAGCATACTCTCCGACCACCCTTGGACACTTTTTGGTTGATATGACCATAAAAACACCAATTCACAAACGGTTACCCGGGTGAGGTACGGGGTTCATGTTTTGCAGACTATTGGGCCTTTGACTGCTAAACAGTTTTTGAAAAATATGACGGAAAAAATGTTCGCAAATATTTTTACTTTCAAATAGCCTTTTTTGAGGTTTCCTAGGTCCAATAAATGACTGATTAATATTCATTACGGAAGCAATTTTTTTATTTGCTCTCCGATTTTGTAATCGATTATTCTATGTTGGTTTTCACTGCCGTTACATTTAATAAAATGAATCACTATAAAAAAACGCATTTTATATTCCCGGGCGGAAAAAATTCCGCCATATGTGTTTGAAGGTTAATGGACAAATTTTTTTCTTAATTTCACACTTTCAACTACGTAGTACCATGTTAGATTAACGATTTTTCATTATTTTAATAGTCGTTCAGTTAATAAAATTTTAAAAATATAATAAGAAATTAAGGGGATTTTGTAGTAAATTCAAAAACCTGTTTTTTTACAATCTATATAACTTTAAGTAATAATTTCGTAAAATAAGCCTCTCGTTTTGTGGACATCAGTACATATCCGCGTAAAATTCGTACTTCCTTATTTAATTATCCGTTGAGTATATATATTTTTTCAATTACCAAAAAAAAAGATAGAAATAAAAAAAAAACTTACTTAAGGAGGGGTCCGTCATGTTGTGTACAAACTCAACCTGAAAATTCTTAAAGCGTATTTGTGTCCTAAATTTAATGTTTTTACTACAGTTCAAGGTGTTAGCTAATATTATAAAGGATGACCAAGTTCATTTGGCTACTAAGTTCTAGAAATTTTGAGCTTTCAAAATTCCGACCAAAATGGAAATTAATAAAAATGCTCATACTATTTTGGAAAAAAACTTAAGGTTCACATGTTTTTTAATCTTTAATTTTTACATAATNAAGATAGATACAAATTGCGACATGAGATCTACAAGGACACTTGCTTCTGAAATAATGCCCAAAAACAAGCAAAACACCAACGATCTTAATCACCTCTCGGTTTCATCAACTAAAGTCGAAACTTTACATTCCAAGTTCGAGCTTTAAAATGACGCACACTGTACAAAGCATTTAGAACTGTCTGCAATTTTAATACCATTAAATAAACTGAACTACGTTTATAAAACAAAATCCTTCTCAAATAAGGGTCGGTCCCGCCAAATAAGAGTTGCTGATTTTAACATCGATTCTTACGGTTATTTTTTATTATTTTATTATATTTTTATTTGTCATTAACCGTAAATTTAATGTTAGAATTGCTCAAATCATACATACAACACAAAAAGTATATTTACAAACAGTAACAAGAATAAAATTCGCTTATCCTAGGTTCGCCAAATAAGGATCCAGTCGGGATATAAAGGTCGCTTTTCAAAACACGAAAACTACCCTTATTTGGCAACCCCTGTACCATTTTCTAATGGTAAACAGACGCAGAATATTTGTTCATTGAGCGTTTAACACCATTTAGATTTTTAACTATATTTAGTTAGTCAAACCTTCAGCGTTGTAATCATAATTTTACTTCACGAAAATTTGCATAATCTTAACTCTCGCGGACTGGTTGTACGAATATCTGTATCACGCTGCAAAATTTGCAGTGCTGCCAAAAAAAAAATTCCCGCTCAAAAGGCCGAGACAAAAAAATAGCCAATTGTGCCGAGCCCTGCTGCAAATTATTTTTTCGTCAAAAACGCTATAGGCCGAATTGTGTCAACTCTGCCACGTTTCGAAAATTTAGAATCCTGTCCACGTTTTTTGTGGAAAACTTTTTACACGCGTTCAACGCTTAACTGTGAGCGTTATGGCCAGGCTATTTTAATGATTTTTTGCATTCGAAGTATAAATTAATTTAAATGGAAATAATTACAAGGTCGAAATATTGTTCGGCTAAAAGGGTGAATTTAGTTTTAGTTACATTACACACGGCCACGTGACGCCAAGGTTCAATTAGGAGCCAATTAACACAGTCTTCATCTAGTCTTATTCAATTTGAATTAAAACTCTTCGACACACTCTTGCGTACGCCCAGTCAAACCTTTTTTAGCTCAGCGTCCGCCCTTTATGAACATATAGTCGCGGAAAACTAACGCTGTACAAGCCTAGTCTAGACACTGACTACATTAATTATTTTAAAGCACATCAAGAACGTTCTTTACGAGTTGATCTGTGGAGAAAAAAAACTAGATTCAAAATTCAAAAATCATGCGGGATAATCCAATTCAGCAAGAAGTCGATTGGAGTTGGACTCACGTTTTGATAAGCAAACAAGCTCAGCATATATTATCTTTAAAGACACAGTAGCATTTTTTCATCTCATGTTCCTTCGTGCATTTACGTTTTTACGAACACAAGACCAAAAAACAGTTACACCACCTACCTGCTTAAAGTTACGCTGCTTAACAGTCATGCGCATCGAGTTTATTATAACGGTCATGCGCATCTGGGGTAGCTAGCTACCCAATTTGCTCTAGCGCGCCAACAATGAACGGATTTTTTTTTATTATTATTTTATTTTGCAGCCCTGTTCTTCTTCTATTACTGGGGTGATTTTCAACCTTAACCCTCGTCCTCCACGGACCCAAACATAAAAACAATTTTCTAAAAACAAAATATTTTTCTCGCATATAAAAACGTAAAACTTTTTTTTTGATTTCAAATCCGTTGTCCGTTTTTTATTATCACAGGCCCTTCTCTTTTTATTTAGAAATAAAGTGAAAATGGGTAGCTAGCTACCCAATATGCGCATGACTGTTAAAGTAACAGGTTTTTGGAACATTTTGGTGTTACTTTGAGCAGGTACATGTGTAAACTTTAGGATTAGTTTTGTCGAAATGGGTAAATGTTTGGCCATCCGAATAAACGTCTGTCCAAATGGGTGAACGTTTGTCCAAATGGGAAAACTTTTGGCCGAATGGGTAAATGCGCTAGTCAACTATTGTCCAAGTGGTTAATTTGTCTTAATTATGTACACCCCTTTTAATTGTGTTAACCTTTGAACACATATTTAAAACACGGCGGAATCTCTCGTTGTGTTCTAACCTACGTAATTTTTCACTATAAGAAAATAGATCGTCCTGAATCGAATAAGCATACTCTAGAAAGCTCTCCGACCACCCTTGAAAACTTTTTGGTCGATATGACCACAAAAACACAAATTCACAAACGGTTAACCGGATGACGTACGGGGTTCATGTTTTGCAGACTACTGGGCCTTTGACAGCTTAAAAGTTTTTGAAAAATATGACGGAAAACATTGCGCGAATACTTTTAAATGCAAATAGCTTTTTTGAGGTTCCCTAGCTCCAATAAATGACTAATTAATATTCATTGCGGAAACTTTTTTTATTTTCATTTCCTCTCCGATTTTGTAATCGATTATTCTATGTTGGTTTTTACTGCCGTTACATTTAATAAAATGAATCACCATAAAAAACGCATTTTATATTCCCGGGCGGACAAAAATCCGTCATATGTGTTGGAAGGTTAAGGGACAAAATTATTTCTTAATTTCACACTTTCAACTACGTAGTACCATGTTAGATTAACAATTTTCCATTATTTTAATAGTAGTTCAGTTAATAAAATTTTATAAACATAATAAGAAATTGAGGCGATTTTGTAGTATATTTAAAAACCTGTTTTTTCACAATCTATATTACTTTAGGGTATATTTTCGTAAAATAACCCTCTCGTTTTGTGTACATCAGTACGTATCCGCATAAAATTCGTACTTCTTTATTAAATTATCCGTTGAGTATACCTATATATATTTTTTTCAATTACCAAAAAAAAAAAGATATAATTAAAAAAAAACTTACTTAATAACCCATGTCAAGTAAAAGCTGCTTTTTAAAACATGCGTTTGGTAGTAATTTCCAGATGTTGGATGCTTTAATTACGACTTTCCTATTCCCAGTCGGATACTCTCAACATATATGTATTTTTTTACTCCAAACATGAACATTCACGTATAGTAGTCTAAAACGTTCAAAGCGTCTAACCACGTTTAATGACGTAAAGAAACAACTATTTGAGTAAATTAAAATAATAGCATAAGGCCAGTTGAAAAATAGAATACTTAAGGCCATGTTAGGTTCATGAAGACTGCCACCTATTCACGTAGAACATCCACCACACCTTGGTCTGGAAGTTCATAAAAGTCACCGTACCTATGGCACTTTACTACGCCTGCCAAAAATAAAACAAAAAAAGTATCACATTTTTTTTTACTTGTAAACCGGATATGTTTGTATTTTTAGATTAAAATTTTAATAGTAAAAAACAAAATCATAATTATTATCTAAATGATAAATGGAAAACAATAATCGAGAAAAAAATGGAACAACAAAAGAGAAAATGTGTACTGGTTGGCGTAATCGTTTTCCTGATCATTGCCGCACTGGTTGGCGTACTTTGTGGCATTTTTATACCAAAATTGATTCAAAGTAAACGAAATCCACCCGTCATTGTTCGACCAGGTTTATTTCATATAATATTGATAAAAATTAATTAATTAAAAAATAAGATGATATTTGGTAAATTATAAACTGAGACATGGGTATATGTAATAAAGGTCACCCAAATATGGGTCACTTTTTCTAAATTAACGTCGTACTGGGTCTATATAAAAATTTTGAGGGTTACAAATAATTTTTACACGAATACCAGAGACAGACTATGGGTGTGGTTCACAAGGTTAAGTGTGCTTAATAAAGGTCAGTTTTGCCACAACAGTTGGTCAACTCTTATCACATAACCCCCTGTATTATGATCTAATTGTTTTGACAGTTTTTAATTGTATTATTAAATAAAAGTCGAACTTCCAGCAACTCATATACAAATTCTATATAAGTTCTATACGTACGTTCTATAATTCAAGTATATTAATTGGTTCTTTTTTAATTAATTATTGATAGCCGTTTAATTTTTTGCGTTAATATGTATTCTGGTGTACCTGTACATGGTATAGAAAATATTATATAGAGCCTCCTACTGTAGAGTGGGATTATCTAGAGGACTGCGCAATTTTCCACTTCCACAACCACTATTTTTACCTAATTGTGAGGATTATGTAACTCTAAACACAGACACACACACCTACAGACAAAGGGATAACAAAAAGAAAGACTAGCGTGAAAAACGATTCTAAGATCTTAAATCCCTAACCCAGGACTTGAGTCAATTGGCAAACAAATACCCGAGTTAATGGCTATTTTTAACGAAACATTTTTATTCGAACTACAGACAGCCTACCGATTGATTTAGTAGAAAGTATATAGGCCAAACGAGGAGTTGAAACTTTCGGGACAAAATCACCTCGATTCTTTTTTTTTGCTGCTAGTATACAGTAAATAGACAAAAATACGACCGTGTTATCATTCTTTAATTTTCAAATAGTCTTCAAAATCGGTTAAGATATTATTTATAATAAAATATCCGATTTATCATTATTTGTAGTACCCTTGACCGTCTGGCACCACCAAGTAACTTCGTCACAGAGGTTGTAACACAATTTTAAAGGTTACAACTTTACAGGTTCCATCGATATTTCGGATAATAATATCAATTTGTTTCACTTTAGCACCTGTGATCCTGTTTTTAATCTCTTTTTACACTCAAAACAGTGCCATATGGCACTACTCCTTAAAACTCAAGTGTAAGGCGGTGCCAAAATTTTCCAATAAGTCTATAAACCAAAATAATGGGGGCTCTTATGTATTTATTGGAATTATTACACACGGTCACGTTTTCGTATAAAAATAGATATAAAATTAATAAAACCGATAACCGGGTGCCAATTTTCGATGAATCGGAAATTTATCTCAAAAAAATAACCGTGATAAGCATATCAACCAAATACAAAAACCCGATGGGGGATAACTCTTATCTATTTCGAGCTATTAACGAAATACATGAAAAAAATTCCAAACTATCGGGAGCGTACGAGCTAACATATTGATTTTGTCACTAGAATTTATATACAGAACAAATATTTCAACTTGTATTGTGAAAAAGGAGAACTCAATCCAAGTTCATAATGTTGTTGCATATTAATGAGCTATTTAAGGACTTTTGGCTTCAAAATGAATAAGCGTGAAACATATTTCGCGTTAGAACTTGAAATATTTTGACATCAATTTCTTTACGATATAAATATGATAACGAGTTGCGCGTTGGGAATGTGTGACTTAAATTATTTAAATGCATCGTTGTGAACAGCGTTTTTTTTTTGTCTGCAGTTTGAAAGTTTTGGATTCAGAATGAACCATTGCGAGTTATTAGGATGCATTTATTTAATATTATAACAGACATTTCATGCACAAGGAACACATTATTTTTCAATTTTAAGTTTAGTTTATCATGTTAAATTTATTACACAGGGTGCACAAATTCAATCATGTCACATGTTGGCGAGAAAGAGTAATTGTTATTTCTCTACTACTACAGGTTTTGCAGGCAGAACTCGACTACCAAACGGTTGACATATTTTATGTGAAAGTACAAAAAAGAGCTTGAGAGACCCTAAAAATCAGGGTTAGTCGATTGTTTCAAATTCCTTTATCCCGGTTTTAAAAATAAACATCGCACTGATCAAAATAAAAAAATAGGTATTTTGAAAAAAATATTTGACACTACCTTGACTACCGCAAAAATGCCTTGAGTTTTAGGAATATCTTGAGTGCTGCTATTTTTGTAAAATCGAAAGAGGCACTCAAGGCATTCGGGACTTATAAATCAGCGCCGTTTCCAATCTGGTGTAGAAAATTATAAATTAATAAATAATCAAAAGTACTAGTACATAAAGTGTATATAAATTAGTGGTAGATAAAATATAATGTACAGGGGGTCGCCCAATAAGGGCTCCTCAAATAACGGTCGCTACTTCTAAATAAGGGTCGGTCGAGCTGAATACGGGTCGCTTTTTTCGAGAAAAATATTATTGCTCCAAATAAGGGTCGCTGATTTTAACCTTGATTTTTACTGATATTTTTAATATTTTCGTATCCGTTTATGGACATAATTAATCTAAATTGTTATTAAACTCAACTCTAATCTTAAAATTGATAAAAACAAACATCGATAAAAACATATTTCCATACAGTAACAGGAATTAAAGACGCTTATCCTGGGTTCGCCATATAAGGGTCGGTTTTTCAAAACAAAAAACCCGTTTTTGGCTACCCCCTGTAACGCTTTGTCCGAACGTTCTCGTACATGTGTATGAAAAAATACAGACAATAAATCAAATTTATATTTCGCATAATTATCTGGCATTTTTAAAATCAAATTGATGAAATATGTAAAACACAAAAACTCCGTACCTAAGTAATTTGTTACAAATATTATAGTGTAAGCTCGAAGTTTAAATAAGATAGTAATTAGGAATTCACTGATCGTGTACAACGTAGCAGCGGAAACTATCACGTTTTGATTTAGAGCGCATTTTAAATAGATTTCCGTAATTTTATAGCTCTCATCATTCATGTTTAAAGGATGATATGTTATTAACATTGATACCGGCGATACACGTCAAGCTATCTTAGATTTTGAGCGAATTAGTCGACCCTTATTGAAAGTACTCAGAGTTTCATTATACAGTCTGTACAAGCACGTTTGTAAACTCGTGCGGCCCCGAAAATGATATGGTTTACACAGGGTATGCCGTTAACCGTCCACTAGTTTTTTTTTTGGCAATTTAAAAGTCGAAACTGGACGGTTAACGTCGAATAGGATAGCCGGTTAATGGCGAATACAGTCCCCAATCCCACAAGTCCCGAAAAATGCGGCGGTTGTGGGATTGCCGGCCGTTGTGGGATTGTACAACCTTTTTTATGCAATTGTTTTTTCATTTATTATTTTTTTTTCAAAACGGGTTTTTGAACATATTTAACTTTTTGAAAAAAAGGTTATTGTTGAGTACAGTCCTCCTTACCTTAAGGACCACCCCGTAAGGGTCACCAATCCCTTAAGGGCCACAATTTTTTCGGTTTGAACAACTGTCCCTTAAGGGCCACATCTTTTTTCTAGCATCAATTGTCCTTCGCAGTGCGAAGTTCGCACACTAATTCGCAATTGAAAAATTCCTATAAATAATTGAAAATACAAATTATCGCTTCCATGTGATCAATTCGAGTGATTTTCATTGAATTTATTGTTTTTTCTCAAAAAGGGGACATAGGCGTTGTGTACAAACAGAAACGGAAAACTTAAAATGCCTCTACGTGTTATATTTGTCGAATTTTTTCATTAGTTTAGGCGTATTTATCGTTACTACACAAAATTACAGGTATTGTGGGAGCGGCCGTTGTGGGATTAGGGACTGTAGGCATTTTTATAAAAGAATTAGATCTCCTATAACATGTGACAGTTACGTGACAGTCACACTGGTTACGAGTAGTTGTGCATCTAGCAAACATTACAACACGACGTAACCAGTGTTGGAAACGGTGGCCGACGCAACTATTTTCTAACGCTTCTAACACTGCTCGTAACTAAAATTTATTTTTATCATTTTTTTAGATTATGAAAACGATCAAACCGGTTCAACAGATTCAACGCTTTCGCCGAAACTCGACAATCGTCATGATGAAATGTTTGTCATAAAAAGTACAAATGTGCCAAAAAGAGAACCAACGACGACAACCGAACCAGAAACAACAACCACAACCACAACTACCACAACCACTACCACAACGTCTACAACAACAACAACCACCACAACCTCAACAACAACAACCACAACTGAGTACACGACGACAACAACAATGGCGCCTGAAATACCCGCAGGTGATCCTCTAGTCGAGTATTTGGCTGCCGATATAAATTTGAGTCGCATCATCGACTTAAACTTAACAGTCGACGCTGAGTCAGGGTTTTGAAATCAGAATAAATACGTTAAAAATATGTAAAAAATATGTAAAAAATATGTAAAAAAATATGTAAAAAATATGTAAAAAGTATGTGAAAAACACGTAAAATATGCAAAATAAATAATTTGTTAAATTTTCATCTACCAGGGTTTAACTCTTTATCTGCCTAATTATCTCGCGCCAATCAGCGGTCTTTCTTTTTATCACTATTCAATCAATTAGCCAAATTGTAGACAACTTAACTTTACCCAGAAAGAAAATTAAACCACTACATGTAAAACTTATGTACAATTGGTATGTAATACATAAACATATGTAAGAAATAGGTCAAATATGCAAACGTAAGTTGAGATACTATAATAGGAATAATTTATTCCTTATATTGCTTTCAAAAGTACAAAAAGGCTTATTTTTCAAAGCAAATAATATATGTTTTACAGTAGAAAAATAAAAGTTTTATAAAAGTAAAATTCTTGTCAGAAAAAAAAAAGAAAAAAATAGTTATTTTTTATGAATAATGGATTATTAGGAAGAAAATGTTATTATGTGGTATATTATACCGTATATATTTAGAGCCAGAATGGCGTTATTATTTGTGGTTCATGAAATTATTTTTGTGGTGACCCTATTGTGTGTCTCGCGTAGGTTTGAGGGCGCTTTCTGATTGGCTTGTCTCCTCTCTTCCTATCTTGACGTGTTTCCATTTTTTAGGGTGATTCGTTCATAGAAATTTTGTTGTGTAATTTATTTCATAATATTATTCCCTTTATTTGTTTTTGTTACTAGTTATAGTGTACAAAAAATTATTGTTCTTTTTTTTGTCCTATGTTTTTTAACTTTAACTTTTTTCTTTAGTATTTTTTACTACATTTTTTTATATTTTATACTATTTTTTAGGAAAAAAATTCAATTAGCTTGGCTAATATATTGGCTAATATATATTTTTAAAAAATGTATCCCGGACAGCAAGATACCATAAAACGCACATTTCGAACTCTACATCGAGCTATCCAGAATGCACCTGGTTAATTTAACAGTTGGTCCATGGGCTCAAGACCATGTCGACAAACCGCTGTGGGTTCATCACATGGTGATCGTTATGCCGAAATATATCGACGAAAATCTTGACGGAAATGCATTCTTATATTCAACTGAAGGGCCATCAGACGGATCCGACCTTTTTCGCTCTATTGAGGCCGAGTAAGTTTCTTGTAAATATTATGTGCCTAAATTTTTTCTCACTGCCACTATTGAAAGTTATAATATGACCAATATTCAATTTTATGAAATCATAATAGTCTTTGTAAGCTATAAATACAATTTTTGTCCTCGGAACACTTTAATTGTCTCGCGCTGCCAATTTTATTGGGCACGTTACCACAGTAACGTGAAACAACAAATAACAATTTCTTCCTTTTTTGTTCCGCCGACAATTAGGCTGGAATAATATAATATTATTCTAATATTGTCCACATTTTTTTCGTTTTAAGATTTTTGCTAGCTGTTAATATCTAGTTTAATTAAAATTTGTATCTGTATGTAAATCTAAATGATTGTTGTCACTTTTATTAATGAGAATTCATGTTCGAAAATAAATTTTTAAAAATCTCCCCCGTTAACTATTAGCTTATTACATAAGGAACTAAATTGATTTACAAGGTTTGTCCGAAAAATTGCGGAACAAAGCGGATCGGTTGCCGTATTATTATATGGGAATCCCATGAGTCCAATGACTTTTCACTCAAATTCAACATACAGTGAGGATTTATTCGGCCGATCGTTACTTGCTTATTCCTGGGACTTCAGTATAAAGAACCCGACAAACCATGTAGTAAGTAGAACTCAAAGATTTTGGGTTGAACAGGACCCCGTTTCAAAACTCGTTCCAATCTTTTTTGAGGCGAACATTCTAATCACATAAATTGAAGCGTGACTGGAACTTAAACAATTACTAAAAAAAGTTATACTTCCAAGTTAAACACTGACTAGATTTCATGTAATCGCATTTAGCGAAATATGTCATTACATAAAAGTTACATAAAGTATTTTGAACTCTCACTATTAGTTCTCCTGTTTAAAACATTACAATAATAACATGATTTATGTTATTTACACGTTTGAAATATTTTTTCGAGAAACTTTATCGTTCTATAATATCAATTTTTAACAGGAGTTACGTTTACAGGACGGATATTTTTGTCTCATGTACTTTTTTTCCGCCAAAAATATTTACTGGAAAAATTCGCGAAAGATCAGATTGGCGAAAAATCATGAAATACCGTAGTTTTCCTAGAAAATAATTCCATGGAGCGTACAGCGCTAGTTTTATAAGAATTAAAACGCTGCGGTCTTTAGGATTAAAAGTTTTTTGGAGAAAACGTTTTACGAAGAAAATACAAGAAAAAGTTTTTCAGATAAAGAAAAGTTTTTTTGAAGAACATACTAGAAAACGTTTTCGGTGAGAAATGTTTTGGATAAAATGCAAAAAAACGTTTTTCGGAGAATAATTTGTACTGGTTAAAAACCGAGTACTGTTTTAAACCGTCAAGCAAAATTTGCTCGGTGACACTTTTTTCCTCACACCAGTAGTGAATATTTTTCTTGGAAAACCGTTTTGTTCAAAAAAACCACGGTGCCACATCTATAATGGAAAGATTTGTCAGTTTACATTTTTTTAGAATAACATTATCTTCCCTATTATACGATCTGTTATCCGTTCAATGGATGCAACGACAGCATTTGTGGCGGATAATTACTTCCGAAAAGTTGACAAATTTTGCGTGATGACGGAAGTGCCTTTCGTTGCTTGGATGTCTGGCGTGGATCAGCGGGTTAAGTGCTCAATTCCGATCATTGCCGATCTGGTAAATGCAACGTCCATGCTTGAAAGACAATACCGGTAATGGAAATTGCGGCTAGAGTTAAAATCTTTAATCCAAAATTTGTGACAGAATATCATACAAATCGTACGATACGATAAACGAGTATATAAGGAGAATTTGCCATAAAAATGATGCTCAATGTGGCTGTTAGCCAGCGAAAAATAATCTCTTCGGCTATGGCCGGCCAATCAGCGTGCTCGAACAGCGATCTCCATCGATTGCTCATCATTTTTTGTTGAGCGTTGTCGCCATTGGCCAAAGGCCGCAATTTTTGATTTCGTTATTCGGGCACCATTTTCACAAAAAATTATCCTTACATCGAATATGCTCGAATATACACGAATATATATAGCAATACATATATACCAATACACTTTTTTTCAAAAATCTGTCACGTTCTCGTAAATGACGACCGTTTGTCAAAAAGTGTCACGTTCTCGTGATTTTGTCACGTTCTCGTGTGTCACGTTCTCGTGTCCACAACTGTATACCAATACATATTAATAAAACTATACGACATAAATTGTATAATAATCTTAAAACTCACCATTAATTGTATACTTTTACATATTTCTTCTGTATGATTTAGGTAAAAATGAATAAAATTGCGTCGAATTTTCCCCTCTGAAAATTCAGTTAGTTTAAACAAACGATCGTTTTTGCAAAAGCGACGCAAATTTTTTTTTTTGTTCGTCTCTCACCTAAACTGAAGAACAAAAAGAAAAATTCATATAGACGCAGGAAATACCACCATCAAGGAGCTGAATTTGTAAATTGTATAATTTAGCTCAATGGCTGCGTGGAGCTATCCATGGGTGGGGTTTGGCAATTTATTTGATTCGCTGGGATCACCGGAAGTACATGAAATGTTCCGACATGTCGATCCTATATTCCAGCCGTACCGCTTTAACCAAACCATTTATATGCTGCGGGCGGGAAACGACGAAACCAGCACGCCCGACGCCACTATNATACTTTTACATATTTCTTCTGTATAATTTAGGTAAAAATGAATAAAATTGCGTCGAGTTTTCCCCTCTGCAAATTCAGTTAGTTTAAACAAACGATCGTTTTTGCAAAAGCGACGCAAAATTTTTTTGTTCGTCTCTCACCTAAATGAAGAACAAAAAGAAAAATTCATATAGACGCAGGAAATACCACCATCAAGGAGCTGAATTTGTAAATTGTATAATTTAGCTCAATGGCTGCGTGGAGCTATCCATGGGTGGGGTTTGGCAATTTATTTGATTCGCTGGGATCACCGGAAGTACATGAAATGTTCCGACATGTCGATCCTATATTCCAGCCGTACCGCTTTAACCAAACCATTTATATGCTGCGGGCGGGAAACGACGAAACCAGCACGCCCGACGCCACTATTGACTTTTACAACACAATGTCAAAGTATCAACAAATCTATATTCGTACGTTGCCGAATGCGTTGCACGAGGTCGATAACCGTTTCTTGAGCGGCGTACTCGGATTTTACGTTTCTTCACAGAGTAAAAGCTTGACACAGTAAGTTCCAAACGCATCTGGTATTGTCTATAGACTACAGACAATAGTATAGCCTATACTGTATAGCTATATATAGACTTCATACAACCCCTGCGTTGTTATNCAGCAACTTTCATGTATGAGCCCCAAAATATACACTCTTTGTTTAGAAACACTAATCCAACATTGAGTTGGACGATTGTCAATAATGATGAACAAAATTATATTTCGGTTGATTCGGATCGAAAGCCAACGAGAGTGACAGTATGGATGGCCCAAACACAATTCCGGAACAAGCGAGATTTCCGTTTGGTAAAATATATGAAAAACGGACTCACGCCGCAAAACTGTCAATATAGGATATGCGTTACATCTATTCAAAAAACCTTCAATGTTGTTAAGTTGCCAAGTTTGAATCTTTGTAGTAAAGACAAACAGATGTTTTTTAAGTTGCTCGCATCTTGTGAAGAGCTCATACCATGGCCACATTTTAAATTTTGATTTGTGGTTAACCCGCTTTATTATCACAATGTATTTTTTAGTATCATGTGTTGCGAGTCGCAACTTGCGACGCACGAGTGAAAATCTGTATACTGGTCATTTTGTGTATCCTTAAAAATACCTTACACTATAAATAATAGTCTATAATTGTCTATAAAAAGCGTAAGGTCTTTATCGAATATTGAGTGGAGTTTTTTTATAAAAATATTTATGTAAAGCTTAAACAGACCGTTTATATCAGAACCGTATTTAACCGACATTTCCGGGTTTTACCGAAAACGGAGGGAAACATTAATCTCGGGAGTTGATAAGTTTACTTATATGGCTAGGTTTGATCCGCCACCGGACGGCTTTTGGAAAGCTTACTTTATTGAAATGGAATTTATTGGCCCTCATGGCCATAAGCTGGTTTATACGACCGAAACTAACGTAATACCAAATCGACTACCCTGGAATGGTTGCTGGCCCAACCAGCGCAAGAAATATCTTCACGACTGTAATAAGAAGTACCAGCGAAGATTTATATAAATAAATGTATCAAAAACAAATGTAATTATTTCTGAACCTATTCTTGCACACTAAATATTTTTTATACACCCGTGCCCTTTGAGGGAGACGAAAATAAAAAGAAAATTTTGAACATGTTGTAGTTTATTTACAACCTCAGAGTAGATTGTGTATTAAAGCGATTAGTTTGCGTACATGGCAGGTCTACGAACTAGCGGCCAATAATGGAAAAAAAATCCGAGGTGAAATATCTGATATACATATGCATTCGAGGATTCCAAAAATGTGTATATTTTTTGGACCACCAAAACATTATGGTCATTTTGATAGAAACTTGCGGCCAGTTATCTCAGTTGCTGTTTGGTATGATGTCAGATGAAAAAAGGAAGAAATATTTTGTGATGTCAGGCGAGAGGGCGAGCCCGAGCATGACGACGGGAAAAAAGAAGACGCATTTTTTATTCAAAATTGTAAGGGACTCAGAATGCGTTTTTCCATGATAATTCTTCCATAATAATTCTCTATAAAAAACTTTTGTGAATTTATAATTTCTTTTTTGACGATTCATCGACAGTTCCGATATCTTTTGAGCAACTTACTATATTACAGTTTATATTGAGAGTCGAAAAGATGTTTATACGTTTCGTATTTGAGATTACATAATGAGCACTTATACGGGAGTAGCTTTGGGCGCTCTTTGTGGACGCCCTTGTGAACTGGTGAAATTCAAAATTTCTGATAACAAAATCTTTATGTTTTCCACATTTTAAAGTTAGCCGACAAGTGACATTTAAGACGAAATCACTGATACTATAACAAATTCGGCATGCATTGTCCGTGTTTGTATATGTTTCGTTCGTCTAGAGCCAACTTCACCTGGATGGGCGGCCGGTTCTTAATTTTCCCTCGATGATGCTCAGAATACGCTGTACATTCATGTCCGATCATCCTCGTCGGACTTCGAAAAATCCAGAAAATTTATGTTATTTATGGTATTTATTTGGTTCAGTATCGTCTGCCCAATTTTGTTCCAGTTCCAGAAAACCTTCAAAATGAGTCAGAAATATCGACCACCCTTCGACACTTTTTGGTCGATTTGACCACAAAAATACAACGGTTGACCGGGTTACCAAACGTTTAACCGAGTGGTGTGTGGGGTTAATTTTTTTTCATTTTGTCAGAATTTTGTTATTTAACACATTTAGGAAAAAACATGTTAGAAAAAAATGAGTTTTTAAAGCATTAATTGCAAAAAAAACCTGTTTTTGGTAGTTTTCAACTTCAATTAATCATGAATTACTCGTTATTTAAAATATTAACATTTATTTTTTGTGTTTTACGGATTCACAATTGCTTTTTCTATACATGTATTGGATTTCACTGTCAATTCATTTAATGAAACCAAACAACAACAAAAATACGTCTGTTTCATGGTAGTCGGACAAACGTCCGACTATTTTGGTTGGGGGTAAAACATTTGTTTCCGAATAGGTGATTTAATAACCAATTAATCAATACAATATAATACTATTCACCCGTAGTTTGTTCTTTTGTTTATTTGAAGACATTTGGTGTGGCAACGTTGAGTAAATTATACATATTTTAAATGGAATAAATCTTTATTCATGACAAATAAATGGAAATAATTGTTATAGGGCTAAGAAGTCCCGGTTGCAAAAAAAAAGGAATGCTTTGTAAGTTTATTAGGTTAGGCTATCAGGCGATTCATGACTTTATGAAGCTCTGTTGAGAATGGCGTTACAAGTGTGTAGATTTGTTCATCTGTGGCAATTTGTATTCTTCCCAGACCATCTTCTCTATAGAACCAAGATAAGATATCAAGAAAAAATCAAAATAGGATTTACATGATTACAAATTTATATACTAAATTGTTAATTTAATTATAATTTTGTAGCGAAATCCACGCGGTGTCCCAATCCATTAACAAGATATAATATCTCATTTACAGTGATCTCTATCTTTTCAGTGGATTGGGACATCGCGTGGATTTTGCTACAAAAAGACTAAAATAACAATGTAGTACTATATTATTGTACACCACCGGACGGGTCATCTTACCTTTATAAACGCCAAAATATCGGTAAGATAATCCAACTTTGATAAGAAAACCTGTTTGAGCGTTTAGTAAAATAATTGAAAACCTCGATACGTTTTGGTCAAAAAAGTGGTAATATAACAAAATCGTGGTAAGATAACGCATCAGGTGGTGTATAAATATACCATATTATACAATTATATGTATTGTACAATTATAAATATAGTAAATTGCTAAGTAAAGAAGTTGAGCAACGCAGATTAAGAGAGTTAACTATTTTATTTTCTCTGATGTTATTAAAAAAATCTCTGCAAATCACTTGGGTTCTAAAATTACTGGAGTTATCAAAAGATGGGTATGCTAATCAAAAGTTATCTCTAGAACGTCTACAGACGTATATAGATAGTCGTTTTTGAAAAAGCTGCAAGGAATCGTCTAGAATTTTTTTATTTTTCTCTTTCTCATTTTGATTTATTGTTTTTTTTGCTTGAAGCAAATCATGCGTTGCAAACTGACTCGTCAAATTGAGCAGTATTCCAGAATATAAAAATAAAATTTCGTTTTTGTTCGTTTGGACTAAGTGTCTGAACTTCAGACTCTGAAGCTAAAAAAACAATAAATAAGTTAGTCAATCTCGTATTTTAGTGTTGTTTTTTGGTCAATTTACCGTCTTGCAATTGAATGCTCGTTATGATAGATGGGTCGATTGGGGAATGAAAGAGACTGAAGGGAAAAATTGCGGGGTCCTACTTGGAGATTAAATTTTTTTTGTAAATAGATTTTTTTTGAATTGCAAATTAACTAGCTCTGTTGTTTGAGTTCGATCAAATACACGGGGTGCGCAGTTATCGGGCGGGTTGGCNGTATGTAACATATGTAATTTAGACAATAATTAAAGCTAAATATATATAACAAACCTTGGAGGTAAAAGAAAACACTTCTTTATCAATCTTGTCGATATGCTTAAATATTCCTCTCCTTCAAGACTTTTTATTGACACGGTTTTATGGTTAATTTCTAATGTCACGTGTGAATTCTGAGAATCTGATGTTCCCAGGCACGTAAAACCTCGTAACTCATACTTTCGCGAAAAAGCATTGGGCCATGTCGTCAGGGAATATCGTACCACCTATAAATCAGCATGATTTTATAATGCTAAATGACTTTTTACTGACATTTTTTCTGTCATTTTTGTCACCGCTTATTTCGGCTTCGTTTTTACTAATGACATTTTTGTCCCTTTATTTCAAGTCATATTACAAACTATTAGTTTAAAAAAAATAACACTTAGCTCCCAGGGGAAATTCCTGTACGGATTTGAAAAATTCAACTGTGCCTTTGTTTTGAAAATGTATCACAATAACATTTGCCAAAAATTTTACTTGATAAAGGTATCCAAAATTGGTTAAAAATCCTCTTCCCACAAAAGATTGTCCTATAAAAAGTTATTTGATCCGGCCACATCAAAGCTTGGCCTTCGGAGTTAAACTCAACATTTAAATTTTAGTCAAAAAGCGAACTGAAAAAGCGTCCATACGAGAAAAAATCGCTTCGAAAACAATTACGAAATAGGTTATAAAAAAAGTATGACTAAAAATCGCGGAAAATTTCCGGCAGCTCTACTTGTATTGTGTTTGGCATAATTAATATTTTATCCCCAAACCTTTTCTATCACTTGATCTTGTCCAATTTCCGATGGATCTTCTTTTTTGAGTTCGGATAAGGTTTTACTAACCATACGGATCCATTCTTTTTTATAACTTTTTTGTGCTTTATAAATGTTTGCAGGCATAACGTGGTTGCAGTGAAGAGATAGGCGTTTGTCAGTAGGTTCAAGACCTTCATTTTCCAATAAATATTGATATGCAACTAGGAGTGCTAGATCCTGGCTCTAAACATGTATGTTTTTAAAATAGCTTTTAATGTTTGTCAAATGCACTCACCGAAGAAGTTTGATTTTCCCCATTTTTGACAGATGAGCAAACTTGCGCAAAAATTAATCTTGCTGCTGGTCGATCCTTCTCGGGATGCCACCGTAATGGGAAAACGTCTCGGCGAAAATGAAGCCTTAAATATATTTTTATAATTTTGTTTAATACTCGGACTGACAACCATTGTCTTGGTATATTGTACCATACAGTTTATATACCGTATACTAAATACGGTTTACATGACAACGGCACCGTCTGAATCGGCCTCTTGTCTTTTGTGACGAAAGGTGAATCCGCCGAAAATTTCCCCTTTTGAGCATTCGCATTGGTCAGAAATGGCGAAATTTCGCCGGATTACCCTTTCGCCACAAAAGAAAAGAGACCGATTCAGACGGTGCCATGACAACATGTATAAAATCCAATGTTAGATTTGCTACAGGTTTAGCCTCATGAAAATCGGCTGAGCGTTTCTATAGTAGACCAATTTTCTTCTTTTTTCTTGCAATAAGGTGCTCCTATTGGCCAATATCATTTTAAAATAGGCCGACAAGGTATACTAGAAACGCGCAGCCGATTTTCATGAGACTATTATTTAAACGTTTATTTGCAATATCAATGACTCTTTTAGCGGTTGTTTGAAAGTTTCAATTGGCTGTTTTGGAAAAAAATAATAACATAATTTATTTTTCATGTTACATAAATAACAATAAAAAAAAATAACTGTCAATTGCCTTGGTGGTCTAGCCTTAAAACTTTCGAGGAATAAATCGGCAGTATATCGGTACAAGTAGGAAAACCTGTCACATAACTCCACATGGGTGCAATACAATTATCTTTTACTACCGTGGGTACTTACTTTGGTGGTTCGAGCCCTTGTTCCACAGAATATCGTTCCGCTTGCCAAAAAGCGTCCATCAAATAAACACCACCTTCGCCAACCGGCGCGAAACGTTGCCCGGCGCGTAGAAAGAGTGCAAAACCAAAGCTATCCTTTATTTCGAGACGAGTACAAACTGCTTCCACAATTTCTTGAGAGGTCGAAGCAGAGTTAGGGTTCACAAACTGAAGTTGAAGACGCAATTTTGAATTTATCCACCGTATGGCATAATTTTATGGTGGTACGGCACCATGGCGGGAACTCCAAAAAAGTATGAATAATTTTTGGATTGTTACTTATACTAGAGCTTTATTAAAATTTTTTTGTTCTTATGAAGTCGGTATTTGTAGATGTCTTAAATCACTCCAATATTTTTGGATAATTAAGTGTTTTTTCAATATCATTCGCAATTCGTCAAATTTGTTTAAAAGTTAACTCCGAAGGGAAATGGGTAGTTTTATATTAGGGGTCACGTCGTGATAATATTCACGAAATCTCATAGTGGATTTTAGACGGCATAAGTTATCGGAAATAAAATGTTAAGAAGTGACTCACACATAGCAGTGGCACTGCTGCAGTGCGCATACGTAAATAACAAATGGTTTAATGAGTAGTATTCTCTCCATTGCAAGTAACAGGACTGATAGGCCATTAACATATGTCTTAATCCTATTCATAACCTGATATGACCCCCTTTTTGTAGAGTTTTTCATTTTCACCTTGTGAACCCTAAACAGAATCAGCGGCAACGGATCGTCGAGCCTCATCGGGACAAATAGCGGATACGGCAGCCGACGACTTTCTCACCGCCGCCCAAAACTCCAAGCTACATGGAGGTGCACGGCGCTGTTGGCGAAGCTCATAAAAAATATCCCCATTTGATTTATCCTCAGGGGGTGGCTNCATCCTGATTGTTTTCGTTTTTCTTTTCATTTAAAAATTCTTCGAGTAAACCCCTTAGTCGCGTCGATGGCAAAAAACAACCCACCATAAGAGAAAGAAAGATCCATGACAAACGAATTTCACGTCCAGTACGTGCTAGATGGATACCAAGTAGAGCCTAAAGTTTTTTTTTATATTTCCACTCTTGAAAATAATTTTACAGATTGTTTTATAAGGCAAGGTGAAAAAACTAAAAGTATATATGAACCATTTTGTTCGAACGAACATGTAATAAAGTTTATCATGAATATTTTCGAAAATTCTTATGTGAAATATGTGTCTGATATTTCCCTTTCCGCCAAAAATGTACAATATACATTCTTTTAATTGAGTTTTTCTTTTAATGCGCCGGTGTCATTATAATGACCAACTAGAACGTGCGCGAATAGTATTTACGGATTTAATTTTTTACCGGTAGAATAGTTTTACATACCTGACAGTAGAGTTCTTCCCGTAAGTTATGTCTTCGTAAACCCACTTCTATGACACTTTGCGCTTTTAGCAGCAGACCATTATCAACATTTCGTAGCGCATCTTCTGTAGAAAACTCTATGCTCGTATCAACATCGGACAAATAATTCCGCAGGATGCTATGACATCTTAGAAAGAGGTTTATTAAAAAGATCAGCAAGAGAATAAAACAAAAACGAATCTTTTACAATTTTTACAATTTTTCTAGGTTTTTTAGAGGCGAAAACTACTAGTATTAAACACGTTAACGGCGTACGGTACGCCGCGTACCCTGTGTATACTTTATCGAATAAATATTTCAATTTTTCTGCTCTATGTATATGTACTGTATTCATTTCGAATCATTACGATAATTTTCTGCCCAAACCGGTCTTATGATATTTCGAATTCATACAATTACATCTGTCATAATTTTAAATTCTTTATAATCTGAATCTACACTCATAGTATTATATAGCATATATAGTATGGTACTCATAGTATGTTATATCAAGCAATACATTTTGATTCCAAGGATTTATTAAAAGCGAAGAACTTCTGAAAATTTGCAATACACCACCTACCTAAGTAAGGTGACAAAATTAAAGAGACAAAAGTCTTAACTTACTTGAAGATTGTTAACTTATTTGAGTAGTGCGTAGGCGGAAATTCTGAAAAACGTGAAAAAGCTTAACTTACTTGAATTTAGACGGTATTTTCCAAAAACGAACAAAATACTCGAAAATTGTAACTTACTTTAACAATAATAGTGTTAGCTTATTTATGAAGGTGGTGTATAACTGGAAGGTTCATCTAAAATTACAATTAATAACACGCGATGTGAGAGCAAGTTCGACATGTTCTAAGAAATTCCAAGTTGATCTCAATTCCAAAATGTTTCAAGCAAATCAAATATTGCGTTTAGTTCGAAAACATAGTACCGTGTGAGGGATTTTGGTCAATACATGACTCAGGATTGCATAACGTCAGTCAGTCTGTACGCCGACACATGGTATAACAACTAATAATCATAAATGATTACTTAAAAAATAACGTCACAAAAACAGGGTCCTCACAGATTTCATATCACAGAAAACCATGCTTCCATGAAACGTTGCCTTCGTGAGAAATACGTTATCTTTTCATGTCACGATGATGAGATTAGTACTGATCGTAAAAATATGTTGGAATAATAAACCCCTAACCACGCGCGTAATGCACACTTTCTCGGTTTTGGTCGTCGGCATTGATTGATAGCGGCTGAAATTTCAACGATTCTGAGCTGGCAAAGTCATCAAAGTTGAGCGCCTGTCGCTTGTGTACAAAAAGTCTACAAATCAATATAAATTTAACAATAATAAGTTGAAATATTCTAGTATACGCTACTACTCAGCGTTTTACATGAATTTCGCCGTTTTTTCGTATTTTCTAGATAGCCAAACTCTAGTTTTTTTCCGCACGTCAAAAACTCGAATATCGTCAAAAAATGAGGGAGAAAAGATGGCGTAAATTCATGTAAAACGCGGAGCAGTAATTTTGCATACACCACGACTACGTAGGCGGAATAGTGGGTAATTTTTAACAAAAAATGGAAAAAAAGTAAGGAATGTCATAAATGATGAACTAAATCATGAAATAAATTATGAAATAATCATAAAATAAGGCATTAAATAAATCATAAAATAAAGCATGAAATAAATTACGAAATGAATCATAAACAGAATGCGGTGCCCCACTTAAGGATGGTCATGACTCATGACTCAAAATAGCAATAACTGTAAATCCAGGGTCATTCTAGTAGGGGTCATGCTAGTAGGGGTCATGCTAGTAGGGTCATGCCTATCCTTAACTAGTAAGGAACAACATAACAAATATAAAAAAGTACAAACTTGTCGGCAATTCTTAAAATGGGTGGGATATTAGCAGCGTCGGCCGAGTCGTCATGTTCAGATGTCTCCAGAATTGCATCCTCTTTAAATCGGATTAGATATTTTTGTCTTTTTTCTCTATTATGTTCAACCCCCGGCCGCCTCTTGATTTCGCCCTTTGCCATACAAGTAGTTTTTAAACATAAAATATATACTAAGTCCGTGAGTAGACTAAGCGCTGAATCATACAATGTTAAGCGCGTATCAGATAGCCTCGTTAACTTCATTTTTCGTCAAAATAGTAATCAATTTCGGCGCACAGAATAAGCGATATTGAAATAAACCTGGTTAGAGTTAGCTTTTTATTAAAATCATGTCTTTATTTACTAAACGAGGTGTTTAAATTTAACTTTTATTATTAGAAACGTGAATGATATTAATAATATGACATAAAAAGGTAGGCGAATAATAACAATATTGTCGGTATATTAAATGTAGAATGTCCGCGCTGAAAATTACGGTCTTAAAATAAATCATCAACTGACAGAAAATATGATGAAGAGAAAGTTCAAAAAGTAACTGCTAGGTCTTCCGAGTCGATTTTGGTCAAACTACCTGTATATTGTAATACACTACCTAACTCATTTAAGTTACACGAAAATGGAAAAAAATGTTACTTTAAGTACGCAGTACGTGGGCGGAAAACCACCCACTATTTGAAAATAGACCGCTCCTTTAAGCGATTATTGTTACTTTCAGCAGGTAGGTGGTGTAGTAAATTGGAAATAAGCATTTAGAATTCTTAGAAAATAACGAAAACGGGTTTAAAATTTACTCGATAAGAAATATTGCTTGAAAAATATCTCCAAAAATTGCAATGTGCAAAAATTATTGATTTAAATATAGCTTGTTAGTGGATAAAAAAATTGAATCTTTTTGAAAATTTTTTTAGAGTTAAGACAAACAAAAATAATATATATTTTCCGTAGTGACATTTATTACATTTTCAATACGCAAGCAAAATGCTGATTACCATTTCGTTACCGTAGTAAAAATAGCGCAAGAAAAAGGGGAGAAAGAGAGAGGGAAAGCGAACAGAAAAAAATATTGGTAAGTGGACTGGAATGTTTTGTCATAAATTAAAAAAAAAGAATCGAACAAAAAAAAGTTAAACTAAAAATCTATTCCGGGCGTGCAACCTGTCCTGAATTATCATCCTCTTCTTGGATCCCTTCTAAACGTGGTGGTGTTATAAATGTGGATCTGATCATTTAGGCCTCAGCATAAATTTGACAAAGTTTTTCTCGAACTTTTTGGATTCGTATGCCATTTGGCGCGGTTGCATCCTAAGGTCATTGCATTTCTCGAGAAAAAAGGGATTGGATTTGACGTTCCTCTTTCTCTCTCTCTGATTGAAATAAAACAAATTCTGTTGGTTCAAAAAAGATAAAATGTTAAAACGATAGCGGTGATAATATAGTTGTCCAGTTTTCCTTTTTTTCTTCCCTCTTTTTATCTATGTTTTTGAGTTTAGTTTTTTTATGATTTTATTGTTCGCATTTGGCGTAACAGGAAGACAATATGAGGGAGACTGGTTGACTTGAACGAAATCGGAGTGTAGGTCCCTATCCCCAGGGCAAAAAGCGTAAACACTAACGTTCATGCTCACTCTCTCGAAACGCTTCAAAATAAAAGATAATCGTAAAACGCCTTTCCAAACAAAGAAATTGGATTTTAAATTACGCTCATTTTTTCACCCCTTTTTTGGTAACCCGGTTTTGTTCGTTATGATTAAGCCTTTCAAGCTTTGGTGCAAGTGAATATATGAATTATGCATATTGTTTAAATTTTTAAACGAAGATATGGTAAAACGATATGGTATTTCTCGACTGGAAAGTTTTTTTTTTCTGGGCTAAGTTTTTTTTCTCAATATTCCATTTTTATTTATTTTTTAATTCAATCATTTTGTTGTATCTGATAATAATTTTATAATAATTTATTGCATGATCAAAAAATTTATGACTTATAATTTTATTCGTTTTTTTTTTTTGTTATTTTATTGAATAATTTTATTTCATTATTTCATTTTCTTAAATTTATGTTACCTTTATCTTAAGTTTAAGTATTGTGTCTAATTCAAAAATTTAAAATACCATTTTCTTATTAATATTCAATATATTGCTTAGCGTCGGCTATGCGGGGAATTGAATTGCCTGCTATGTGTACATTTCAGTGCTAGGAATTCACATTTTATATTGATATATTTTATTTGATGAGTAAATTTTTTGGCTTGGCGCGAATGCGTTCGGCATAATAATGATCATTGAGAACAGGTACAAATCGATCTGAGTTTGACTTGAACACATGGGCCGATCCATATCTAAAATAGCCAGAGTATATGACACTTTAAAATTACTTGAAGGGTTACGTACCTTGAAGAATTTTTATCCCATCGATTAAGATCATATGGACCATCGTTAGTTGTTTTGGTAAGTACCCCATTACGTTTTACATCACTGATGTCAAATGCGGGCGGCTTGACATTGAATTTTTTTCTCGTCGGGCTTTGCGCATCATAGGTAGTCGGGCCCGGGCAATTTGGTTTCTTTGTTACCTGGCTTAAAGAATAATTGCTTAGTCGCCGTTTACCGATATTTAGATTATAATAAAAACTATTTCAAACCTCAAACAACTTTGTGAGATTCGCTCGCCGCTATTAACACCGAATCGTGGAGTTATGCCAAATTTTCCGCCGTTTGTTGGGTTATCTTAATCGAATGAATAAATTATGTTAAACTTTTTTTCTAAGTCAAGATGTTGACTTTTGATAAAATAGCATTTCAACGGAGCTTTCGTACACAAAATATTTCGGAATTTGAGACAAACTAGTTTGTGTTCAATTGTTACTTTAGTCTTTTTGTAGTGAAATCCACTAGGAGTCCCAATGGTCAGAACCGAATCTTCAAAAACATAAAGATGGCTGTTAATTATACATTATGTCTTCCTCATAGCTTGGGACACCAACTTTTGCTACAAGCGTGAAGAAAAAAGTCACCGAGCAAATTTCGCTCTTAGCTTTATAACAGTACTCGGTCCTATCTATTCTACGACCCGTGTCGAGCTCAGTGACAAAATGACGACCCACACCAGTACAACAAGACTAATGTAACAATATAGTACAGTCCTTACTCCCATTACGTGCGCTCCAATTAGGGCCCTTTATCCCATTACGGCCGCTTTTTCCGCCAAAAAAATGATTATCCCATTACGGCCGCTTGTTTATACGGCCGTATTTTGGGGGTCAATAATTCCATAAGGGCCGTTTTTTATTGACAGATTTGCCGTAAGTCATTTATATGTAGGCATGTGTGTATTGAAATGGCTTATTTAACAAAAACAACTGAGATAGCTAAGATATTTTCCGAAAAATATCGTCAAAAATAAGCAATAATTTTAATAAAATCAAAAACATGGAATGCTAATCTATCACATAAATCATGGAATAGGTCGTAAAATAAACCTTTAAAAGTTCAATGAGCTATTTTGACATAAATGTGTCCCAAATAAACCCTACTAGGTTTAATAATATCCGCAAGAGATGGAAACCTCCGCGTCATTTAAGTTTTCGCGCGGCCGCGCTGTTTTGAGGTAAAATTCCTTTGAATTTTTTTTTTTGATTTTTATTTGTTTTGACTTTTGAAAACCCCCCAAAACTGTAAATCGCCACGTTTTGACGAATAATCCCCCTTTTTTTCTTTGCTTACCCGTTAAAAATGGAAACCCAAAATGTGGCGATTTCAAGAACTACCAGGCCATCCCTTTAAGAGGTGCCCATGTAAATTTGTATACATTCAGTTCCTGTAAAAGATGGAATTTCGTAAGTACCAGGCCCAACTGTGTTTGATTTTCGAAGCTTTAATCCAATTGTGCCGCTAAATAGATCAAATGGACCTCGTTTCGAAACTTGCTGAAAGTAAATTTGATGTCAAAAATTTCATTTGATGATGTTGATTATACCCGTTCAAGCGTAGTTTCCACAAATGACTTATGATCGTATACTCCCGGCGATAAATATGTGTTGATATTCATTTTTGAAGACCTATCAGATGTCAGTCCTGGCTTATATGAGATTCATTTTTTTTAGTATTGCTCTTAGCGTTTCTATTTTACATTAATTAGTACACCCATGGCACCGTAGATTTTCCGAAAACACTTTTTTTCGAGCAAAATTATGTTTTAGTTAAGACCGCGGTCTTTGATGAAAGTTTCATGGCAAATGCTTAACCATGTCTTCGTAGCCACACTCTTCTAGCCCCGTGGGTGTACTACACTGTACTAGAAAAATTCATTTTCAGTTTTGAACCTTGGCTGATCCAACATCTTAATATCATTCCTCCGTATAGCATTCTAAATAAAAAATAAAATAAAAACGCGCTTAACTGTGTTACGATTTTTGGGTAGCTAGCTACCCCCTTTCGCGATCATTTTTTGTGATCCGTGAAAGATGACGGATTCCCCCAGGAGTTGGGACAGAGCCATAATATTTATCCTATTTTTGTCGTATTCCTCACATGCACTAAGCATGATGCACAATATACTTGTATCTGACCTTTTTATGATAAACATCGTAAGCACCGGGCCCTGGCGTCGTACTAGGTTTTTCACCTCCTCGGCCTTTCCAGGCGGCAAAGGATCCATTTTTGGTTGTTGGCCTTTCAGCTTCAATTTGGACAAAATCTTTAAAATTGTATTTCCCGGGACCCATTTCATCACGTTTATCTTTTTTACTCTTCCATGTCGGTATGTAAAGTAAATGCGGTATTTTCACCTGTTGAGATAATTCGTACGATCGTTTCCATCCTGGTTGCTTTCTTTTATTAGTTGAAGTTATTATTACCACGTCGGTGACTGGTATCAATTTTTTGTGGTGAATACCGTGTGTTGTAGATCAATCCGTCCTAGTGATGCCATAACAGTGTTAAATATGATATAAAGCTTGCACAAAGCTTGATAGTCTGAGCTTTAGCACACGGTTTATACCCAATTATAGATTATATAAAATAAATTTATCAATTTTAACTCCAACCTTCCTTCGTCTAGTGCTTTTTCACTAAATGGGCCCTTTCGAACATTGTAAAAATCTAAAACGTGGAATATTATTTTCGAAATTGTAGTTTTAAATTGAGAAAAAATAAATTTTGGAATTTCATACTGTCAATCAACCGTATGGTCCAGGTAGATTATTTGATGGAGAGAAAATAAATATTTCTAACCGTTTTCAGCATCTGACTTGAAATGCTTTTGATGATATAGTTCCGTATATGTTCCGGGTAGTTTTCGATCTGGATGGATTCCATTGACATCGAATCGTCCGATCTTTGTGCCAAATCCTTCTTTCATTTTTTGGTGCTAATTTTCAAATGAAATAACAAAATCTCTAGCATCCAACTTTTTTTGGCGTCAGTGCTATTTTTACTTTCATTCAGCGCACCTTTGAAAAAAGATATTTTGACGAGATGTTAATGTTTCTAAATGTTGACGAATGTATAACTATTATGAGGAAGTTCAAGCTCATATTCTGAATTGCGATTTGCATGTTGATTGTCATGACTACGTTTACACAAAAGACCCAAAAATGCCCCCAAGACATACATCCACTTCGGATGAATGAAAATAACAGTACTATTAATCAATATGTGGTTTTTAAACTAACATTATCGCTCGAGTCATAACTTCCGATACCCACTTGTCCGTGTTAAATTACTCAAACAGCTTAAAAGGACATTACTTGTTTACAGTACGTTACAGTGATTACTCCCGGACCTTTTTGATTCTCGAAAGTAGCTATTATGAGATAGGACTGTACTTATTCATTCAGGTTCATCATGAAACGGGCCAATACTCCACCGATTATTTATTAATAAAATAAAATAGACAATTACTTGAACGACATTTAATGAAAAGAAGTAAAAGTTCTGTACACCGGGTGCGCCGTTATCTGGCCGACATTTTTTCCGAAAAAACATTCTGTTACGTAATAATGGCCAGATAACGGCGCAGGGCGTAGGCGGACTGCCTGGAAAATTCTCGGCCAAAGACGGCCAGATAAGAGCACGAGCGGGGGATTGCGCAATACCTAATATTTTGAACGTTCGGGCCGAAAATTTTAAGGTCCGATCATATAATAAACCCTAATTTACTCATTGTTTAACTAACGTTCCTTGAACTGGAAAATACCTTAGGTAGGTTGAAATATCATATTTTTTTTGGGAAAAAATGACAGAATAAACCAATGAGTAAACAAAGTGGCTGAATGAGTCTGTAAGTAAAAATTGTAAATGCAAATTATTAAAAAAAATAATAATACGTAAAAGTTAATAAAAAAATACACAAGAGTATAAATTTTTTCTTTTAAATTTCCAGCAAGATAACGGCGCAGTGTGTATGTGGAGTAGCTGGAACATTTTTCCTTAAAATTCCGGCCAGATAACGGCCACCCGGTGTATTATATATTCTGCAAATGATTTCCTGCAAAAAATTAATGAAAAGGACTAGATTCCTCGGTTTCAGAGTTTCAAATTTTTGTATTTGGCAGAAAACCTAACTCGCAGTAACCGTTACTCACAAAAAACCTTACTTGTAAAAATAGTTTACAGTGTAAACTTTACACCGAATTGTGTCTTTCGTAAGATTTTTGCATAAAATATGAGAGATAATTTTCTATCAATCAACGCGATGCCGGTTAAAATAAGTGGGCAACAATTGTATCTTTATAGTCCGGACTATTAATTCTTAGAATTGCTTATTTTTATTTGAATAGTACATGTTGAATAATAAGTTTGTTTGAATAAAATATCTCAAGATGTGTGCGTTATAGTTTTTTAAGGCAAGTTTGTTTACAGTCTAAAAGTCGCTGGGAAATTTACATGAATAAAAGAAAGAACATTGTTTACGTGTTTCGATTTCTCATAATGTTGCGTCTACTGAAAATGTCGGACAAAGTGTTTCTCATTTTGCCGTCCCATCGATTTCGTGGATTTTCTATTTCTGGTTCCACAATGGAAACTTGTGGTATAACTTCGGCGTCACAAGTTGGTACGTCACAATACTGGTATCGTGGCTTTGGCGAGACTTGAACATAACACCAGGGCCCACGCGAATCGTTATCCGGATTTCGGCAATAATTCTTGACCAGATTTTTATTTGCGTTTTTGTTTGGATGATTTCGATTTCGGGCCGGAAGTGTTGCCCATGCGAGGCAATCGCGATTTCGCTTTGTTGTATCAATATTACCGCGGTAGCTCACGCCGTTGTCGACTTTACAATTTTTTCCCACTATTTCTGGTTTCACATTACGAAAAAGTAGCTCTTTTGCACTAGTTGTAGTGCTTTGTGGCGACCGTTTTAACCCTGAAGTGCTTATTGTCGCCGTTGTTTTCCTAGTCCTGGTAGTAGTATCGGCTGTAGTGGTTGTCGTAGTTGTTATTATAGTGGTAGTCATCGTGCTAGTTGTAGTGGTCGTAGTGGTGGTTGTAGTGGTAGTGGTAGTCGTGGTGGTAGTTGTCGTCGTGGTGGTAGTTGTCGTCGTGGTGGTAGTTGTCGTCGTTGTGGTAGTCGTTGTGGTAGTCGTTGTGGTAGTGCTTGTTGTAGTCGTTGGTACAACTGTATTTGATTCACAGGAGGAGATATCACAATATTGATATTTCGGTTTTTTATGACGTCGTCGATAAATGGAAACGTAGCACCAAGGCCCTTTGGCATCTCCGTCAGGATTTCTACAAAAATTTCCTTCGAGTCCTTTATTAGCAGCCCGCGGATGCTCAGGGTGAAACTTGCTACGTCGATTTAACTCATCCCAGTTAAGACAAGCCCGAAATTTACTGGTAATATTTTTCCGGCCGCGGTATTCGACTCCAAGATCATCCTCCAAACAATCTTCCATCTCAGGCGTAGGCGGCGCTTCTGGTAAGACATCTTGTGGCAAAACGGCACGCGGTTGAACAAAAAATGACGAAAATATATCGCTGTTGTCGCTTTGAGTGTCCGAAACTGGAATAATCTGCGAGTGAAGCGAACTCCCCGAGCCAAAATCAATACTACTTGGTAAATCACCTTCATCAGTTGAGTAATCAGCCATGGTGTTTTCAATAAAGTCGAGATAAAATGAAGTTTGTGTATAAACGCTTGGAAGGCGACTTGATGAGCGCAATGCACTGTATTTAGGTTGAATTTTACGATCGACATAAGCTGATTTCAACAATAGATTTTCAAAAAAAGAAAATAAGGAACTAATTGTGCGCTAAGAATTTTCCGTTTAGACCCCGTGTCGTCGTGCGCGATTTCTCTACATGTCACGCCTTTACGGCCCGCAGGGTCGATAGGTATGGCACCCGTATTTTTATCTACTGATTGTGTATATTAGAAAGACGGTCTTATATACAGTATATAAGACCGTCTTTCTAATTTCTAAAACTGAGGTAAACTCTTTCGTCCTAAAAACTCCGATACAATGGACAGTAACTAGTTGATAAATTTCAAAAAAAAATATTTCATTATGTGATTTATGGGGTAGCAAATAGTTATGTAACATAACTTGTTCATCTTATTTGACAACCCTAACTATATGAAGAAACGCCGTGCAGCACTTGAATGACTTTTCCTTGTCGAAAATGCAAACATGTCAAAGGTCCGCCCGAATCACCATCACGCGCAATTATTCCTCGGCCTCCAATACAAACATTATTATGTTGAATATAATTGCTGCCATATTTATATAAACAGTCGCGGTGTGGTCGCACTGGCACTAGGCCCTCTTGTAAGACATCGGGTAGCTTGTCCACGACTGACCACTCATTTTCGGTGCCCATGTACCCAAAGCCAGTGATAAAACACATTTGATTTGGCTCGAGTACTTCAAACGGCTCTAGCAAACACACCGGTCTTACGTAATCGGTGAAGACAAAATTCGATTTAACCTTTAGCAGCACCAAATCATTTTGAATTGGTTTCGGAATATAGTCAGGGTGGATGAACCAATGCGATATTTGAATTCGCTGCGCCTTTTGATGCGCGTCGGGCAAATCGGGTTGATTTTTCTCCATTTCAACGTTGAACAGACCGGCAACCACGTCAAAATCCGACGGTTTGTAGTCTTTGCAAATTCCCCGACGACAAAATTGATCAATTTCGCCATTGTCTTGGGTGAAACAATGTGCAGCCGATAAAGTCCAACGGCGATTCAGCAGCGATCCGCCGCAAAAATGGGAATTATAAAGCTTGTGCGTCTGAATCGACACCTGTTTCGGAGCTCGACATAAGTTAAAAAGAAAAATTTTGAATTTTTTTGAAACTAATTTTTTAGATTCAAAAAGATTTATCGAAACTCGAAAAAATTTCGGTATTTTGACATTCTTATCGCCTGAAAATACCGAAATGTATTTTCGGGTTTCGAAAATATTTTTTTTGTTTGTTTTAGTTTCTGAAAAATTCTATAAGTTTACCGATGATAACAAGCTCTCTATGCCGAACCCTGACCTGATGAGGAAATTTTCCCGGCGCTGAGTCGTCCCCGCCCAATATTCGCTCATGCCGCGACAAGTGATTTTCATTATTTCTCGACCGCCAAACATCTTCCAATTCCGGAATTTCACTCAAACTCTCATAGTCATTTTCGTCAAACTTTGCCCGCTTGATGAACAAGTTTTTTGAGCGGGGAAAGTCGCCACGACGAAAGTTTTTCTGATTTTCACATTTTAGTGCCACAAAGCCATGTAAAAAACATAATATTATTGAAAAAGTAAATTTCATCGTTTTTTTTGTTTGTGTTATTTTTTCTTTGAAAGCACAATCCAAATAAGTTTTTTCTAAAATGTCGCTCTTGGATTTAAAATGTGTAAACACGAGTCGCAAGCTGCAACCAATAAGTTACTGTAGCTGAGAACACAGATGTTTGTATTTATCTGAAGTTTGTGTGAATCAACAGTGCCTGATGTTGACTTTGATGTCGCCAAGCCAATAGTTTTATTGATATTTAAATACAAATTATCGATTCTAATAAAACAAGTAACGTCCAGGAGAATCGGATGTGTTTAGCACGCTTACAAAATTAGCGTCATTTTATGACGTGACGTTTATTTATGTCACATAACAATCATGAGTATACAACTGCTAAAAGAATATTTTACAAAAAAAAACTACAGGTTCTTGTATATTGAGAATCTCGATTAACTCTGAGTGCGATTATAAAAACCAGCAAGAAAACTGGTAAATGTCCTTCCAATTATAGTCTTACAATATGGGGTATGATAAAATGCTTGGCAATAATCTAGTTTTCAAGCTTCGAATAAAACAATCAAATAAATTTTAAAACCATCTAGAAACACTCAGCCGATTTTCATGGAACTCAAACGGTAGAATACGTACAAAATTTGAGAAATCAGCAAGAACTTTACCCCATCCTGTAGAATTGGATTAGACAAAAGCGTCATTGCGAATTAGTTTTTCCCCAAATTAGTTTTAAACGGGTACAAATTAGGGTGTACGCTTGGGAAAACAATTTTTGTCTATAGACACGGAAAT